>CM046943.1:121317970-121707717 GCA_025698515.1 Gossypium sturtianum | reverse complement strand
CCAGATTAAATGAAGTTTAGTGCCTAAAGCATCTTGCAACTTCTTCCAAAACGCGATGTGAATCTCTGGTCTCTCTGAAACAATGGAACTCGGTACACCATACAAATCTCACAATGCCGATACATACTGAAAATCGGCAAGTTTATCGAGTGAATAGTCTCGTGATAACGGTACAAAATGAGTGATTTGGTGGCCTATCAACTATAACCCAAACGGCATCTTTCTTACTCGGTGTCATAGGGAGACCGGATATAAAATCCATTGTAATTCTATCCCATTTCCATTCGGTGTATCATGATTGGTTTGAAGTAGTCCGGATGGCACTTGATGCTCGACTTTACTTGCACGACAAACTAAAGCATTTCAAACAAATTCGGATATATCCTGTTTCATGCGGGCCACCAATAGAATTGTTTCAAATCGTTATACATTTTTGTGCTACCCGGATGTATCGATAGATGCGACCACTATGGGCCTCACTCGGAATCATCTCATCAAATCTGAGTTCTTCGGAACACACATTCAAATTAAAAATTCAACGCGATCCATTTGCATCAATCGAAAATAACGATTCTACACCTTTTCTGCCAATTCGACTAGTAATCAAATCTTTGTCAACTTTCCTCTGTGCATCACAAATTTGTTGAATAAACATCGGTCTTGCTTGTAACTCGGCGTATGATCGAACCATCACGTACATAGCTATCTTCGCATGTTCATTGCACGAAGAGCAAACAATGATTTTCGACTTAACGCATCCGCAACAACGTTAGCTTTTCCCGGATGGTAGTCAATCACCAATTCATAGTCTTTCAACAATTTCCAACCACTGCGTTGTCTTAAATTGGGTCTTTTTGAGTCATCAAATACTTGGACTTTTATGATCCCAGAAGTAAACATGGCATTTCATTGAATAAGTAATGACGCCAAATCTTCGATCATGAACACAATGGTACCAAGCTCCAAATCATGCGTCGGGTAATTTCTTTCATGCGGCTTCAATTGTCTTGATCGTAGGCTACTACTACGCCTTCACGCATCAATACGCCTTCAAACCATTTAAGGAAGCATCGGAATATACAACAAATTCCTTACCCGACTCAGTGAGAGCTAACATCGCTTCCAGCAAAGCGGCTTTCAATCGATCAAACTCTTCGACAATTTTCCTCCGACCACTTGAACTTTAAATCTTTACAGTAGTAGCTTTGTCAAAGGTGTAGCTATTGGCGAAAAACCTTTCATAAACCGTCTATAGTAGCCGCAAGTCCCGCAAAGCTTGAATCTCAAAAACATTCTTGGTGGCTTCCAATCAAGTATAATAGAAATTTTGTTCGGATCGACTCTAATACCCGATCTTTGAAACAACATGTCCCAAAACGCTAACCTTTTTCATCCGAACTCACACTTACTAAACTTCGTGATACAATCGTTGATCTCTCAAAGTTTGTAGCACTAATCTCAAATGCTTGGCATGCTCGGTTTCATTTTTGGAATAGATCGGTATATCATCAATAAACACTACTACAAACCGATCCAAAAGCGCCTGCGAAAACTCGATTCATTAGATCCATAAAAGCAAAGAGGTGCATTAGTGAGTCCAAAAGGCATAACGGGGAAACTCAAAATGTCCGGTACCTTGTCCGAATGCAGTCTTTGGCACATCTGTATCTCTCGACTGCATGGCCCGATAATAGCCTCGATCTCAAATCTATCTTCGAAAAATATCAAGCCCCTTTTAGGTGATCAAACAAGTCATCAATCCGAGGTAACGGGTATTTATTCTTTATAGTTACCTTATTTAGTTGCCGATAGTCGATACACATTCGCATGGTCCCATCTTTCTTTTTCACAAATAAAATCGAGTCGTTCCCGGTACTAATTCAATCACCGAACTCAATCTCTCAGATTGGTGGTAAGCCCTGTAGTTCTTCGAGAACACATCCGGTATTCACACACAAGCCATGCAGATTCAATATGCTTTTAGGACACTTTATTATCCGATACATCGCCAAATAAACTTCACATCCTTTTCTCACATATTTCAGGGCTAACATCGAAGATATTACTTAGAGGGAAACCCACTTAAATCATTTGGATTCAATTTCGATAATCTCCCGTTCGACATCTCAAATCAATTAGCTTTCTTTGCAATTCACCACCGCATCATGTGAAGTTAACCATCCATTCCCAAAATTATATCGAACTCATCGAAGGGCAACAACATTAAATCGGTGGAAAGCAAGAATCCCGAATCATCAACGGAGCAACCTTTACACACTTTATTAACAAGCACACATCTACCCAAAGGGTTGGACACACGCGAATCACAAACTCGGTGAGACTCAATGTGGCGAGTCTTCACCGAATACTAGAGTTTCACACACATATGAATGAGTCGAACCAGGATCAATCAATGCAATTCTGATAGTATCATAAAGGGTGAAAGTGCAGAAAGTAATGACATCGGGGAGGAAGCATCCTCTCCGGCTCGTGTGGCATAAGCTCTAGTTGGAGCTCTAGCCTCGGATCGAACTACTGCTGTTCTTCGTTCCTCTCGACTACCACCTACATTGCTTGAATGTGCGGGTGGCTTGCCTCATGGCGATGTGTTGCTCGACTTAATGTTTTGACGTATGATTCTCGCCAACTAACATCGGACATTCTCTAATAAAATGATCGGCGATCCGCATTTAAAGCAAGACCGATCATGGAATCTACAACTCCGGAATGCCATTTCCCGCGATGCTTGCATTCAACTCGATTACGTGGAACGTTACCAACACCGCCATCGAGGTAGCTCTGGAGCCCACCGGAGTCGATCACGTCTAGGTAAATCAAGTAGCTTTATGTCGGTGAAGTCATCTCCGAACTTCTTAGATGTGGAATGGAAATTCTTACCCGGCGATCTCTTACGAGTGTCTCTAGCTTACGTCTCCTTTCTTTTCTCCTTCCCGAAGTTCTTGACTTTGCAAGCTCGCCGACTAGTATCACAAACTCTTTGATTTCAAGAATGCCAACAAGCAACTTTAAATCTTCATTCAAACCGTCTTGAACCTTTTGCACATAATGGCTTGGTTGATACACATTCCCTGAGCATATCGGCTCAATCGACAAATTTTCTCTCATATTCAATCCACGGTCATTTGCCTGTTTTAGTTCGAGAAATTCTTTTAGTTTTGATCAAAGAATCTTTGACTGATATATTTCTTGCGAATTCATGCGCCGAAAGAAATCCCGTCACTTTTTCTTTCGGAACTCACGATATTAGTGTATTCCACGGTGATATCAGCGAGTCTGTCGAAGTAAAGATATAGCACACTTCGAGCATTCATCCGGTACAAGATAGCTCATCAAGTACCCGAATAGTGTTATCAAGCCACATTTCAGCTCGCTCTGCGTCATCATCATCGTTGGCCACAGAATTCTTACCCCCAAATTTCCTGATTTTATCAATCGGAGGCCTACTAGATCTCATCGGATCTATCATCGAGGAAGTCAAGGTATCGGAGTTGAATTATTCGGGTGGAGGTTGGTGTCTGTTAGGGTTAGTCCGAATACACCGGTAAAACCACTCGTTCATCATCGATAGAAGGCTTGTTTAGCCTCCCCCCTCGTGGCTACCAGCGAATCGTCGGAGTCTCACCGCACCGATCCGTGTGCACGGTCGAGCACTACACTCTCTACATCATCCGCTACGGCTCTTTCAGGATCGAGTGTCCATTAACTATATAAAACCATGATTCGAATGTCGAAGTCACCACACTATCAATATATAATAAAGGCATGTATAGTTAGACTCACAGCGCTACGGTAGTCCTAGAATCGACTAAACCGTAAGCTCGATACCAATAAAATGTAACACCCTAACCCGTATCCGTCGCGGATTAAGGTTACAGGTCTTACCATAACAATTCAGAGTCCATACACTCCATCCAACTAACACTTGATAAATTCATATCATTTCATGCTATCACAAATGAATATATATATATATATTCTATCGAGTCTTAATATAACAACTTGCATTATAAAATCACATGGTCAATTAAAAAAAAACAACGACTACATAAGTATATAATATTTAGACATTTATTCACCTATAACATGCACACAAACAAAAATCTAATAGTCACTTACATATTTAATCAAATAAAATTCTTAAAGCATTCCATATATATATATATATATATCACGTAATATTTATAAATACCAAATTAGCACATACCATTTTTGAAATCAATCCATGTACAAATGTTTTCATGTACACTTTATTATTATAAACATATATTTACGCAACAAACGGTTGCACATATATAGATTGTGAAATATTAAACATACATGAGCGTCTATTTGTAACATCCCGAAATCGGGCTATTTGTGATTGAATTATTTTTCATGTGTTTGAACTTTTGTGTTATTAATTGTGGTGTGGTAAGGCTTAATTATGGACTTTGAGTAGGTTCGGTTTAGTAGAATAAATTTTTGTATGGTTTATTTAATGAAGTGGATTAAGTGAGCTTAGCACTTAAGTTAATTTAAGTGTTAAGTAAAGCACATGAGGAATTAGTGGCAAAGTGGTTATGGTGTTTGAACTTATAGCTTGGGGTTAGAGGTTGGAGTAGCATGTTTAACATTTTGAAGGTTTATTTTTTGAATCCTTGCATTGATGGACGGTCAAACTTATTTATGATAGGTTGGACTATTCCTTTTATTAAGTTGAAAATTTGTTATGGAAAGCTTGAAGATAGGGATAAGAATCTTGAGTTTATGGTATGTCAGGGGACAAAGGCATGGAAGGTGGGGATGTTTTGGAAAGAAATCCTATGCCTTAATGCATGAATGTGGACGGCATGTAAGGCTAAGGGAGTGGCTGAATTTTTGGTAGGTAGCTTGGAGGATGTTGACCAACCTTTTTTTGTGCATCATTTTATGTTTGTTTTTCCTCTCCAAAAGCTCTCATCTTTAGCCAGAATGTATAGGGTACTTTTGGTGCAAAAATATTTCTTTGATGACAACTTCATTTTGTTGGAAACAAAATACCCTTTCTTTCTCTCATTTGTCTTTTGAACCAAACTACATTTTTGCATCTTGTGCATTTTCTTCTTTGGTAAAGTTTGTGGTGACCAATATCATTTCTTCCATTTCTCTTTTCTTCCTTTGATCAATTCTTTTCATTCTCTTTTCAAAATTTTATCAAAACCAAAAACCATTCTTTCTTTCTCTAAACTTTGGCTGAATCTCCTAAACCATTATCTTTCATCTACTACTTTTCTTTTCTTCTCAAAACCAAATCCCCTATTTCTCCTTTCTTCTCAATAATTTCTTTATTAGCCAAATATACTCCTTTGGGTGTGCCAAAACTCTCTTCTTCCATTTAGAAGTATCTTGGTCGAATATTGAAGGTGGTAAGGATTTATTTTAAGGGATTATTCTTTTGATTATTCAAAAGCCGAAGGTTATTATATTAATGGTTGCCGATTGTAGGGAAGTGAAGCGGTTTCGCATCACCGGTTGTGTAGTTAGTACTCCGAGGCGATTAGGTGAGGTTTTGGATTCAAATGATAACCCCTCGAGGTTATTTTGGTTTGGCCGAATGGCCTTGGTACTAACTTTGGGTAATGGTAGAATATAGGGCAAGGGAAACTTGTGTGGCCGATTGTCTCCTTAGGGATTTAGATTATCGTTGGTGACAGTGTGTACATACACACTTTATAATTAATTAACGTGCAAAGTATTATGTATGCTAATCTGATTTGTGTAGATTTGAGTTTAATACCATAAAGGTATAGCAAGGCTTCCGTGGTAAGTCCTTGACAATATGATTTGCTATTTGATGCTTTTTGGAAGCATGACATATTTGGTATATGTGACTTATAAATGATTATTGGTAAATCCTATATATGTTGCTAAATGAGTATGTTGGCATGATTTACTGTAACTATCATTGATTGATGTGGGTTTTATGAGTGGAGAAGCGGTGATATTCGTGTCGAGCGGACACGGTGTTTTGGTAACACATTGTGACTACGGTCACGGAGGTTTGGCACCTCATAGCGTCTCGTCCCCAGTGGCTTAGTACCACCGTGGGTTGGCCCCACATTTGAGATATGGGATTGACGCCTTGGTGATTTGGTATCACACACGATGGGTTGGCCCATCATTTGATTGTGACTTGGTCACCAGTGGTTTTAGTACCACAATATTGACGGATTTCGTGACTATCGTCACCGGTGGTTTGGCACCACCGGTGGTTTGGTACCACGGTGGTAGAAAGGTGTACGGATGGCTAGGTTGGGTGCATATTAAACTTGTGCATATTAAATTAATTATGATTTGTGTATGATGTTACATTAAACCGGGAAAAAGGGTTACACATTGGGTCTTGATGACTCACCTTTTTCCTTTAACATTTTCAGTGTGACTCGTAGTTGCGGATAAGGAGCCGGATGAACTCGAGGCCATGCAATGAAAATATGGATTAGGTGGATTTGGAACTATTTTTATTTTAATATGGGTTTGATTTATTTTGTTTAAGATGTAATAAGGCCTCCTAAAATTTGCACTTGGATTATTTTATGTTTTGATAAATTGCTTAACTATTTTATGATATTAAAATGGGTACACATGTTTTCTCAAATTAATTAAGTAAAAATGTTTTATTGTGCCATCGGGTACACTTGAAGCTGTAACAACCTAACTTAGTATATTTTAAACGACATTAAGTAATGCTTTCTTCATAACACCTCAAGCTGTTTTAAATCAAAACAATATCTTTTATCAAAATTTAAAACGACTTAAAAAAAGGATTTTCAAAAGTTTTTCCTCAGTAGCATACCAAATTCGGTCGTAATGTTTGGGCCGGGTTTGGGGTGTTACAAATTGGTATCGAGCCCGGTTCAAAGCTTCGGTGTGGGGCCCAAGGCCCAAAAATGTTTTGGTAGGTCTATTTGAAATATTTTGGTTTTGAATAAGCATGGCACCGCAGGAGTCTCAAACACCGATCCGCCTGAGTAAGTACCTCTAACTTTTTGTATGGATTATTATTATAGAAGGGTAAGTAGGAACGTAGTTAGTGTGATAGGTGTTGAACCTTAGGACTAGTCCACCCCAACAAAACTCATAAGACTTTAATGGCTAATTAAAACCAACCCGTGACCAAGTCGCCAGGGTTAGGGTGTGGTAACCTTAGTGCGCATGTCTAGGATTGGATCCTAAGAGCTTGGTATTTAAGCGATCCTCGTGACTCACCTCCTCTTCATGAGTTCTTACACAGTGCGTAACCAGTTCACCCCTAACCAAGAGGACTTCGGTCATAGGCTAAACACGTTAAATAAAACCAAAAAGGGATTAACCTGTTTTGTGAAAGCTTTAAGTTTTAAAAATTGTTATGATACTCATTTCAATAGCAACAAAAATTTACTTTCTCGGAAAAATTTTCAAAATATTCTTCAACTTACCAAAATTACCTTGAAATTTCCCTAGTGGCAAAATTACGAAAAATACCCACAGGATAGAAGCGGATGATAATGCCCAAAGAGTGCATAGGTATGAAAGGTATAGGGAATGGATGTACTTTTCTATGTAAATTAGGACAGAAGACTTAAAACTTTGATTGATCGAAAGAATCTCTATTAAATTTTTTTTCATAAAATATCTTCGCGGATAACCAAGTGAAACATGTACTAATTCATAAAAATTTCCTAATCGATTAAAGCGCGATAGTTAGAATGAGCTTTAGAGGACGTGGCCGTGGTGGACGCGAAGGGGTAGGATGACCGAGTGTCGAACTCCGCCGATCGGGTCGTGGATCCCGAGAATGAGGTACCACCGCCACCACTACCCCAACCTTTGGAGCCGAGGCGCAGGATCGACGGGTGATGACGCAGATGTCACAAGCGATCGCCGCGGGTTCTAGAGAGAGTAGCTGGAATGGGTGGAGGTGGAGGAGCTCGGATGTCGGAACTGAGAGACTTGAGCTAACGAGCTGAATTTTTCGAGGTGTGTCCGGTGTAGCGCCAATACTGGTGAGTATTGGCTAGAATCGATCAAAGAATCATGGATGAGATAGATCTGACGAATAAGGAGAAACCGAAAGGGCGGTGTCGCTTCTCAAGGATGAGTCATATCGATGGTGGCTCACGGTTCGAGATGGTGCTACGGCAGATGATCCGACTTGGGAATACTTCAAAGCCGCTTATCGGAAGAAGCATGTGGGCACAAGCTACATTGATGCACAGAGGAAAGCTTTTACGGGTTGGTACAAGGAAATAAGTCCGTGGTTCGAGTATGAAGCGGAATTCTTGAGGTTGAGCCGCTATGCTCGAGGTATAGTGTCAGCGGAGCATGATCGTTGTGTCCGCTTTGAAGATGGACTTAGGGATGAGTTAAGGTTCTTGATTGCTCTGCATGGGAGCGTGAGTTTTCTGTCTTGGTGGAAAAGGCTAAGGTAGCCGAAGGGGTCAAGGAGTCCGTGAGACGTAACTATGATAGGAACAAGCGAGAAAAGAGGATTTGGGTCGTCTGGATCGGGTGGTAATGTTCGGAAAAAGGCGAGCGTAGAGGGCCGAATCGAGCGGCGGGAAGACCTATGGCTGCTAACCGAGAGACAGAAGCCATTATAATCGGCTGTGGCAAATCGCATTGGGAGGTTGTTGGACCGGTGAGAAGGGTTGCTTTGAATGTGGGTCTTTGGACCACCGTAAAGGGATTGTCCTCGGAAGTTAGCTAAGAATCGGTCGGAGGGTCGAACAGGTGCTCGGGCTAGAATGTAGGACCACCACAGAGGGTCGTGGTAATGGTAGAGGAGGAAATGGATCTAATCGAGGTCGCAGAATTTGGGCGCGAGGTACAGCAAGCGACCTGAAGCAAGACACTGGTCTAGTCTATGCGGCGGCGGCGTCGAGAGGAAGGTGGCCGCGACCGGACGTTATAACCGGCACGTTCTTAATCTTTGGTGTTCCATATCTGCTTTGATTGATGTGGGTTCGACGCATTCATACGTTGCTAGTAGTGTGGTAGAGACTATGAACTTAGACTTTGAGACCGCTTCTAGGAGATGACCGTAATTAGTCCTTTAGGTCACTCTGTAGTTGTTAATAAGCTATCTAGAGATGTACCTTTAGAACTCCAAGGGGTCGTGTTTGTGGTCGATCTGATGGAACTGCCGTTTGGGAGTTCGATTTGATCCTTGGTATGGACCGTTGGTTAAGTTCTGTATCGCAAGGTTGGATCGCGCAGTGACTAAGCGCATGGTTCTTAAGATGGTGAGGGTGATGAAGTGGTCATGATAGATAATAGAAGAGATTACCTATCTAATGTAGTGTCTGCGTTGAAGGTGAAAAGATGGTCGGGAAAGGTTGCGAGGCGTTTTTGGTTCGAATTTGTGCTTTGGAAGCTAAGGAGTCACGGTTGAGAAGGTCCAGAACAGTGAAGGGAATTCACCGATGTGTTCCCGCAAGAACTTCCGTCCGCCTCGGATCGGGAAGTTGAATTTGGTATAGACTTGCTACCCGAACGGCACTGTGTCAATAGCACCTTACCGAATGGCACCAAAGGAATTGGTGGAGTGAAGGCTCAAATTCGTGGAGCTTTTGGACCGAGGATTTATCCGACCAAGTATATCTCCGTGGGGAGCACCTATGTTGTTTGTTAGGAAGAAGGATGGTTCAATGCGGATGTGTATCGACTACCGCCAATTGAACAAGTTAACGATCAAGAATGTATCCGCTGCCTCGGATTGATGACTTGTTTGACCAACTCAAGGGTGCATCGGTATTTTCAAGATAGATCTTAGGTCGGGATATCATCAACTCAAGGTGAAAGAGGTTGATGTGCACAAGACTGACATTCCGAACAAGGTATGGGTATTACGAGTTTTTGGTGATGCCTTTTGGATTGACTAATGCACCAAAGCAAAGATTCATGGACTTAATGAATAGAGTGTTTCAAAGAAGATTTTGATCAATTTGTCGTGGTGTTTATAGATCGACATATTGGTTTACTCAAAGACGGAGAAGGAGCATGACATGCATTTGTGTATAGTTCTACAAGTACTTGAGAGAAATAGATTATATGCCAAATTCAAGTAAGTGTGAATTTTGGCTTAGAGAGGTGGCTTTCTTAGGTCATGTGGTGTCAATGGAAGGATTAGAGTAGATCCTCGCAAGGTGGAAGCGGTGTTGGATTGGAAACCCCAGGTCGATGGCGAGAAATTCGAAGCTTTTTGGTCCGCGGGATATTATCGGAGGTTTGTGGAAGGATTCTCTTTAATCGCAGTGTGCTGTTGACTAAGTTGTTAAGAAAGGGAGTTCCATTTGTATGGTCGGAGAAGCAACAAGAAATTTTTGACAAGCTAAGGAAGATTTTGACCAAGCTCCGGTTTTGGTACACTTTGAGGCAGAAAGTTGTTTACGGTTTCGCGTGATGCGTCCCATACTTGTTTGGGATGCGTATTGATGCAAGAAGGGAAGGTAGTGGCCTATGCGTCCCCGTCGCCTAAGATCGCATGAGGTTAACTATCCAACGCACGACTTGAGTTAGCGCAAGTAGTTTTCGCTTTGAAAATATGGCGGCATTACTTGTATGGGGAAAAGTCAATAGTCTACACGGATCATAAAAGTTTGAGGTATCTTTTGCCTCGGAAGGATTTGAATTTGAGGCGTCGGTTGGATTGAATCATAAAAGACTACGATTTGTTCGATTGAGTACCATCCGGGTAAGGCGAACGTGGTGGCGATGCCTTGAGCGAAAAAGTCGTGGCCAGCACTTAAGAGCGATGTTTGCTCATCTCGATCTATACGACGACGTAAGTCTTTTGGCGTAATCGCAAGTTAAACCGACTTGGATCGAGGAGATTAAGGAAAAGCGGTTGGTGGATGATGGTTTGAATGCAAGGAGGTTGCAAGTTCAAGACGGTGGTTTGGAAGGGTACAGCTTTGTCCGGCGAGGGAGTGTTATGTTTTCAAGGGCGAGCTTGTATGCCGAAAAGATGTGGAGTTGAGGCAAAGAATTCTCCAAGATGCACATAGCACCCCATACGCTATGCATCCGAGAGGTAGCAAGATGTATGGAGATTTGCGCAACAGCTTTTGGTGGCACGGGTTGAAGCGTGAGGTAACGAAATTCATGGGTAAGTGTCCGACGTGCCCGCCAAGTTAAAGCCGAACATCGGTTGCCATCGTGGTTACTCCAACCGGTGAAGATTCCTCGGTGGAAATGGGAGAGGATCACTATGGATTTTGTCGGTGGATTACCCTCACGCCTAGTAAGAAGAACTCGGTTTGGGTAATTGTGGATCGACTAACTAAGTCGGGGCATTTCATACCGATGAGGTAGATTATTCGCCTTGGCTAGCAAAGCTATATGTAGCCGAGATAGTAAGATTGCATGGTGTGCCAAGATCGATTATCTCGGATAGGGATCCGAGGTTTACATCAAGGTTTTGGAGAGCTTTGCATCGTGCCTTGGGAACGAGATTGGACTTCAAAGATGACTTTTCACCCGCAAACCGACGGACAATCTGGAAAGAGTGATACTGATTTTAGAAGATATGCTTTGAGAGGTTGCGTTTTGGATTTCGGTGGTAGTTGGGAAGAGTATCTACCATTATGGAATTCGCTTATAACAACAGTTATCAAGCGAGCATTCAAATGGCACCATTTGAGGCATTGTATGGACGGAAGTGCCGTACTCCTACGTGTTGGACGGAATTAAAGGAGCGACATGTCTTGGGTCCAGATTTGGTAGCGGAAATGAAGATAAAGTTAAGTTAATCCGACTCGTCTCAAGGAGGCATCAGATAGGCAAAAGTCTTATGCCGACCTCAAGCGCAAAGAAATGGAATACGAGGTAGGAGATAAAGTCTTTCTGAAGGTGTCGCCTTGGAAGAAAGTGTTGCGATTTGGGAAAAAAGGGAAGCTAAGCCCTAGGTTCATTGGGCCATATCTGATGTTGAAGCGAGTGGGACCGTAGCTTATCACCGAGTTGCCGTGTAGAGTTAAGGCAAATTCACGACGCCTTCCATGTGTCAATGCTTAGGCGATATCGGTCCGATCCATCGCACGCGTTGCCTGTGGCGTAGATTGAGGTTAATTCGGACTTATCTTTCGAGGAGGAGCCGCTCGGATCTTAGATCGTGATGTCAAGGTTCTCACAGAGGAAGTCGCACTTTGGTAAAAGTATTATGGTGAAACCATGGTACGGAGGAAGCGACGTGGGAACTCGAGAATGTGATACAGCAGCAATACCCCATCTTTTCGATCGTAATTTCGAGGTTGAAATTATTTTAAGGGGTAGAACGTAACATCCTCGAAATCGGGGCTATTTGTGATTGAATTATTTTTCATGTGTTTGAACTTTTGTGTTATTAATTGTGGTGTGGTAAGGCTTAATTATGGACTTTGAGTAGGTTCGGTTTAGTAGAATAAATTTTTGTATGGTTTATTTAATGAAGTGGATTAAGTGAGCTTAGCACTTAAGTTAATTTAAGTGTTAAGTAAAGCACATGAGGAATTAGTGGCAAAGTGGTTATGGTGTTTGAACTTATAGCTTAGGGTTAGAGGTTCGAGTAGCATGTTTAACATTTTGAAGGTTTATTTTTTTGAATCCTTGCATTGATGGACTGGTCAAACTTATTTATGATAGGTTGGACTATTCCTTTTGGTAAGTTGAAAATTTGTTATGGAAAGCTTGAAGATAGGGATAAGAATCTTGAGTTTATGGTATAATGAGGGGACAAAGGCATGGAAGGTGGGGATGTTTTGAAAGAAAATCCTATGCCTTAATGCATGAATGTGGACGGCATGTAAGGCTAGGGGAGTAGCCGAATTTTTGGTAGGTAGCTTGGAGGGGATGTTGACCAACCTTTTGTTTTGTGCATCATTTTGTGTTTGTTTTTCCTCTCCAAAAGCTCTCATCTTTGGCCGAATGTATACGTGTACTTTTGGTGCAAAAATATTTCTTTTGATGACAACTTCATTTTGTTGGAAACAAAATACCACTTTCTTTCTCTCATTTGTCTTTTGAACCAAACTACATTTTTGCATCTTGTGCATTTTCTTCTTTAGTAAAGTTTGTGGTGATCGAATATCATTTCTTCCATTTCTCTTTTTCTTCCTTTGATCAATTCTTTTTCATTCTCTTTTCAAATTTTATCAAAACCAAAAACCATTCTTTCTTTCTCTAAACTTTGGCCGAATCTCCTAAACCATTATCTTTCATCTACTACTTTTCTTTTCTTCTCAAAACCGAATCCCTATTTCTCCTTTCTTCTCAATAATTTCTTTATTAGCCAAATATACTCCTTTGGGTGTGCAAAACTCTCTTCTTCCATTTAGAAGTATCTTGGTCGAATATTGAAGGTGGTAAGGATTTATTTTAAGGGATTATTCTTTTGATTATTCAAAAGCCGAAGGTTATTATATTAATGGTTGCCGATTGTAGGGAAGTGAAGCGCCATCTGCATCTGGGTTGTCGTATTTAGTACTCGAAGGCGATTAGGTGAGGTTTTGGATTCAAATGATAACCCTCGAGATTATTTTGGTTTGGCCGAATGGCCTTGGTACTAACTTTGGGTAATGGCCGAATATAGGGCAAGGGAAACTTGTGTGGCCGATTGTCTCCTTAGGGATTTAGATTATCGTTGGTGACGGTGTGTACATACACACTTTATAATTAATTAACGAGCAAAGTATTATGTGTATGCTAATCGGATTTGTGTAGATTTGAGTTTAATACCATAAAGGTATAGCAAGGCTTCGAGTAAGTCCTTGACAATATGATTTGCTATTTGATGCTTTTGGGAAGCATGACATATTTGGTATATGTGACTTATAAATGATTATTGGTAAATCCTATATATGTTGCTAAATGAGTATGTTGGCATGATTTACGTAACTATCATTGATTGATGTGGGTTTTATGAGTGGAGGGGCAAAGTGATATTCGTGTCGCACGGACACCAAAGTTTTGGTAACACATTGTGTCTACACGGTCACCAGAGGTTTGGCACCTCCAGAGGTTTGGCACCTCATAGCGCCTCGTCCTCGTGGCTTAGTACCACCATGGGTTGGCCCCACATTTGAGATATGGGATTGACGCCGATGATTTGGTATCACACGATGGGTTGGCCCCATCATTTGATTGTGACTTGGTCACCAAAGGGTTTGGTACCACAATATTGACGGATTCGTGACTATACGTCACCAAGTGGTTTGGCACCACCAAAGTGGTTTGGTACCACACGGTAGAGAAAGGCGTCACGGATGGCTAGGTTGGGTGCATATTAAACTTGTGCATATTAAATTAATTATGATTTGTGTATGATGTTACATTAAACCGGGAAAAGGGTTACACATTGGGTCTTGATGACTCACCTTTTTCCTTTAACATTTTCAGGTGACTCGTAGTTGCGGATAAGGAGCCGGATGAACTCGAGGCGCCATGCAATGAAAATATGGATTAGGTGGATTTGGAACTATTTTTATTTTAATATGGGTTTGATTTATTTTGTTTAAGATGTAATAAGGCCTCCTAAAATTTGCACTTGGATTATTTTATGTTTTGATAAATTGCTTAACTATTTTATGATATTAAAATGGGTACACATGTTTTTCTTAAATTAATTCGTAAAAATGTTTTATTGTGCCATCGGGTACACTTGAAACTGTAACAACCTAACTTAGTATATTTTAAACGACATTAAGTAATGCTTTCTTCATAACACCTCAACTATTTTAAATCAAAACAATATCTTTTATCAAAATTTAAAACGACTTAAAAAAAGGGATTTTCAAAAGTTTTTCCTCCGTAGCATACCAAATTCGGTCGTAATGTTTGGGCTGGTTTGGGGTGTTACACTATTAAACCAATATACCTTATCAATTCATTATCTTAGCCCAAAATGCCTTAAACCACAAAATCAAACCATACTTATCAAATATATATGTACCATGGCCGAATATAGGCTAAAATAACTTACTACTCATCAACATTAACATGGCATCTTTAATAATCCAAATAGACCAAATTAATTTACAACCCAAAGAACATCATCTCAACTATATCCACCTCATTCGAACCAAATCAAAATGAATGCAAAACATATCAATATATCATACTTATCCCAAATGCATCACATCTAGACATAATAGGCATATTATTTGACCATATTCCATACATGATTAAACCATGGCCATATTTCACATCCCTTAATATCATAATCAATCCATTATATCAAGAACATAGGAATTAAACTTAATCAAAAGAAATAGCCATTTTCGCAAGGCTATTCATATATATACAAGGCCGAAAGTCATTAATCTAAACCTTAGTCTAACCTATACATGCCTTCGGTTCAAAACTAAGATTAAATACCACAAGGGGAGATAGTGTGGTTGACTTTTCCGACGATCCTCAGATGCCCGTAGCTTGATGGAAAATCTATAAAACAGAACAAAGAGCACACACTAAATAAGCTCACTAGCTTAGTAAGTCTTAAGCATTTACTGAAACAACATATCAAATATTCCAACATTTAGCACACATACATATATGAATATACCAGAAATTCAAGTAATTTAACAAATAATAATTTCAATATGGTCGAACAGTAGCCTATGTAACTTATCATCTATTATTCCCTCATTGAAGGTATACAACCCTTCCAAAGACTTTAAGCCTTAAGTATTCGTGATATTACCTTATTAACAAGTATAACATATATCACAAGTATATATATACACAGATATGCAATTTCAATAACTTTCACTTTTGACATTTTTACCTTTGGCCGAATCTCAAAGATATCACCAAGCTTATATTCAATATACATATCACACTTATTAATGAATAATTCAAATACACATATCATAAAGACTCATTATCAAAAACTTTAACCGTTCTACAACTTATGTAATTTGAAAGGAAAGATAATCACATACCTTGTTCCTTGCATCCATAAACCTTTATATTTACCCGAGCATTTTGTTTATTTAAGTATTTACATCCCACCTTGTAAAGGATTTATAACACATCACCGGCATTAAGCCTCATAGGCAATAAGCCCGATATACATCACCGCACAAGGCCCGCTAGGCTCATAGCCCGAATTACATCACCTAAGACAAGGCTCGCTGGGCATTTAGCCCGACTTACATCACCGCACAAGGCACGCTGGGCATTTAGCCCGATAAATAACACCAAAGACGAAGCCTGCTAGGCTTAAAGCCCGATATAGATATGATCATTAATTCAACACTCATTTCATATCATCAACAATGCAAACAACTCATATAGATCATATTACCTTCACATACCAACCAAAACATATTTATACACTTTTCGCTTTACAAAGTAAATTCAATTCAATACCATACTTCTACATTCGGCTATTATCTATAATTATACTTTAAATATTTAAGTTTCATTATTCATCATAGTCGTAAATAAATTTTTAACGATATTTGCTTAAGGACGTACTCCTGGTTGTCGATAGACCGTGTAAATCGGCTATTCGAGAACCTTCGTCTTTCCCGATCCAATTCCGCTTTTCTTTGCTCTTGGTCTTGAATTTTAGCTTCAAAGTGCCGAAATTTCAAAGAACCAAAAGCTTATTTCTTCCTCCACATTCGCCATGGATGAGTGAAAAGATGATGGCTTTCTTTTCTTGGTTATTTTAACATATAATAAATAAATACCAATTTACTAAACTAACCTTATAATTAAAAATAACTAAACATTTTAACTTAAGGACAAACTTGTCCATGGTCACCACTAACATCTAAAATGGGTTATTTACCCATTATATACTTCATATTATAAAGCCATGATCAATTAAGCACATTTCACTTTAGTCTACCACTTTTTCACTTTACGCGATTAGGTCATTTTTAACAAATTAACAAGCTCAAGCGATAAAAATTTTCTACTAAACTTTCACACACATTAATTCACATATAAAAGACTCAAAATATAATATTAAAATATTTCTCAGACTAGGATTCGTGGTCCCGAAACCACCGTTCCGATTAGGGTCAAATTCGGTCTGTTACAACAAGTTCAAGGGAAAAGATTTTAAAGTAGTGTCACGCCAAACTTGGGTCCCCCTTAATGATCGAGTTTGGGGCGTTACACTTTGTCTACTTTTTTACATTGATTTTCTTGTGATTGGAGTTACACTGAGCTTGTTAAGCTCACCCCTTTTAATTTCCATCTTTACAGATAATCCTCAAGGTTAGGACGCGGACTCGGCATCTAGAGAGCTCAGCTCGGATAGTTTTTTTTTTATAAAAATATTTAGACTTATTATTTGAAATTTCTATTATTCGAAAACTTTATTGTTTTATTTGAACTGTTGCATGGGACTTAGGTTTTGAGTTTATTTTTGCCATGCATGGCATTATAGTTGTTTAGATTTTTGAAACTTGGATAATAAATTTATGATACATGAAATCTAGTTTTTAATTAAAACTATGTCGAATATCACTTTTCCGTTGCATTATTATGTAAATGAAATTTGAAAAAAATATAAAATTGAAAATCAATTTTTGAAAAGTAATCATTAAAATCAACTGATTTTTGAAATTAGATTGTATCTTTTAGGAACATGATAAATTTTTCTATTAAGATAAACAAAAGTTTTAAAATGATTGTTTCGTAAACTCTGATAGTCTTATTAGGCCATTTTGGTGGCCAATGTAACCTTCAAAATTCTACTGTAATGTCTAGGTCGGGTTAGGGAGGTTACATTTGGTGGTATCAGAGCCAGATTATCAAAACCTGGGTTGTGGATTTTTGAATGAGTCTGCATGCATGTTTTAAAAAAGAAGAAGGGTATCTTGGGAAAAACCATGCATCAAACTATTGAAAAATGATTTTCTTTAAAGAAATCAAATTCGAGACTCTGATGCCATTCCTAACTCAGTTACTAATACTTATAAAAATTATAGACAAACTGCAGCTAAACATTAGACAGAAAACACTTAAGAAGTAACTAAGAACTTTGCTTCAGTACTTTAGATAAGCATAAAACTTTAGACTCGTAAAAACAATAGTGTTTTCTGCTCAACTAGGAATTTGTGGTAGAGGAAAGCTGTTAGTGAAGTTATCGTAGCTAGTCCTTTGAGACTGCCCCATGGTAGGGAATATGATCTTCAAGAGAATCCATTGGAGGTTTAAGAGAAGTATTGTTTGGAGCTACATTGGAATCGAGTTGTGTAGCTAAAGCATGGTTGGTTTAAAAGAGGGATAACAAATTTTACGGCAAAGCAATTAGCGTGTCAATGAAGGAAATTTTAGGGATGAAATTTCTTTTAGAAGGGGAGAGTTTTCACATCCCAAAAATCGGGTTAGTAAAAGTGGTCATGCCTCGATTTATAAGGTTATCCTAGTGCGTTTATAAATAAATGAGTTACTAGCCTAATGGTTAAGTGTTAGAGAATCCACCTTCGAGTCCCAAGTTCGAGCCCTTCCCTCTCAATTTTTTTTAGAAATTTCGGCAATCCAATTGTCACACCCTGAAATATATACAGTTAAGGAATAAGATTAAACAAGAAATAAGCTACAGGCTCAATGGTTAAGTGATAGTACAATCCAGTTGTCACACCTCGAAATAAATACGATTAAGAAATAAGATTAAAGAAGAAATGAGGTATATGCTCAATGGTTAAGTGATAGTACATCCATTTTAGAAGCCCTAGGATCAAGACTCTCCTTCCCTTTTTGTTTTTATTTAATTTTGGCCATAACACCCCAAAATATATGTACGGTTCAATGTTTAAATTAAGCAAGAAATGAGCAATAGGCTTAATGGTTAAGCGCTAGTACTCATTCCTAGAGATCCTAGGTTCGAGCCCTTTCCTTCCCTTCATTTTTCCAATTTTGGCAAGGCTAAGGGAAGTTTGTATGTGCTAGGGTTTACAAACCCTAAGAATTTAACCAATTCTTTCCTAACTAGAATTTACATCTTATCCCTTCTCAAAATCCTAATAGAATTTGCTCTCCATCTTCTTTTTCTTTTCTTTTCCCTCATCTTTTCTCTTATTCTTGCACCCTAATTCCATCTTTTGTGCTGCCAAAATTTTCCCTTATTAAATCACTCCTCATTCATTGATTTATATCCAAGTTTATATTATCGTTAGTAGCATCTGTTACCTTTTCGAAGAATTGATAAATACGCTTCGTTTCAATAATTAGATCCCATATATTCATTGTGCAAATCCCCAATATTGATCTTTTCGATTCATTTAATCGGTTTCTTTCGATTTTCACCATAACCCTTACCGCCAAATTTAACATATGAATACTTGTATGGTTGTCGTTTGAAGGACCGGATATAGGTGAGTCAAATTAAAATCGATTATGAAGAACGTCAATCAAACGCGTGGTAAAAGGTATGTCTTTTCCAAGTGAATCGATGGTGGTCGTGTGTAGGGTTAGGGTCACATGGTCTCCCACATGACCATGTGCCCCTGTAAATAACAGGGTAGTTCATCTTCCACACGACCTCGGCTGTTACACGGCCTACCACACGGCCGTGTCCTTCCTATAGGGTAAATTATCATTTTCCACACAACATCAAAGTTATTAGATGGGTTGGCCACACGGTACATGTAACCCTTTTACATAGCCTCAAGACTCTCACGCGGCTTGCGCACATAAATCACGACCCTTGTTTTACATTTGACCCAAAAATTTGTGAATTGCTCGGTTTAGTCCTTATATAGTGCCCGAATTGTTTTTAGAGATTTTACTCATTTAATTGAGTTATTGATATTATGAATATGCTTTGGAACATGTGATTTAATGATTGGATTGCTACTGATATATTGTATGATATGTGAATGTTACATGTCTCTACGATACCGTAACTCGATAAATTGTCACCAATATTATTGCTTCTGCCCTACTGAGTACGTGTTAAGCATGTCCACTTTGCTTCTCATTGAACTGAATACATGTCAAGCATGTCTATTGTTTCTGCACTTTTCTATTACAAACATGTTATATTGCATTGCATGGGTGAGACAATATATACGAATGAAGTAGTGGTAGTTTAATAATCTACGAACACTGGTGGTTCATCCACAACTTACTAGCAGTTTATCTGCAAACTTTTTAAGTGAAAATACTGGTGGTTTAACCACAAATTTTTTTACTGGCAGTTTATCTACAGATTAATGGTGGTTTATCCACAACGCAAGCGTGTAGGGATGGATGAGTTTTGGAGAACTCTTAATTTGGTGTGTAGCGAAGTTGGGTAGGATTTTTTTCTCGATAAAACGTGAAATTGCGTTGTCATTCATAAACATGTACATGCAAAATGTGAATTCTAAAATATTATATTAATGTGTTGATCTGAAAAAATCGATACTCTGATTGCTATACGATTGTGATTATTCTAAGATGTGTTATTTCATACTCTTTGTCTTCTTTTTTACACTGATTTTCTTGTGATTGGTCTCACACTAATCTCGTTAAGCTCACCCCCTTTTAATTTCCATATTTATAGATAATTCTCAAGGTTAGGATGTGGACTTGGCATCCAGAGGGATCGACTTGGATAGATTTTTTTATAAAAATATTTAGACTTATTATTTGAAATTTATATTATTCGGAAACTGTATTGTTTTATTTGAACTATGGCATGAGACTTAGGTTTTGGGTTTATTTTGGCATGCATAGAATTATAGTTGTTTTTGTTTTTGAAACTTGAATAATAAATTTATGATACATGAAATCTGGTTTTTAATTAAAACTATGTTGAATATCACTTTTCGGCTACATTATAATGTCAATGAGATTTGAAGAACATATAAAATTGAAAATCAAGTTTTGCTAAGTAATCATTAAAATCAACCGATTTTTGAAATTAGACTGTATCTTTTATGAACATGATAAAATTTTCTACTAAGATAAACAAAAGTTTATTACTATTTTGTAAACTCTGATAGTTTCATTAGCTCATTTCGGTGACCAATGTAACCTTTAGAATTCAGTTGTAACGTCTAGGCCGGGTTAGAGAGATTACGGAGAGCCACCTCTAAATTACTTGTGTTCTAATTTGGAAGATCAAAACCACAAGATCGAAGATTCCAAGAAATCAATGGATTCAGATACACTTCTGTATTTTGTTTTGTTCTTGATTTATTTGTGATGATTTGACATGACTAGTCCTGGTTTATGGTTTGTTAAGTTTTATATTAGATATTGTTTTATGGTTCAAACAAGTTGCATTCGAGACTCATCATTTCAAATTACTGAGAATGAGTAATTTTTTATTATATATGGATTAATTCATTCTTAAGATTTTATGGATTTGATATATGGGTTTGGTGTTTCAATTATACGTAATAATTTTTTTTTGATTTATATTAAAATTTTGAAGGTTTGAAATAAAAATTGTACAAGTTTTAAGATTATTTCTCGAAGCTTTAAGTTTTAGGGCTTGGAATATTTGTGTGATCTTGAAAATCAATAGATTCAATTTATTGGCTTAAATCGTGGGCGATTAGTCCTTCGTATACATCAAGTTGATTTTATTTGTTGTTTTTTTATTGCTTCAAAACCTTGTCGCCATTCATAGAAGATGTCGATTAGATCCACAATCATGCAATGTTTACTTTAATTTCAACCGCTGATTGTTGCCTTTCTTCCGCCGTTGATCGTCTCCCCTTATTGCTATCTCGTGGCATCCACTTTGCTATTGTTATGCTCTTAAATTGGTGCTACCCCAAGTTTCAATTATTGCTATTAAAGGCTGTTAATCACTTCAATTATTTTAAGATCGACGGCTGCCAATTACCTCAAGTGAGATAATTAATTGATGTATTAATTCATTGAATATTTCTTAGGTTGTATTATACTTATTCCAACACTCTGTATATATATATATATTTGCATGGCATAATATATTAGAATGATTATTATATATGTATATATATATAAACGTGGTTTGCTCATGTTTTAAAAATATGCTTGTTATACACTTGTATAGCAGTGTATATATATAGTCTCTGATAAATATAGATATAGTCTACATTGTCATATGGCTTCATGTTTACGTATGCTTTAATATTAAGCTTGTATGTATATATGGTTTAATATATATATATAGTCACTGCTATTCTTGTAAGTCAGATTCTTTTATAAAAATAAATCACTAAATTCTATAATTATATGGGTGTTTTGATATAAATTCATGATAATCATGAGTATTGGTGAAGAAAATCAGGTATTTATATGACATGATTACTATTCATAGAAGTGACGTCCTAGGTAGGCTCCATGCATGTTGACACGTATGCTATCCTAGACTCAACATGTGTTCATTGGTCCAGGTGTTCGCCAGTTCAATTGTTTGGCTTCGCACCTTCTGCTTGTGAACACCCAGGGACATGCGAACTAGGCTCGCGAGCCTTCCCTACGAGCCCTTAACATATCCACCTGGTGGGGTCCAAACTCGTCGCGGGTTGGTAGAGGCGCTAGACGATGCAAGCCCACAAGAATTGAAAAATCATATGCGGAATTGGGGATTTTAATCTCTCACACTTTTAGGGCTTGAAACATTTCCTCTGTCTACATAGTACAAGCGTAGAAATTAGCCTCGACAGAACCCCGCGCATCTTTGTTGCGGTGGATAGTTCGGAATTATCCGGCGATTACTGCCTCCCCTAGTTCTAGCAATGATCGTAACAGAAGGGGAAAAAATACCCAAAGTAGAGAAATTCATAGAAATTTACCTTAAAGAAAATCCTCGTCGATTGCAGTAGTTGAAAATGTTTAAAAATAATATTTTTTAGGGCTTCATAACCCGCTTTTTAAAAAGTTTTTGCTCTTGTGCTTTAACTATTCGAATAACCAAAGAAGAAGGAACAATTAGATCTAAACGGGTATAATCCCCTCGTACACGTGGTGAGGTAAACGTTAGGCACCATTGACCAATGCGTGTTTGGTAAGCCATTCAATTTTAAAACATTAGTTCTAAGAAGCCCCATTTTATACCCTTCTTAGAACCACCAAGGGGACTATATTGTTGTCGTATTTTCGATTTCCAACCCGAAACCCAGGCTACCGACCTGCGATCCGAGGTTGGACCCCACCAAGTGGATATGTCAAGGGCTCGCGAGCCTAGTTCGCATTTTCCTGGGTGTTCTCTAGTAGAAGGTTAGAAGCTAAACGATTGAATTGGCAAACACCTGGACCAACAAACACGTGTTAAGTCTAGGATAGCATACATGTCGACATGCATGGAGCCAATCTAGGGCGTCACTTCCATGAACAGTAAACATGTCATATAAATACCGAATTCTCCTTACCAAGAGGTCACATAGAAAAATACTCAACAAGTATTAAGTTTAGTATTATAAAATTTGATTTTGAATTTTATTATAAAATTTTAATGGTTACTTGTAATTCGTCAAAGATTAAGGTATTCGGTTACTCATTCAGCAATGAGAAAACCTTATTTTGGATTATTGTTATGAAAATTTTAAATTTTAATATTAGTATGTTTATATATATATTAAAATAACTTAATTAAAATAATAAGTTTCCAAAGTGACATCTGCTATTGAAATTATTTTGTTTTAAAATATAAAATATTGTGTGCATGTAACTTAAGCTACGCTAATATTGATTGGCCCAAAAGAAGGTTAATATTTAATAAAATTACATGTAAAACTGTGGTAATAAACATATGATGATTATTCGGTTTTACATGTGAACAATAAATCGACCCAAAGGAAAATTTATTGTTTGACATGTTTTTATTGTCAGTCTTTGATTACTACAATAATATATCACTTACAAGTTAATATTTTTGTCCAAAGACGAAATATTAGTGAAGTGCCCGATATCTTGAGATGAGATTTACCTTTATTCAAATTATTTTGGTTTAAATTTAAAATATTTTGAAACAGATAAATTCATATTTGGACTTTGATATTTAATTAATGATGTCTAATATTTTAAATAGATTAGTTGAAACAAAATGTCACCAAAGTGACCTCTTTTTCGTAGATTACTTTTTTTAAAATATCAATATGATTATATGTTTTTGTGATTCATGCGTTTATTAATTGACCCAAAGGTAAGTTAATATTTGACAGAATTTCAACGACATCTGTGGTGATAAATATTGACAATTATAAGGTACTTTATGTGAACAATAAGTTAGTCCAAAGATTGATTCATTGTTTGACATAATTTATTGTCAATGTTTGATTGCTACAACAAGAGTATCACTTACTATTAATATTATTCTCCAAAGACTTGATATTAATGTCTTGTTTGTTATCTTAAGATGAGATTACCCACTATGTTGAATTTATTGGTTACTTATGAATATTGATGTGAGCTTATTTTTATCTATTTTGTTTTATATTCAACTAGTTCATCTTTTGTCGCCACAATATCTCAAGCTAAAATAAATTCTATACCCATGCTTAATGAGACTAATTTCAAGGAATGGAGAAGGCACTTACTTATAGTGCTTGGTTGAATGGATTTAGACCTTGCCATAAGAGAAGAACAACCTGCACCGTTCATTGCAACAATCACCCTTGATGCTAAAAGGGATTTTGAGATGTGGGATTGATCAACGTGTGAAGTCGAGTTTTAAAATTTATAATGAGAATGATCGAACCTGAAACTAACTATGACAACGATTGAGGCAAGTGCACCTATCGAACAGTAGTATATAGCTTAGGCAAGACCGGATTGTCGAACCCAAAGGAACTAAAAGTACTAATACTAACTTTCTTTCTATTATTTAGCCTAAAATAAGTGAAGTTGTTTATTAATCTAAATTGACTAATTACTAAGCTAAAGACGCAATGACAAAAAGAATGAATGAATTGAAATACTTGGGAAAAACTTAGTTGATTAAGACGATACCCTTAGGAAGAATCCACCTAGACTTCACTTGTTATCTAACACTTGAACCGCATTTATTTATTCACTTGACTTGATCCGTTGGATTCCCTAATGTACATTAGACCCTCTCTCGAAGCGAATAACGAATAACCCTAGGTTGATTAATTGAAATCTCTTTCTAATTAAAACCCCTAGAATCGCATTAACTCGATCTATGGATTCCCATATTAGGTTTCACCCTAATCCGGCAACGCTTCGTCACCCTATCTCTAGGCGCGCGAACAACTCCGATGTAATTATGCTAGATCTATGAATAGGCAGGAACTTTTGCTCCACCACCTAAGCACATCATACTTGAATCAATATCCGCGAAATATTAAAACAAGAATTAAGCACACATAATTAAGAACAAATCAAGTATTTATCATATAGTTCAGAAAACAATAACAAGATTCATCTAAGTTTCATCCCCCTTCAAGTATCTGAAGGGTTTAGTTCATAATAATAAAGAAAAACATCTCAGAAGAAAAGATAAAACAAAATATAAGAAATCCCTAAAACCCCCTGAAGGAATTGAAGAGGAGATCCTCCGTCTTGAGTAGAATTTCGGCTTCTTGAGATGGATCAACTGGCTATCCCTTGAGTGTTTCCCACAAATCTGACCTTTTCGGCTCGGCTCCTTGGCCTAGCTAACCGCCCCTAAATGATAGCTTTGGGCTCCGGCTTCTACCGAACTCCCCGAATAAGTTGCCCCCTAGGGTTTTTATATAGGCTTTGAGATGCCTTACTTGGCCTCCAAGTATCCAAATCTGAGTGGAGTTCCTTCTTGGGTGTTTAAATAGACTTTGGATTGTGTTTCTTTGCCTCCAAGTATCTAAATCCGAGCAAAACTTCTCTTGGCATGCGCGGACATTTCGGCCATGGCACACGCCTGTGTGTGAATCGTGGCCGGCCGTGTGGACTTCGTTGATGAGGCACGATCGTGTATCTCGTGGCTAGACCGTGTTCGAGATTATTTAGGAGGCACGATCGTGTGGTCTTAGGTCCAGGCCGTGTTGATTTAGTGCTTTGGCCCATTTGGCCCATTTTAAGCCCGTTTCTCGTTCTTTTCAGCCTTCTGCTTTCACGAGTATATAACATGAAAAGAAAGGATTAAGAGCACCTTTTACATAAAATAAGGATAATTCATCCAAAAGCATGCTAAATATGGGATTAAAATATGTTACTTTTACGGTTTATCAAATACCCCCACACTTAAGCTTTTGCTTGCCCTCAAGCAAAATTCTCAACTTAGAATTAAAATGAACTTCCTTAAATCATAATAGTCATTAATAATGTTTCGCCATAATTCAAGGATAATTCATACATGGATAATTCAACTCAAAGGGTTCTAAAGATTCAAACAATCAAATTCATACATTTGTAGCACAAAACATAGGTGTTTTCCCCTCATCTAAATAATTACCTCTGATTCAAAACCGACAAGAATTGACATCCTCACTAAAGATTCACTCAAATCACTTGAGGTGTTTAAGGTTCAGAATTAAGCACTCAAAAGTCAAACATGAAGAGTTAATCCCATAAGCTTGCATGAAAATCAAATCTCCACCACTATAAAATGAGATGATACACAAATCAAAAGGTCTTTAACAGGGTTGTAATGGGGCTTGGGTTAAGGTGTGGATAAAGGATGAATTAGAAGGTTAGAATCGAGATTGAATTGATAAATTACCTAACTTAGAAACAATAAACTGAATAATTACATAATGGATTGAAACTTTAAACTAATAATACGAGCTTCTTCTTCAATAAATAGACTTTAACTGTACAAGCTCGCCTTTCATCGTACTAATACTGAATTTATATATATATATAACATATATTCATATGCTAAGATGAAATAATTAGGTAGCTTAATCAAATCAAATCTCGATATAAGGGAAGTCGAAAAAGAATGGTGATAGCAAATACAAAGGGTTTTGGGTTAATATTAGTGGTTATGTCAATAAAAAGGGTTGTTAGGAATAAAAGGGGTTCACTAGGGGTTAATTATGAGGGTAGGCTTTTAGTGGAGTAAGTGGGTTAAATCCTAGGTGCCTTCATCATCTCTGTATATCAAATCAAAGGTGTGGTCTCGATATGTATAAACGAGGCAAGTTCTAGAATAACAAATCAATGTTGACATACTCATAATCAATAAAGTGAGCATGAAAAAGAATATATGATCTATAAGGCTCAAAATCTCACAAAAATTATGGGTATTTTTGACATCAACCTCGTAAATTTCAAACTTCAAAGTAATATTTAAATTCAGGTCAACAACCTAGCAAATTTTAATTGAAAAAAATGGACTTATCATGCTTGATCCTTTAGTATCTTAAAATTTAATTATCAATGCACAATTATCAATGACTTAATCTAAAACATATCAATAAAAATCATAAATCATTAGAAATTTCATCCTAATTAGTAATGTGAGGAATTTACTTAAAAACAAGACATAATTCAGGATTTTGAGAATAATGCAAAAAGTTTGGCACCCAATTTCAGGAATTTGAGAATAATGAAAAAAATTAGGCACCTTTTTAGGTTGTTCACCCCCCACACTTAAGATGTACATTGACCTCAATGTACAAAGATAGATAATAGCAAAATAAAATCATGAAATCATAAGATGTGGAGAGAAGTGAAACTTCCTGAATTTTGGATGAAGTTAATGAAAAGAAATCGGATAGGATTGGAGGTGAGCGTGGGGAAGCGCTCGAACCGTTTGAACTTGAATCCTCAAGGTAGCCATCCCGATTTTATTGTATCCTAAGCTAAATCTAAATGGTATGAAAAATAAGAAGAAAATAATAAAGAAAATAAAAATAAAAATAAAAATAAAAATAGAAGTAAATAAAAATAAGAATAAAAGTAAAAAATGGAAAATGAAAGAAGAAAGACAAGCAAACAAGAAAAAGGAAGAAGGGGGTCTAAATAGAGATTATGGATCTGGTGGTTGCCCCCGCCTTGTACCTTCCTCTGTGATGGCCACATCGGCCACGACCACGGCCGTGTGCAAGGCCGTGTGGTATGGAAATCAGTACCTTGGTTAGTTTATGGTTAGGTGCTAAAAGGAAAAATAAAAGTAAAAATAAAAAAATGTAAAAATTAATGGGGTTAGTGCTCGGGTTGCCTCCCGAGAAGCACTCGTTTATAGTCTTAAGCTAGACTTTACCTCTCATTCATATGGTCATGGTGGTTTGAGGAGGTGAAAATCCTTTCTCATGCGATCAATTCGGTTGTGGATATAAAGTTTCAGTCGAGTAGTGTTTACCTTAAAGGTGCTGATTTTACGACTAGTTACCTCGACTATTCCATCTGGGGAGATTTTGAGTACCTGATCTCCTATCTTAAAATTGGTTGTCCCATCGTTAAGTTTCTCGTGGAGTTGCCTCATTTTTGCTTCGTGTATTTTTAGTTTCTCTTTGAAGTGTATCTTCCATTCGTCTAGTTCATCGATCCAAAACCTTCGTTCCTCATGAATTTCTTCTTTTTCGATACGAGGTCTAGGATCTGGCATTTGCGAAAGAGCTTCAAGAAACGGCAAGTTAATATGAAATTTCTTTGGAAGTTTAAGAGACTTACCGAATTCTTCCTCTGTGTGGTCTTTCTTTGTCGCATTGGGGTATGGCGCACGAGCTTGGTACTCTGTAATTACCGGGTTTGGTAAATCCTGGTTTACCTCAACCTTAGCTCCACTCACCACAGGCTCTTGCCTTGGGTCAGATTCCACTAACCTTTCACTATCATGAGCTGTTACGGCTTGGATTTGCTCTTTTGGGTTAGTTTCAGTATTGCTTGGCAAGCTTCCTTGTGGTAGTTCTGAGATCAGCTTCGCAAGTTGTCCAACTGACTTAGTAATTTCCCAAATTGACTTAGTAAGTTCCCCAACTTGGTTCTTAATCCCTTCAATCGATGTTTATTGGTTTTTTAAGTGTTGTCTCAGTGTCTTGGTGACGGGTATCTATGGCTGCCATGAATTTTGTCAGCATCTCTTCAATGTTCGACTCCTATTCCTGTTGGTGAGGTGGTTGTTGAAAATCTAGAGGAAGTTCCGGTCTTTGGCTATTTTGATCATCCCACGAGAAATTGGGATGGTACCTCCAACCTGCATTATAAGTGTCATTATAAAAATTATTTTGTGGTCTAGAATAGTTACCCATATAGTGGACTTATTCATTCTCCATGCCATATCCGTAGGGTGGGTACTCAGGATTCGCCACTCCTCCGCTTGTTTTGTACTGCATAACTGGATGTATGTCGAGGTTGAAGACACTGGCTGCTTTAGTAGGAATTATCCTCATCGCTTGCCACTGATAATTATTCAGTGCCATCTTCTCTAGAGACTAAAATTATCTGCCAAAAGCAAAATAGAGGAAAAATTAGCAAAGTAAAAAAAATAAAAAAAATGGCTAAAGTAATAAAAATAGAGCTTTCTTAATATTTTAGTTCCTCGAAGCGCGCTAAAAACTTGATCGTTTGTGAAGTCGAGTTTTAAAATTTATAATGAGAATGATCGAACACAGAAACTAACTATGGCAACGATTGAGGCAAGTGCACCTATCGAACAGTAGTATAGCTTAGGCAAGACCGGATTGTCGAACCCAAAGGAACTAAAAGTACTAATACTAACTTTCTTTCTATTATTTAGCCTAAAATAAGTTGAGTTGTTTATTAATCTAAATTGACTAATTACTAAGCTAAAGACGCAAAGACAAAAAGAATGAATTGGGGAAATACTTGGGAAAAACTCGGTTGATTAAGATGATACCCTTAGGAAGAATCGGCTAGACTTCACTTGTTATCTAACACTTTGACTGCAGACGATTTATTCACTTGACTTGATCCGTAGGATTCCCTAATGTACATTAGACCCTCTCTCGAAGCGAATAACGACTAACCCTAGGTTGATTAATTGAAATCTCTTTCTAATTAAAACCCCTAGAATCGCATTAACTCGATTTATGGATTCCCATATTAGGTTTCACCCTAATCCGGCAACGCTTCGTCACCCTATCTCTAGGCGCGTGAACAACTCCTCTGTAATTATGCTAGATCTATGAATAGGCAGGAACTTTTGCTCCACCACCTAAGCACATCATACTTAAATCAATATCCGCGAAATATTAAAACAAGAATTAAGCACACATAATTAAGAACAAATCAAGTATTTATCATATAGTTCGAAAACAATAACAAGATTCATATAAGTTTCATCCCCTTCAGTATCTCAAGGGTTTAATTCATAATAATAAAGAAAAACACCTCAGAAGAAAAGATAAAACAAAACATAAGAAATCCCTAAAACCCCCTGAAGGAATTGAAGAGGAGATCCTCCGTCTTGAGTAGAATTCCGGCTTCTTGAGATGGATCAACTGGCTATCCCTTGAGTGTTTCCCACAAATTTGACCTTTTCGGCTCGGCTCCCTGGCCTAGCTAACCGCCCCTAAACGATAGCTTTGGGCTCCGGCTTCTGCCGAACTCCCCGAATAAGTTGCCCCCTAGGGTATTTATATAGGCTTTGAGATGCCTTACTTGGCCTCCAAGTATTCAAATCTGAGTGAAGTTCCTTCTTGGGTGTTTAAATAGACTTTGGATTGTGTTTCTTTGCCTCCAAGTATCCAAATCCGAGCAAAACTTCTCTTGGCCACTGGTAAACCGAAATAGTAACATATTTTAGGCCCACATTTAGTATGCTTTTGGATGAATTATCCCTTAATCTATGTAAAAAGGTGCTCTTAATCCTTTCTTTTCATGATATATACTCAGGATAGCACCAGGGGATGAAAAAAAGGCAAAATGGGCTTAAAACGGGACAAATGGGCCAAAGCATGAAATCGACATGGCCTAGACCAAAGATCACACGGTCGTGCCTCACTGATCATCTAGAACACGGTCTAACCCCGACGCACATGGCCGTGTCTCATTAAAGAAATCCGAACACGGCCTGGCCACGATTTACACGGGCGTGTGCCATGGTCGTGCCTCTGCCGTGGAGAAGAGCAATTTCATCCGAGAAAGGATACTTAGGGAGAAAGAAACGTATTTCAAAAGCCTATAAATACATCCTAAGTATGACCTGAAATGGGGGCCCAAAGCCATCGTTTAGGGGCATCGTGCTAAGCCAGAGAAGGAAGATTTGTAGGGATTCACTCAGGGATAGCCAGTTGATTCATCTCGAGAAGCCGGAATTCTACTCAAGACGGAGGATCTCCTCTTCAATTCCTTGAGGGGTTTTAGGATTTCTTATGTTTTGTTTTATCTTTTCTCTTGAGATGTTTTCCTTTATTGTTATGAACTAAACCCTTCGGATACCCGAAGGGGATGAAACCTATGATGAATCTTGTTATTTGATTATTTGAATTATATGATAATTATTTAGTTTGTTCTTAATTATGTGAGCTTAATCCAAATTTAATGTGCTTAGGTGGAGGAGGAATAGACCCTGCCTAAGAGTAGATCCAACATAATTAAGCGGAGTTGATCGCACGCCTAGAGATAGGGTGACGAGATTTTGCCGAATTAGGGTGAAACCTAATATGAGAATCCACAGATCGATTTACTACTATTCTAGGGGGTTATTATAAGAGAACGAGAGTTCCACTAATTAACCTAGGGTTAGACGTTATTCGCCTCAAAAGAGGGTTTAATATACGTTAGGGAGTCTTACGGATCAAACCAAGTAAATAAAATCATATGGTTTAGTGATAGATAACAAGTGAAGTCTAGGTGGATTCTTCCTAGGGTATCGTAGAAATCAACTGAGTTTTTCCCAAGTTATTTTCCAAATTCATTCTTCTTTGTCTTAGAGTCTTTAGTTTAGTAGTTAATTAATTTAGTTTAATAAACAAACTTCACTTATTTTAGGCTAAATAATAAAAAGAAAGTTAGTATTAGTACTTTTAGTTCCTTTGGGTTCGATAATCCGGTCTTGCCTAAACTATACTACTGTTCGATAGGTGCACTTGCCTTTATTCGTTGTCAGATTTAGCTTCCAGGTTCGATCATTCTTTTATAAATTTTAAAACTCTGATTTACAACGATCAAGTTTTTGGCGCTGTTGCCGGGGAACTAAAATATTAAGAAAACTCTATTTTTATTACTTTAGCCATTATTTTTATTTTTCGCAATTTATTTTTATTTTTAGTTTTAATTTTAAATTTGCTAAATTTTCTTTCTTTCTTTTCCTAGCAGGTACCTCTAGTTTATGACTAGAAGGAACCCGAGAGGACCTTTAGAATGCGACAGTGATATTGAAGCTACCGCTCGAAGAAATCGCAGAGAAATTAGGCAAGCCCTAAATTACCAAGGAGAGCGAGAAGACAGATCCAATCCTCTTTGAAGGGATGGACGAAAATAATCTTCCACCACAAGATGTGGGAGAAAATAATGCTCCTCGTACTATGTTTGATTATGCTAAACCTCATTTAACAGAGCGAATCTAGTATTATTAGGCTCGCTATAGCGCTAATAATTTTGAATTAAAGCCTAACACTATACAAATGATTCAATAGTTTGTTCAATTTGATGGTTTACAGGATTTAAGATCCAAACGCTCATATAGCTAATTTTTTAGAGTTCTGTGATACCTTCAAAATAAATGGTGTTTCTGATGATTCCATACGTCTTCGGTTATTTCCCTTTTCATTAAAGAATAAAGCTAAATAGTGGTTAAACTCGTTACCACGAGGGTCAATCACTACATGGGAACAAATGACCAAAAATTTTTATTAAAGTATTTCCCACCGCCAAAACCCTTTGTGCAGATGGATTTAGAGACATTATACGATGCATGGGAGAGATATAAGGATCTCTTGAGGCGATGCCCACACCACGGTTTACCTTTGTGGCTCCAAGTCCAAACTTTTATAACGGTGTGAATCCTTCAACGAGGCAATTAATTGATTCAAATTACAGTGGAACTTTGAACAACAGAACTCCTGAGGCAGCCTACGAATTTATAGAAGAGATGTCACTGAATAACTATCAGTGGCAAGTTACAAGAATAAGGCTAACAAAAACAGCCGGAGTTTACAACCTCGACGCGAGTAACCATGCTATCAAATCGTAGAGTTGATGAATAAGAAGATTGATAGTTTGTGTTCTTCGCAGTACATCCATCCTCACGCAGTCGCGACGCAAGTGGAACTGCGTGGCGAATCCTACGAGTACCAGAGAGCGAAAAGATGAACTATATAGGTAACAATTTTAGTTCTAATAATAACCCATATAGTAATAATTATAATCCAGGTTGGAGGAACCACCCAAATTTTTCGTGGGGAAGACAAGGAAATCAAGGAAATCAAAGACAACAACCTCCTCAAAATTTCCAAAATCAGCCCTATCCATAGGAAAAGAAGCCGAATCTTGAAGAGACATTGAACAAATTCATAGGATCCACATAAGCCCGTCTCCAAAAAAATGAGGTAACACTCGACACCCAACAAACATCGATCAAAAAGATCGAGAACCAAGTGGGAGGACTTACAAAGGCAATCGGGGAAATTACTCAGTCAGTCGGAGAAATTGCAAAGCTATTATCTGAACGACCGCAAGGGCGTCTACCGAGTAATACTGAAATTAATCCAAAGGAGCAAATCCAAGCCATAACAGCTCAAGAAAGCTAAGAAGTAGACGAAACCAGTCCAACACAAGAAAACGAGGTAGAAAAAGGTAAAGTAGAGGTAACACAAGACAAGCCAAAACCGGTAATTAAGGAGTACCAACCTCGCGTACCTTACCCCGAGGCATTAAGAAGAGACGACACAGAAGAACAGTTCGGTAAGTTTCTTAAACTTTTAAAGAAATTACATATTAACTTACCATTACTTGAAGCTCTTTTGCAGATGCCAGATTCTAGGAAATTTTTAAAAGAGCTTCTGACAAACAAACGGAAGTTAAACGAGTAGTCACATGTGGAACTTAACGCAAAGTGCTCAGCAATTCTCCAAAATAGTCTACCACAAAAGCTAAAAGATCCAGGGAGTTTTACAATTCCATGTTTAATTGGTAGACTAACTATTGATAATGCGTTAGCTGATTTAGGGGCAAGCATTAATGTCATGCCTTACAAATTGTTTAAACAATTAGGTCTAGGGAAACCCAAACAAACTAGGATGAGCATTCAATTAGCTGATAAAAGTGTTAGAATTCCTAGGGGTATTATTGAAGATGTTCTTGTAAAAATTGACAAATTCGTTTTCCTGGTAGATTTTGTTGTCTTAGACATGGATGAGGATAATTCGATCCCCTTAATTTTAGGACGACCCTTTTAGCGATCGCTAGAACTAAAATTGATGTTGATGAAGGAGAACTCATACTTTGTGTAGGTAATGAGACAGTCACCCTCAAGGCTCTTGATTCGGCTAGAACATTGAGCAATCAAGGTGAGAACGTAAATTCTACCGATAACCATTCTGTTAACTCTTATTTTCGGAAGCATCACCAAACAATACAACCCAACCCGATCTTAAACCCCATGCCAACAAAGAAATAACTCATGAAGATCGAGGATTCAGATTCGATGATCTAGACGAGTGGAAGACACACTTCAAGGAGAAATTAGGGATACACGATGAAGAACCTAACCACACGAGATAAAACCGAAGGAGCCCCAAAAAGAGCTAATAGGAACAACAAATCACTTCAAAATAGGGGACCAAGTACTTTGTTAGATCAGTAAATCCTCGAATATCTCCTCCTGGACCCTAGCACAAACAAAGAAATATCTTTTAGGGTAACCAGTGTTTTCTCACACGGAGCAGTCGAGGTAAGTAATCCTATTTTTGGTACTTTTACTATAAACACATCTCGACTTAAATTTTTCACAAAGACACAAATGATAGCATGAGGAAGGACTTCCAACTCCTCAAACCACCTCACAAAGCAAACGAGAGGAGAGTCTAGGTTAAGACTATAAATGAGCACTTCTCGGAAGGTAACCTGAGCACTAACATAATTTATTCTCATATTTTGCTTTAAATTATTTTTCTTTTCTTCTTTTCTTTCACGAAAACTTAGTTATAAACTAACAAGGGTGCGAAATTCCAGGACACGGCCTTACACACGCCGTGGCCGTGGCCGTGTGGACCATAAGAATCCTGTCTTCGACATAGCGGTAGGTCGTGAATCAATTACAACCACTTTTTGACGTCACGTATCCAACCACTACACCACGGGCACGGCACAAAGGGGCACGCCCGTGCCCCATAACCGTGTGCAGCTACTGACTTTCCAACCACGGGAAGAACACGCCCATGCCCCATAACCGTGTGAAGCTACTGACTATCCAACCACGGGAAGAACACGCCCGTGCCTTACGACCGTCTGAAGTTATCGACTTGCCACCACGCGCGGGAACACGCCCGTGTCTTCCAACCGTGGTCGACTTGAAAACAAACGTAAAGAATCAACACACCCTGCGACACGGCCGTGCGATGCGGCCGTGTGAATCGACACACCCTCAACCCACGGGTGTGGTAAATTGCCAGACTTGAGACTCTATTTAAATACCATGCCCCTCTCCTTTCTCTCCTTACCTACTCCTCTTCTTCTTCTTCCTTTCTTTCTTTTCTCCCTTTTTGTTTCTTTTTCCTTTTCCTAATAAATCCTCAGACTCTTGAGCTACAACAAAATCATATCCATGGCAAAGAAGCGTAAAAGGTCAATCTTCTCAAAGGAGACCGATTCACCTGAGTTCATGCCGGCAGCTTCATCCAAACAACAAGCCAAGGGTCTTTGAGACCAATTATCTGTTCTTTTATTTCTATCTTCTCCTTTATTTTCTTTATCTTTACTTCTGTTCTACTTAATCTAGTTTATTTTGTTTTAGTTTCTTATTTTTAGGTTCTTAAGGTCGCTTGGAATCACGCCACCACCATAACCTCGACCTTAGAAATCACACTAACAATAAGGACCTCCTGGTCCATTCATCTTTTCTTTTAATTTTAGTTTTCTTCTTAGTCTCCTTCTCTTTATCTTTATTGTCTTTAATTATATTATTAGTATATTATTAATGTTTATTTAGATTTCTTGGCTAATCCTGCATGAGACTCCCAATTTCTTCATCTAGCGCAGGTTCGTCATCCAGACGGCCCATCACCACCACCAAAGGCACAACCTGCCAACTCAAGGAGCTCATCCATAATTCAGGGAGTTTCACTTATCCCCATATCTTCTGATCTGAACATTACATTTCTCTTATATATCTTTGTACATTGAGGGCAATGTACATCTCAAGTGTGGGGGGTGAACAACCTAAAAAGATACCTAACTCAAAGCCTGAATTATGCCTTGTTTGAAAGTAAATTACTCATATTACTAATTAGGATGAAATTTCTGATGATTTATGATTTTTATTGATATGTTTTAGATTAAGTCATTGATAATTGTGCATTGATAATTAAATTTAAAGAATACTAGAGAATCAAGCATGATAAGTCTCTTTTTCAGAAATTAAAAATTTTCTAGGTTGTCGAACTGAGTTTAAATACTACTTTGAAGTTTGAATTTTACGAGGTTGACATCAAAATACCCATATTTTTTTGTGAGTTTTTGAGCCTTATAGAGCATATATTCTTTTTCTTGATCACTTTATTGATTATGAGTATGTCAACACTGATTTGTTATTCTAGAACTTGCATCGATTATACATGTCAAGACCACACTTTTTGATTTGATACACAGAGATGATAAAGGCACCTAGGATTTAACCCACTAACTCCATTAAAAAGCCTACCTTCACAATTAACCCCTAGTGAACCCCTTTTAACCCTAACAACCCTTTTTATTGACATAACCGCTAATATTAACCCAGAACCCCTTTGTTGTTGTTATCACCATTCCTTATGACTACCCTTATATCGAGATTTGATTTGATTAATAGCCTAATGATGTTTTATTTCAGTAATTTATCTTTTATTATGTATTTATGATTGTTCTTAAAAAAATCAAAAGTATATTCATTAATCATCATTAGTTGTGATTAAATGAGCTTATACGCTTAAATTCCAAAATATCGGAAAAAGAAGCTCGTATTATTAGCATTATTAGTTTTCAATTGATGTAATTATTTCTTAGTTAGGTAATTTGTCAATTGAATCTCGATTCTAACCTTCTAATTCAACCTTGTTCCACACCTTAACCCTAACCCCGTTACAACCCTAACAAAGACCTTTTGATTTGTGTTTCATCTCATATTTCATGGTGGAGATTTGATTTTCATGCAAGCTTATGGGATTAACTCTTCATGTTCAACTTTTGAGTGCCTAAATTTTGAACCTTAAACACTTTGAGTGCTTTGAGTGGATCTTTTGTGAAGATGTCAATCCTTGTCGATTTCAAATTAAAGGTAATTATCTAGATAAGGGGAGACGCCTAAGTTTTCGAGCTACAAAATCTATGACTTATCTTGCTTGAATTTTTAGGATGCTTTGAGTTGAATCATCCATGTATAAATTATCTCTGGAATTATGATGAGACACTATCAATAGGAATTATGAATTACAGGAAGTTCGTTTTAATTGTAAGTTGAGAATTTTGCTTGAGGACAAGCAAAAGCTTAAGTGTGGGGTATTTGATAAACCGAAATAATAACATATTTTAGGCCCACATTTAGTACGCTTTTGGATGAATTATCCCTTAATCTATGTAAAAAGGTGCTCTTAATCCTTTCTTTTCATGATATATACTCAGGAAAGCACCAGGGGATGAAAAGAACGCAAAACAGGCTTAAAACGGGACAAATGGGCCAAAGCATGAAATTGACACGGCCTGGACCAAAGATCACACAACCGTAGCTCACTGATCATCTAGAACACGGTCTAACCCTGACGCACACGGTTGTGTCTCATTAAAGAAATCCGAACACGGCCTGGCCACGATTTACACGGGCGTGTGCCATGGCCGTACCTCTGCCGTGGAGAAGAGTAATTTCATTCAGGAAAGGATACTTAGGGAGAAAGAAATGTATTTCAAAAGCCTATAAATACACCCTAAGTATGACTGAAAAAGGGCCCAAAGCCATCGTTTAGGGGCTTCGTGCTAAGCTTCGAGAAGGCGATTTGTGGGGATTCACTCGTGGATAGCCAGTTGATTCATCTCGAGAAGCCAAAATTCTACTTAAGATGGAGGATCTCCTCTTCAATTCCTTCAGGGGGTTTTAGGGATTTCTTATGTTTTGTTTTATCTTTTCTCTTGAGATGTTTTCCTTTATTGTTATGAACTAAACCCTTCGGATACCCGGTGAGAGATGAAACCTATGATGAATCTTGTTATTTGATTATTTGAATTATATGATAATTACTTAGTTTGTTCTTAATTATGTGAGCTTAATCCAAATTTAATGTGCTTAGGTGGAGGAGGAATAGACCACGCCTAAGAGTAGATCCAACATAATTAAGCGAAGTTGATCACACGCCTAGAGATAGGGTGACGAGATTTTGCCGATTAGGGTGAAACCTAATATGGGAATCCATGATCGATTTATTGCTATTCTAGGGGGTTATTATAAGAGAATGAGAGTTCCACTAATTAACCTAGGGTTAGATGTTATTCGCCTCGAGAGAGGGTTTAATATACGTTAGGGAGTCTTACGGATCAAACCAACTAAATAAAATCATATGGTTCAGTGATAGATAACAAGTGAAGTATAGGTGGATTCTTCCTAGGGTATCGTCGAAATCAACTGAGTTTTTCCCAAGTTATTTTTCAAATTCATTCTTCTTTGTCTTAGAGTCTTTAGTTTAGTAGTTAATTAATTTAGTTTAATAAACAAACTTCACTTATTTTAGGCTAAATAATAAAAAGAAAGTTAGTATTAGTACTTTTAGTTCCTTTGGGTTCGATAATCCGGTCTTGCCTAAACTATACTACTGTTCGATAGGTGCACTTGCCTTTAATTGTTGTCAGAGTTAGTTTCCAGGTTCGGTCATTCTTTTATAAATTTTAAAACTCTGATTTACAGCGATCAGCCGCGGCAGGGACATGGCCATGGCACACACCTGTGTGAATCGTGTCCAGGCCGTGTGGACTTCGTTGATGAGGCACGGTCGTGTATCTCGTGGCTAGACCGTGTTCGAGATTATTGAGGAGGCACGGCCGTGTGGTCTTAGGTCCAGGCTGTGTCGATTTCGTGCTTTGGCCCATTTGGCCCGTTTTAAACCTGTTTCTTGTTCTTTTCATCCTCCGGTGCTTTCCTGAGTATATAACATGAAAAGAAAGGATTAAGAGCACCTTTTTACATAAAATAAGGGATAATTCATCCAAAAGCATGCTAAATGTGGGATTAAAATATGTTAATTTTACGGTTTATCAGGGATCGTTCAAACCGCATGAGTCTAATGAACATGAGCACAACATTCTAGAAGCCTTTATGGGCACAAAATCTGAAGAGATTACTTAGGCCAAGGGTTTCCTTAACGAAATTTAGAAACATTTTGCTAAAAATGATGAGGTTAAGATGACATCACTTCTAACTTCTTTTATGCCTGTGAAGTATAATTATTAAGGAAATGTGAGGGAGTATATTATGGAAATGTTCCATGTTGCTTCAAGAATTAAGGCACTTAAGATCGAGATTTTTGAGGAATTAAATTTAGTTACAACTGTCAAAAAGAGAAATGGACTCTAAATGAGCTGATTTCTCATTGTGTGCAAGAGTAAGAAAGTTTGAAACATTATGAGTCTGAAGGTGCTTATTTGACCAGTGCCTCTAGAGACAACAACTTACATTGTGAATAGAGTACCCACCAAAGCAACTGTAAAAACACCTTATGAGCTTTGGATAGGTTGAAAGCCTAGTCTAAATCGCTTTCACATTTGAGGATGTCAAGCTGAGGCAAGGCCTTATAGGCCACATGAAAAGAAATTGGACTCCAAAGCAATGAGCAACTACTTTATTCATTATTTTGAGCGATCTAGACGCTATAAGTTTTATGATCCCACAATTAGGAATATTTTTTAGACAAGATCTATAACATTTTTTTATGATGTTGAGTTTCGAGGGAGAAATAAGGTTTGAAACATTGCTTTTGAAGAGGAATTGGATTCTAACTCAGTTCCCGCTATCACTTTTAACAATGTTCAGGTTCTTATACCCATCATTGATCAAGAAGTGAACCCAGAACCTTAACAAGACAATATTGAACAACTCCCTATTTAAGATGAGGTAATTGTTCCAGAAGAAGAAACTTAACAACCTCAAGACAAGTGCAATTAAGGAGGTCCATGAGAGAGAGGAGAAATGCTATTTTAGATGATTATGTTGTATTTCTCCAAGAACATGAGGATGACAATGGAATGATAGAAGTTGATCTAATCAAATTTTTTCAGGCCATGAAAAGTTTGAATTCTCAAAAGTGGATTGATGTCATGTAAGAACAGTATAAGTCTATGCAAGATAATAAAGTTTGGAAACAAGTGCCATTACTTGAAGGTGCAATACCAATTGGTTTTAAATGGATTTTTAAAACCAAGAGGGATGCAAATGGTAATGTGGAGAGGTATAAGACGCATCTTGTAGCTAAAGTATATGCTCAGAAAGAAGACATTGATTTTATAGAGACTTTCTCTCTAGTTTCATTGAAAGACTCTTTTAGGACAATCATGGTGCTTGTTGCTCATCTTGATCTTAAGTTAAATTAGATGGATGTTAATTCTACGTTTTTCAATGGCGACATTGAAGAAAAAATTTATATGGTACAATCATAATACCTTGAGTCAGGAGACCCAAAGAATATGATTTGCAAATTAACAAAATCCATCAATGGACTCAAACAAGCTTCTTGTAACATCCAAAATTTTAGATTAATGAGAGTGCAAAATTATTTCAAGAATGAGAAAATAGCCTAGTGGTTAAAAGAAATATGAGAAAGCATAAAACTAAATTAAGGTCCCAAGTTCGAATCTTTATCATTGAAAAATAATTAAAATTTGCAAAATCCTTTATTTTTTTAAATTGTTTGTCGTCCATGCCCTTTTAGACCTAGGCATAAATATTATTTTTAAACAAATTGATCAGCTTTTAATCTCATTCTCCCCACCCTAGTCGTCCCTCTCTTCCTCCTCTCTTTTTATTTTTTTCTTTCTTCCCCATTGTTGTAGTCACTCTTAGCTTCTTGATCTACCATCTTTTTCTGTTCTTTTTTTCCACAAGATCTTGTACCATATCCTCCTCAATCTTGTTTTCATTTCCTCCTTAATTTTCCAGCCCCAAATCTAAATTTTTTTTATCTCCAAGTCTCATTGTTGCCAAGAAGTGCCATTGTCGCCCCTATCACCTAGTTTGTGTAAGTTCTTCTTTTTTCTCAATTTCTTGATTAATCTTTTGAGTTAAAAATCCAAAATCATAGATCTATAATTTGGATGATTTTTAAAGTTTTAAAGGGTATTTTTCAAGCCTTCCAAGTGTTTTTAAAAGTGCTTTTAAATCAGCCCGAATTTGGCCACCGTTAGTGGTGGTGCGCATGCTTAAGGGCTCAAGGAAGGGGGCTATTGTTTCTTTATTTTCTTCCATTTATTTTCAGAAACGTCTTGGGTTCTTGAACCCTTACTAATCAGCCTTTAATCATGTATAATTAGGAAAAAATCGATCTTGATCAATTGGTGACTTAGATTTGACAATTCGGGAAGTGTATGTGTGGTTAATTGTAAACTAGTTAATAGTTTCAGTTTAGATATTGGGGAAATATTGGTAATTGAAGCAATAAATGATTTTAATAATGGGTTAGATACTAATTTTAAAGTATTTAAATGTGTTAGGTTCCGACTTAAACACCCCAAATCAACAGTGAGGCCGAAAGACGTTCGCGCGTATGATTCGCGTAAAATCAGTGTAATAAACCTAACTAGTTTGGATCTGAAAAATAGTTATAATTGTGATGGTTGGATTGAACCCATAAGTGGGTGTTTGGGGGCTGTTTAAGAGGCATATTGATTGATTTTAATACTATAACAGCCCATTTTTGGGTCAAATTGGAACAATAGTTTCGGGACCACAATTCGAAGTTAAAATATTTATTTTATTATTTTAATAAGGTCTACAGCATGATAGATTAATTTCGTGAAAGTTTCGTAAAGAAATTTACTGTTTGAATGGTTAATTTGATAAAAAGGACTAAATCGCGTAAAATGTAAAATGCACGTTATATTAGTTAAATGTGTCAAATAGCTTTGGCTTTTAATCATGGTGGCGTTAAATGGTAATTAGACCATTTTAAATGTTAGTGGACTTTTATGGACACATTAATTGGTGTTTTAAATGGTTTATTAGTAAGGTTAATTTGGTAAATTGGTTAATAACATAAAATAAATAAAACAAACAAAGAATTAAAGGTTATCATCTTTTTCATAGGCGAATGAAGCATGGAGAAAATCCATTTTAGGGCTTGAAAGCATTCTGTCACTTTGGAGCTAATTTGTAAGTCTAAATTTGTCCCGCTTTTTAATGATTTCTATGTTTTGTGACCATTACTTCGTATTCTAGGTAGCCCGTACCTTAAATTTTGAAATCATTAAAGATTTATCATGTTGCCATTGTTGAATGCTTGAGTAATTTGATGTTTGATGATGGATTTTGAATAGTTGTTGATAGATTTACTAGTTTTGTAAAGTGATTTTTGACAAAAATGTCAAAAAGGGATTAATTTGTGAAATTGTAAAATTATGTAGGTAATAGTGTGAATAAATTGAAAATATGGGCTGATAGTAATATGTATTAAATTTGGATAAGCATGGGTTTATACTAAATTGCATGAATTTGCAATTTTATGTGATAAGGACTAAATTGTAAAAATGTGAAAGTTAGGGGCAAATGTGTAAAATGGCCCTAATGTTTGTTTTGTGCTAATGATGATTAAATAAGTAAATTTTGATAATATATAGATCAAGATAAGCCAAGATTGAGTTTAGATCAGGGAAAAGGAAAAGTGGACAAATAACGATAATTTCCATCTGAGCAACTCGAGGTAAGTTCGTATAATTAGAATCAAAATTTTAAATTCTTGTATTTATTTGAAATGAATGTATGTAATTGAGTAAATGATCTACTTGAAATTAAAATGCCTTATTGATATAGTCTGATGGTTACCGAGCCCCGTTTGAACCGTAGAAATTCGTAGGATAGGAGTGGCATGTCACTAGGGTTACCGTTTATGTTGAGATCCTGCATGTGTTGTGGACTCACCGCAGCTCGTATGAGCTTACCGATGTAATAGCTCGTAAGAGCCACTGCTCTCACTGTAAGAGTTTATTCTTCTCAGGTCGTAAGAGCTTACCGTTTCAGCTCAATAGATCTTACTATCCATCAGCTCAGGAAGAGCTTACTGATCATAGCTCGAAAGAGCAAAAATGATAATGAATTGATGGATTACTGATTTATATACGTAATGTATATCACCCGAGTATCCCTTGAAATTCTAATAGGTTCAACGGGCATAAATTCTGTTATTGGTTATGTGATAAAACTATGTGTTATACAGATGAATTCTATTTAAATGGATGAATTACTATTTTTACGGATGAATTATTGTTATTACGGATGAATTACTATTTATACGGATGAGTTGTTGTTATTTAATGAATTATTAATTATATGATTAAGAGTGAAATGTTACAAATGATGTACATGATATATGAATTTGATATGATACAATGTATTGAGTACTAAATTGAGATAATGGATGATTATATGCACTTATGTGACTAACCTATTAATAAATGCTTGTGTTTAGGCATTTGATAATTGAATTGAGTGCACCTTATTTATTGTCTTGATCATGTCTAAATGATAAGTTTAATTCTAAGTTATACGGGCTTACTAAGCTATAAAGCTTACTCTGTTTCTTTTCCGTGTTTTATAGAGGTTCGGTAGCTTGTTCGATTCGGATAAGTCAGAGTTACGCATCATAGTATCCAATTGCCAATAAGTACTTTTGAACTTATGGATATCTGTAAATATGGCATGTATAGGCTAGTTATAAAGATGATGGTTATGGTTACTTGAGATAGTGATTTGTGTACATGTTGTGGTATAAATTAAAGCCATGTGATTTGGCTTAATTTGGTATAATGTTTCGGTTGTGTATAAGTATTCAAATATGGTATGTTTTGGCAAGTAGTAGATGGAATGGAAATATGAAAATTTTGTCTTGATATGAAACAAACATCTGGATGGAAAATGCATGATATTAATTAGGTATTTGAATACTATGTCGAATTGGTATAAATTGTGTATGAAATGTTGTGAATTGGCTGCCTATTGAGTTATAAAAATGTTGCAATTTATGCTTATGCATGCATGTATAAATAGGGTGGCAAAATGGCTTTGAAAATAGTCTATTTTTGTCCACACGGGTAGAGACACGGGTGTGTGTCTTAGCTGTGTGCGACACACGGTCATGTTACACGGCCGTGTGTCCCCTGGTGTTGATATTAAAACCAAGTCAGTTGTACCCCCTATTTTCACAGGGCTGGTGACAAGGGCGTGTCTAATGGCCGTGTGAGACACACAGCATGGCCAAACGGTCGTGTGTCATCTGTATTGAGAAAAATTTTCAAAGTCTCGTAGAAGTTTTATAAGTTATCGATTTAGTCCTGAACAGCTCCTAAAGCATGTTTAAGGCCTCGTAGGCTATTGTAAGGGAAAAATTTGTTGATGATTGTATGAAATGATTGAATGTATGAGAAAAGTACGGTTATATGTGTTATAAGTCTGGTAATGCTCCGTAACCCTATTCCGACGTTGAATACGGGTGAAGGGTGTTACATTTATTTCTATCAGAGCTACGGTTTAATCGATTCTAGGACTAACGTATCATATGTGAGTCTAGCTATACATGCCATATAGAACCTGTGATAGTGTGATATCTCTCGACTCTAACGAAAATTGTTTTAATTAGACAGGTATGCTTTCCAACCGAGCTAATTCTGATAGTGCAGAAAGTGGTACTCAAATATTTGAGCGAAAATTTGTTTATGATGAGTTTAAATTCATAAAGGTATGAATAAAATTTCATGATATTATGTTATTGCTAAATGTTATGTTATGTGTATGTATATGTGAGAGTTAAATTTGAGGCTTTACAACCCTCACCCCCTTATCAGTATAGTGTTACAATGAAATCCGTAAGATTTAGATTGAATAAACTCACAAGTGTGGAATTATAGAGTTCTGTGATTGAAGGATTAATACTATGGTCAGATAAGAGAATGAGTCAACAGTAAAGATAGTACTAGAAGAGATATCGGATCGTTTTGAAGGTTATTTGGATTATGCAAAGTCACTATTAAAGAAGAAGTTGACTTCGATGAAACAAAATATTCGTAAGATATCTAAAGAATGAATTAACTAGAAGTTCTACTTAATTGATTTCTGTTAGTGATGGGATAAAGAGGAATCAATAATGATAGAATTAGATAGTGGAATAATATTTTAATTGAAAAGATATCTGAGTACAGCAGTATAGTTGAATAGCTTATAATGATATTTTCTGGGTATTCTATGTGATCAATTATTTTCAGAGGTATATGTGGCTATTTTTTTTTTTAAATGAAACTCTTATCGTATGAGAACGCTAGCTAAACATATTGATAGACGAAAGCATTGTTTTTCAATTTGGGTTATGATCGGCATTGCCCTATCTTTCCCTGGTATTCTATTCCATTGTGTTGATAGAAAAGTTGACGGTAAAATCTGTATGATGCTAGTATTTTGTTTCTACTGGTTATTGTTTTGTTGAATATATATGAAGATTATATTGCTTCTGTCACAGTTGATTTCAGTGCTTATGAGTGATGTTTTCTTCTAGAATTTCTCTGGGATATCATTGAGATCTTTATCATTCTATATGGGTTGTAATTTTTAGAAATTCTGTATAGTCCATACTTTGAGATTTCGCTACCTCGGTTTATTATGATTCTATGTGATTATCCGCAAGAGATATTCTTTTGATGGAGATGAATATATCTCATTATGATTATAATTTTGTTTTGATCATGGGAGTACAAAGTGGTATTGTTTATAGAGGTTATGTTCCCGCATTTATTTCTCATTGAAACCATATTTGATTATCTTTTGTGTTCAAAAGCATTATTAATAAATGGGATATCATCTATTTATACGGTTGAGATGTCGGTCTTATTATGGCATTATGATTTTTATCCGACTGAGGTAGCTTCAAATATAGTACAACGCTCGATGATTGATAGTTGAGATAGCTTTATTATATAATCCTTTCTAGTTTTCTTGAAAGGGAATTGGCATTGGCAAAACATAGACGATAGAAGATCAAGTTCAAATCTGTATAATAGTTATCACTCCTAGGTAAATCTTGATATATGTCAATGAGTAAAGACAAAATGTTATGTCATATTCGAAAGTTATGCGCTTTTTAAGAAGATCTTTGACTAGTATTCTGAAGAAATTGCGATAAATTATATGTCTGAGTTATCTTGACAGCAAGAAGAAAGGTTTTCTTTGAAAAGTTATTGTTTGACAACCAAGATCGATTCAGTTGTTTAGTTCGATTGGGTTATTTGTTTGAAAGGTTAATTGAGTTATATTTGTTTGATTTTATCATTGGGTCCGGATATAAAATTGGTGCGCTCACGGGTAAATAGATGGATAGTCTGAATGAAGAATTCATATTTTAGAAGACATGATATAGAATTATATCTATCGGAACGGTTCTATTTGAGAAATATTATTGTAAAATAAAGTTGTTTCGATTGTTGAAGTTTTCATTTGTGCAAAGTTTGATTTATTTTAGTATATCTTAATAAAGTTATTAACAGTTGAAAACACTATTAACTGAAGCATCAGTTTTGGTTCAGCCTGAATCGGGTAAAGAGTTTATGATTTTTAGTTATGCGTCTTTGAATGGCTTGGAGTGTGTTTTAGTACAAGAATGTATAGTGATAGCTTATGCTTCCATACAGTTAAAGTTGCATGAAAAGAGTTATTCGACGCGCGAATTAGAGATGGTTGACATTGTAATTGCATTGAATAGTTAGTGACATTAATTGTTGATGAGTAATGTAACCTAATTGATGACTGCAAGAGTTTAAAATATTTGATGTTATAGAGAGATCTGAATTTGGTACAGCAAAGATGGCTTGAACTGTTGAAAGATATTGAGTCAGTAATTGGTTATCATCCTGGACAATCGATTATAGTGACAGATATTTTAAATAAGAAATCTTTGTGTGCCTTACAAGCGTTGAATACGCGATTGATCTTATCGGATGATGGATAGATATTAGCTGAGTTAAAAGCTAAATTGATGTTTATTCCGCGAGTTTGTGGAGCTCAGAAATGTATCAGTGAATTGCAAGTTAAAAGAGTTCAACGTGAATTGCCTTCTGATTTAAAGCTTCAGATTGGAACCGATGATTATTTGTTGTTTCGAGATAGAGTTCGTGTATCGAGAAATTCAGAGATTATACAACAATTGTTATATCTAGCTCACAGTGGTAATTATCTGTTCATTTGGGGAATACTAAGATGTAAAATAATCTGAGATAGTTTTACTGGTGAATGAGTATAAAACGTGATACTTCTGACTTGTATCCAAATGTTTGATTTATCAACAGGTTAAAGCTGATTATCAAGTACCTTGGGGACTGTTACAGTCTGTGTCATTATCTGAGTGGAGATAAAATAGAATTTCGTCAGATTTTGTAAAAGGAAGATGTTATCTGAACTATTGTTGATTGTTGAAGAAGTCTGTACATTTTATCTCAGTACGTATAATTTCTCTCTTGATAGACTAGCTAAGTTATACATTTATAAATTGTCAGTTTTTATAGAATGCTAGTCTCCATTATTTCGGATAGAGATTCGAGGTATATATTGTGTTTCTAAAGAAAACTACTGTAAACTTAGGGTATGAGGTTGCATTGTAACATCGTATTTCATTTTCCAACTGATGGATAACATGAGAAAGTGATTCAGATTCTCGAAGATACGATTTGTTATTGTATTTTAGAATGTGAAAGCAATTAAGAAAGACAATTACTGTTGGTTGAGTTGAGCATATTAATAGTTATCATATGAGTATAAAGATGGTATTGTATGAAGTATTGTATGTTTACAATTACCGAACTCCGTTGTTATTTGATCGAGCTTTGTAAGAAAAAGATTCACTGGGATTGATTTCAACAGAGAAATTAAAGAGAAAGTGAAAGTAATTTGTAACAGCTTAGAAAACATATGCAGACTTGATACGTAAAAGAATTGAATTTCAGTTAGTGAACTGAGTGTTTGTGAAAGTATTGATGTGAGAATAGAATTTCTCGAATTAGCTATAAAGAGAAGTTGAGTTCGTGATTCATCGAGCCGTATGAGATTATTGAGAAAATAAAGCCGCTGACTTATTCAACTTATATTATTATCGTAACTTGAGAAGATCCATAATGTGTTTCTTGTATCTATGATGCGATAATTCGAGATAAGACCCTTTGTATATAATATCTCTTTCGAAGTTGAAATTCAAATTGATATGACGAATAGCAAAGGACAGATCAGAATCTTAGCTCGTGAGATTAAAAAGTTGAGAAATCCGAAGCTATGTGAGAAATTGTTAAGGTTATAAGAAAGCAAATCTCTAATTTATTCTGTGATAAGATTTTCGGGGACGAAAATCCCTAAGGGGAGCGAGTTGTAACAGCCCGTTTTTGGGTCAAATTGGAACAGTGATTTCGGGACCACAAATCTGAAGTCAAAATATTTTTATTATTTTAATAAGGTCTACAGCATGATAGATTAATTTCGTGAAAGTTTCAGAAAGAAATTTTATCGTTTGAATGGTTAATTTGATAAAAAGGACTAAATCGCGTAAAATATAAAATGCATTGTCTATTAGTTAAAGGTGTCAAATAGCTTTGGCTTTTAATTATGGTGGCCTTAAATGGTAATTAGACCATTTTAAATGTTAGTGGACTTTTATGGATACATTAATAGGTGTTTTAAATGGTTTATTAGTAAGGTTAATTTGGTAAATTGGCTAATAACATAAAATAAATAAAACAAACAAAGAATTAAAGGTTATCATCTTTGTCATAGGCGAATGAAGCATGGAGAAAATCCATTTTAGGGCTTGAAAGCATTCGGTCACTTTGGAGCTAATTTGTAAGTCCAAATTTGTAACACCCCAAACCCGCCCACGAGCCTTGGACCGGATCTCGTTATGTCACCATGGAAAGACGGTTGGAAATCTTTGACTTTAGAATAAAACTTGAAAATTTATCATCTCTGAAAATCGTGTTCATTTAAAATTTAATAAATAGTATAAGCTTGTTGAAAACTTCCGAATTAATACATTATTATAAGTTGCTATAATATGAATCTTTTAAGTAAAATATTTCTAAGTGTAGTGTAAACTTCAACATTAATAAATAGAGTACTTTAAATCAAAGAGGCCCTTATTACATCAAATAAAATTCCAAAATACTCGATAATATAAAATACTTAAATAAAGTAAAACATCTTCTGTATGAAAATCTCCTTCTCGCATGGGCCACCTTGTATCCACTCCAACCCGGTCCGATCAACATGTCTCCCGCGATGTTTGAAAATAATTGGGTGAGTCATACAGACTCAGTGTGCAAGTTAACCACTGAAATCCACCCACATGCTAGCCACATAATATCCCAATTATCAAATGCAACAAGTAATATATATATATATATTCATTTATTCATTACTACAATCTGGGCTTGGCCCACATTCAAATCATACTCAATTACTGGCTTGGCCCATTTCTCAATAAACCACATATTATCTGGGCTTGGCCTTTCCACGTATGTTCCCAAAACATACCTAACCACAAGTCATATTGAGCTTGGCCCATTTCCATATTATTACAAAAATAATGCAACATGATTCCCAACCCAACCTAGGGTCCATCCGCTACACACCCCTTATCCAAATTTACCACACACTGGGGGACTATCGAGTCACCCTCTCCTTTTCCTCCAAAAAGGCAACCAATGCCATCCACGATGTAGCGTATAGCTAACATCAAACCACGATGGAGCACACAAAATCCATCAAGCCACGATATGGCATAAAGCCCATATCAATCAAGGTAACCACGCGAACTAAATCGCAAAGATCCACAACGCGACCTCGATCAACGCTAATCCACGATGTAGCACGGTCGACATCAACCACGCACTCAAGTACACCCGCATCTTCTTTTCATAACCCACCCATGCACATGCCACATAAAATATAATCATGATAATGCATGCACATGCTTATTAATATCCATAAACATACTCATATACAAGCAAGTAATCACATTGTAACAGTTCGATACTAACTCGATCATCGCTATACCCTTTAGGGGTATATATGGCACACTTATTAATGCGCACTTGTTAGTAAAACATATAACACATAAAACCCTAAAACAAAGTGGTTAGTTACACACCTTATTACTAGGAGTTCTAGACTCTCGATCCTCGACGCTATCGCTCTAGCGAAACTACGACTTTTTGCCTAACGCTTCCTCGCTGTTGGCCCACACCCTCGTGGCCAATCACGCATGCCAGAACGGATCTTTCTTGAACTTTGGAACAGGGACCTTCCTTTCCTTCTTGACTGGTATTGGCCTCCATCGAAAGTCACTTAATCGTAACCACACGATTAATCAACGGTCATAATCAACTAATTCTAAGTCACTTACTAATATCCTTACCGAAATAATCCGAGATCCCGGCTTCCCTTGCTCTTGTCGATATGCCCCTTAGATGATCAATCCAAGAGACTTCCTCAATGCTTCCTTCTTTCTACTACACACAAGAGAACATACTTAATGGCACTATGACATTCGCCATGCTAAAACTAAGGCCAACCATTCGGTTTTGGCTACTACCACAAGGAATTCATAAATCGATTACTAAGGGCGTAACATACTTACCACTCTTGCCTAAGATCTCGCCAACCACACTAGGACACCAAGGAGATCAAAGACCACTCTACTATTCGGCCAAGATGACACTAAATAGGGGAAGGGAATTTCTGCACACCAAGAGGGAGAGGGAGAGATTTGATGAAAGACTTGAAGAATAATTGGCTTTCTACCCCCTCCTATTTATAGCATTCGGCCTCCCCCTTGAAGACTCCAAGATTTGGCCAACACCTTCCTAGCCACTAATTATCCCTACTTAATCTAATTAATAATAGATAAATAAAAATAAATAAATAAAAACACATTATCCTAATCTAAATAAGAGTCTTCTAGCCGCCCAACACTTCCAAAATTGCCGCCAAAAAGCAACAAAAAAATTAAATTCCGTAACGCAGCCCCTTGGTTCGAACTCGACCACCACGCACGCCTCCCTTCAACGCCTGTGCCACTCGGCCACCTTGATTTTTATGCTAGAAACCCCCAACGTTTATTTATAAACCCTTCTTAACTCAAGCCCATAACCACCAACGAAAAATAAAAACGCCAACTGCAGCTCCAGGCGCTCGAACCCGTGCCTTATCACTCCTCCAGCGCCTAAGTGCCGCACGAGCACCACTCCACCAGCCCATCTTTCTTGTCCGAATTCCTCACCATATACCTTTAAGGCCCTACAAAGCCCAACGCCCAAAACAAAAATAAAACGCCAAATGCTTCTGCAGGCCCTCGAAACCGCGACCTCTCCTTCCCTCCAGCGCCTAAGTAGCGCCCAAGAGCCACTTCTCCCAATTGGACTTTCATGCCCATCAAACCTGCCCTTTTGTTTTTAAAACCTACCTAGCCCAATCCCCTGCCGCGAAAATAAAACAAAATTGCTGCTGCTTGGACTCGAACCCAAGCCCCCCACTGGCGCTACTTCCACTTCTAAAGCAAATAAGATGAAGCCACCTTGCCAATGCCTTTCTTGTGCCTTTAAACGCCCAATTAATTCTTTTTAACCCTCGTAAACCAAGCCCCCTCTTTATTACCTAAAAATCCAAAATTTTCCACACTTTTTCCCTATCATCCGAGCATTCTCAAAACCTCTAAAACACCTCTAAACACACCTAAACCTACCAACACCCGAACTACACACAACCCGCATAGCCCTAAAACTGTGGTGTTACAATTCTACCTCTCCTTAAAAATAATTTCGTCCTCGAAATTACTTTACTAACAAACGTCCATACAACCTATCTTACCACCTTACGCTTATGTCGCGCAACTCGATCTTACTAAGGCTATCGTGACCTACACAATCTCTAAGTTCGCTCAAAATTCAAACACCTTTCTTAGCAACACGTAAAAGCTAACTCATAAGCAAGCAAAGTAATTAAAGCATGTACCAAAGCAAAGGAGCTTACCTAATATCACATCCTTGGTTGACTCGACTAGAACCATTCCTTCCATGACTTGAACCACGACCCTCTCGCCGCCGAGGACAATTCTTAACCAGATGTGCCTTAGATCCGCACCAAAACATTCTTTACTATTTCCCCAACACTCTCGTGTGTGAGGTCTTCCACATCGAGCACAGATACGATTCCGATCCACTGGTACAAGTGCACTTACAGGGTTCTCGGTCCTTGGTCTTTTCTGGACATTACCCAACGATGCTGACGGTCCAATATTTCTCTTATTCTCGTTCCTATTCTTTTCTCGGTTTTCTCTCATAGTCTTCTTAACCTCTTCAAAGCAATCCGAGCCTTCTCCACTAGCACCGCGAAGTCTCTCTCCCTCTGCGGAGCAATCAGCATTCAAAGTTCATCTCGCAATCCGCCCTCAAACCGGACGCACCTCTCGTGAATCGCAGTGGCCACAATTCCTTTAGCATACGGGCTTAACTGCATAAATTCTCGCCAGTACTCGGGCTATCGACTTACTTCCTTGCACTAGATTTAGAAACGCTTTCCTTTGCGAGTCCAAATAATCGCTCCTACGCATTTTCCTTCAAACTTAGCCTTAAAGTACTCCCAATCCAATCGATCTGCAGGTACACCTTGTTTGACGCTGAGCCACCAACGATAAGCTTCATCCCGAAGAAGCGAAACAAAGACTTTTAGCTTTTCCTCTCAGGGTACAATCTAAGTCGCCCATGATTCTTTCGATCGCTTCTAGCCAATACTCCGCTACGTTCGAGCTACTCCCGCACACTCCTCTAAAGATCTCGGCTCCGCTCGATCTAAGCCTTTCCGATACCGACTTCCGAGTTCCATTTCCTCTACTAACTCCTACTACTCGTTCTAGCGCCGCAACATGGCCCGACACATCGCATCATCTTCACCTATCTCGATCTTGTTCCTCTACGCCCACAGCTGGCGGCGGCACTTGTAATATCCCGGGATAGGGGCTATTTTGTTGTTGCATGAAATTGCATGTGTTTAGTGTGCTGTGTTGCTATTTCGGTATTTTAGGGGCTTAATTGTGGGCTAGGAGTATGCCTGAGTGAATGGGAGAATTTTAGTTTTTTAGGCTTTATAGGAGGGGAGCTGTTGGAGCTGGGGTTTAAGAATTTTAATTGATGTTTTGTTGCACAAGTAAGGAGCTAGCTTAGTGGCAAAGCATGCGCTACATGGGGGAGCTTGGTGTAGCGTCATCTACTTGTGGTGGAGGTCCAGTGTTCGAGCTGCAGAGTCCCCATTTTGGCTTCTTTTTGGGACGGCATGGAGGAGAGGTAGAAGGCTAGTGAAATTCTACTTGGACTTGGTCTTCACTTTCAAATGTAAGGTGGAGAGCAAAATATGGAGGAGGATTTGGTCCACTCATTTGAAATGAGTGGTGGTGAGTGTGTTTGGGGATTATGGCCGATTTGTGGGGAGTTGGAGTGGGGGAAGTGGACGGCTTGGGTTGGTAGTGTGGTGTTGAGGTAGTGCCAAATTTCCTTGCCAACTTAGTGCTTTTTCTGGTCACTTTTGGGTGTCAAACAAGTTCTCTTTTGTCAAAAGCAACCGAGTTCCAAGAGGGTTTCTCATTCTTTTCTTCTTGGAAAACCGAAAGTTCAAGCTCTCATGTGCCGAAGTTGTTTTGCCTTTTGAGTTGGTGTGGCGAAAGTTCTCAAGTATCTTCACTTCCCTTTCTTCTTCAAATTGTGTAAACCAAAATAGTCCTCTTTTCCTCTCATATTTTCTTTTCTTTTGCTTTTGAAATCACCTTAGCCAAAACTATATCCACCAAAACACCTTCTCAAAACCGAAAAGTACCTCCATTCCATCCACTTCTCTTCTTCTCAACTCTTGCCAAACTCGCTTCCATTTCATATTATCTTTTCTCTCAAAACCGAAAAGCATCTACCTTATTTTCATTTTCTTTCTTCTTTTCAAAAATCTTGGCCGAATCTTTGTTGGTGTTGGGATTTTGCTTCAATCGCTTGGGTGTTGGTAAGCCCTTGGCCGAATGGTCATTTAGTTTCTTTCTTTCTCTTAATCGATTTGAGTTGTTTAAGAGTTGTATATGACAACTATTGATGGGTGCTATTCTCCTTTGTTAAAACCGATTGCTTGTTAGGGCATTCGGGATTTTGAAGCCACCAAGTGAGGCCTTTACCGTTAGAGACCGGTTGGTAAGCAAAGTGGTAAGTGGCTATGTTATTATTGGGTTATTTATCGATTTAGTGCGATTAAGTCAAGGATGACAATGGATTAAATGTTCTTCTTTTAAGGTGTAGCCGATTGCTAAAGGAGAACCACCGCTTGGTTCAGTTTGGTAGGAAACCGTGATCATCTTCAAGGTAAGGGATTGAAATTAACCCCTTTGGGTTTATAAGTCTTTGGCCGAATGGTCTTAGTGCCTAATCTCGTGTTGGCCGATTGTTATAGGAGCTTGATAATCGAGGGACATAGATCGGTCGTTGGGATCTTTAGACTCAGTAATTACCAGTGTGTGTAAACTAACACACCGATACCTAGTAATGTTATTAATAAACCTGCTTTGCTCATTAAAAACTATACCAAGATGACGGATAATTGGATACCCAAACGGGGTATGTATACGATCCGGTAAGTCCGATTTATTACAAGTTCTATTATGGATACCTTGGGTATTATGATCTATGTTATGTATGCTATGAGATGTAATGCTAGACATGTTGGCATGATATGCATGATTTGTATGATATGCATGATTACATGAATATGGTATGTTGATGGGTGATATGAGTGGAGGGAGCAAGTGATATTTTGTGTCGACGACGAGCACCAGTGTTTTGGTAACACACTTTGTGACTTTGGGTCACCAAAGGTTTGGTACCACATTTGTGTCTTTGGGACACCGTGAGGTTGGGCACCTCATTGCGACTCGTCCCTCGTGGTTAACACCACCGTGGGTTGGCCCCACATGAGATATGGGATCGCTCTGCTAGTGATTGGGTATCACACGATGGGTTGGCCCCATCATTCGATTATTGTGACTACGGTCACCAAAGTGGTTTGGTACCACATTTGTGTCTTTGGGACACCGTGAGGTTGGGCACCTCATTGCGACTTGTCCTCAGGTTAACACCACCGTGGGTTGGCCCCACATGAGATATGGGATCGTCACTAGTGATTGGGTATCACACGATGGGTTGGCCCCATCATTGGATTTGTGACTTCGGTCACGGTGCTTTAGTAGCACAAACGTGTCTTTGGGACACCAGGTGGTTTGGCACCACATTGACTTGATATTGTGTCTTTGGGACACCAGTGTTTTGGTAACACATTGTGATCAGATGTCACCAAAGGGTTTGGCACCACCAAAGGTTTGGTACGACACGACACGGGGTAGAAAAGGAGATACGGATGGTTAGGATCGGGTTGCATTAACTATGTTGCTATGTATGATGTGTGTTAGCATGTTGTTTCATCGGGAGTGGGATTTATGCACTGAGTCATTCGACTCACCCTCTCCTTTGACATTTCAGGTGACTCGTAGACGCGGACATGGAGCCGGGGTGGACTCGAGGTGCACATGCCATGCTTTAATAAAAGTTTTGCTTAGACTATTCACTCTGGGTACTTTAGCTTATTTATTTTCATTTGAGCTTTAATTTGGATTTGTAAAAGGCCTTTAAATTATGTTTTATGATGGTTATGTTTTAATTAGATTCTCAACCTGCTTAACAAATAACTTGGTATGAAATTTTACTAAAAATTTGGTAAGATAATGTTTTCAAGACTATAACGCAATGTGTTTTAAACTATACCATCGGGTATCTCACTATGTTTTGCTATAAAGTAAACTCAAATGATTTTCAAACCAAACTCGATATTCTACTAAGTCAAAAATGTTTCAAAATAGTACTAAGAAACTATTGGACATGCTAAATGAGATCAACTCGTTTTTAACTATATACTTTGGATAAGTTTTCAAAATCTAATCAAACAGGCCTACTCCAGTTTTCTTCAAGATTCACTATGTTTTCGCCTTGACTTTTAAACGAAAAAATCCGATCACTCAAAAACGCTTTTTCCCAGTAACATACCGCATTCGGACGTGGTGTCCCGTCCGAGTTTGGGGTGTTACAAAGACTTCACCTTTCTCGACCCATGGCCGACCTCACCGGTTCCGGAAGCCCATTCTACCTCTACCGCGTCCCCTAGAACTCATCTCTATCGTCGTGATTTAACTGATTAACAAGTTTTATGCATTAGAAATTTTGTTCCACTATTTAACCACGAGCAAATTTTATGAAGGAAGGGTATTTAGAAGTAATTCTTTCGATCACACAAAGTCTCGCCCAGGTTTGTTACCCTAATTCAAAGAATCACCTTTACCCACTCACACATTCATTCCTCCACAAGAACACATTTCTCCCTCAATAGAGGCACATCCAAAGGTATCTACCACCCACATTCACTATTCTGACCTTTCTCGCCTGCTTCTACCCTGTGGGTATTTTAGTAATTTTCAACATAGGGGTAAATTTTGGAAATTTTAAAACTAAGGATTTTAAAATGTTGAGGCAAATCCCTTTCTGGGTTTTAATAATTGGTTTAGCCTATGAACAAGTCCTCTTGGTTAAGGTGAACCGTAGCTACGCACTGGTAGGATTCCAAATAAGAGGAGGTGAGTCACGAGGATCGCTTAAATACTGTGCTCTTCCTGATCCACTCCTAGACATGCGCACAATGGTTGCCACACCTTAACTCTCGGCGACTTACTTCACAGTTTGTTAATAGTCTTTAAGTCTTATGCATATGTTTGAGTAGACTAGTCCTAGGGTTCAATAGCCCTAATATTCTAATCTACAAGCCCAAATAAGCCCATAACAATTCACATATAACAAATTACTTCAAAAGTCCGAAGTACTTACCTGGCGGACTCGGGCCGGAGGTACAGGTGCCATGCCAGAAAAACCTGAAAAAATTTCTTAAAAGCCCATATTTTTAAAAAGCCCATTTTGAAAATGTTTTTGGGCCCAAAACCCTCAAAGCCGAAGTTTTGAATCAGCTCGATACTCAAATCAGAACACCCCAAACCCGCCCACGAGCCTTGACCGGATCTGGTTATGTCACTGCGGAAAGACGGTTGGAAATCTTTGACTTTAGAATAAAACTTGAAAATTTATCATCTCTGAAAATCGTGTTCATTTAAAATTTAATAAATAGTATAAGCTTGTTGAAAACTTCCGAATTAATACATTATTATAAGTTGCTATAATATGAATCTTTTGCGAAAATATTTCTAAGTGTAGTGTAAACTTCAACATTAATAAATAGAGTACTTTAAATCAAAGAGGCCCTTATTACATCAAATAAAATTCCAAAATACTGATAATATAAAATACTTAAATAAAGTAAAACATCTTCTGTATGAAAATCTCCTTCTGCATGGGCCACCTTGTATCCACTCCAACCCGGTCCGATCAACATGTCTCCTGCGATGTTTGAAAATAATTGGGTGAGTCATACAGACTCAGTGTGCAAGTTAACCACTGAAATCCACCCACATGCTAGCCACATAATATCCCAATTATCAAATGCAACAAGTAATATATATATATTCATTTATTCATTACCACAATCTGGGCTTGGCCCACATTCAAATCATACTCAATTACTGGGCTTGGCCCATTTCTCAATAAACCACATATTATCTGGGCTTGGCCCCTTTCCACGTATGTTCCCAAAACATACCTAACCACAAGTCATATTGGGCTTGGCCCATTTCCATATTATTACAAAAATAATGCAACATGATTCCCAACCCAACCTAGGGTCCATCCGCTACACACCCCTTATCCAAATACCACACACTGGACTATCGAGTCACCCTCTCCTTTTCCCTCCAAAAAGGCAACCAATGCCATCCACGATGTAGCGTATAGCTAACATCAAACCACGATGGAGCACACAAAATCCATCAAGCCACGATATGGCATAAAGCCCATATCAATCAAGGTAACCACGCGAACTAAATCGCAAAGATCCACAACGCGACCTCGATCGGCGCTAATCCACGATGTAGCACGGGTCGACATCAACCACGTACACTGGCACACCCGCACCTTCTTTTCATAACCCACCCATGCACATGCCACATAAAATATAATCATGATAATGCATGCACATGCTTATTAATATCCATAAACATACTCATATACAAGCAAGTAATCACATTGTAACAGGTTCGATACTAACCTGATCATCGCTATACCCTTTAGGGGTATATATGGCACACTTATTACTGCACTTGTTAGTAAAACATATAACACATAAAACCCTGAAACAGTGGGTTAGTTACACACCTTATTACTAGGAGTTCTAGACTCTCGATCCTCGACGCTATCGTCTAGCGAAACTACGGCTTTTTGCCTAACGTTTCCTGCTGTTGGCCCACACCCTCGTGGCCAATCACGTACAGCAGAAACGGATCTTTTCTTGAACTTTGGAACAGGGACCTTCCCTTTCCCTTCTTGACTGGTATTGGCCTCCATCGAAAGTCACTTAATCAGAACCACACGATTAATCAACGAAGTCATAATCAACTAATTCTAAGTCACTTACTAATATCCTTACCGAAATGATCTGAGATCCCGAAGGCTTCCCTTGCTCTTGTCGATATGCCCCTTAGATGATCAATCCAAGAGACTTCCTCAATGCTTCCTTCTTTCGGCTACACACAAGAGAACATACTTAATGGCACTATGACATTCGGCCATGCCAAAACTAAGGCCAACCATTCGGTTTTGGCTACTACCACAAGGAATTCATAAATCGATTACTAAGGGCAGAACATACTTGCCACTCTTGCCTAAGATTCGGCCAACCACACTAGGACACCAAGGAGATCAAGACCACTCTACTATTCGGCCAAGATGACACTAAATAGGGGAAAGGAATTTGGCACACCAAGAGGAGAGAGAGAGAGATTGATGAAAGACTTGAAGAATAATTGGCTTTCTACCCCCTCCTATTTATAGCATTCGGCCTCCCCCTTGAAGACTCCAAGATTTGGCCAACACCTTCCTAGCCACTAATTCAATTCCATTTGAATTAGTTTACTTCAAAACAAGTTGAATTACTCCACTATTATCCCACTTATCAAAAATAAATAAATAAATACTAATTATCCCTACTTAATCTAATTAATAATAGATAAATAAAAATAAATAAATAAAAACACATTATCCTAATCTAAATAAGAGTCTTCTAGCCGTCCAACACTTCCAAAATTGCTGCCAAAAAGCAACAAAAAAAATTAAATTCCAGAACGCAGCTCCCTTGGTTCGAACCTGGGACCAGTCTGCTGCACGCCTCCCTTCAACGCCCAGGCCACTCGGCCACCTTGATTTTTATGCTAGAAACCCCCAACGTTTATTTATAAACCCTTCTTAACTCAAGCCCATAACCACCAACGAAAAATAAAAACGCCAACTGCAGCTCCAGGCGCTCGAACCCGCGCCTTATCACTCCTCCAGCGCCTAAGTGCCGCACGAGCACCACTCCACCAGCCCATCTTTCTTGTCCGAATTCCTCACAATATACCTTTAAGGCCCTACAAAGCCCAACGCCCAAAACAAAAATAAAACGCCAAATGCTTCAGCCCTCAAAACCGCGACCTCTCCTTCCCTCCAAAGACCTAAGTAGCGCCCAAGAGCCACTTCTCCCAATTGGACTTTCATGCCCATCAAACCCGCCTTTTGTTTTTAAAACCTACCTAGCCCAATCCTGTCGCGAAAATAAAACAAAATTGCTGCTTGCTTGACTCAACCCAAGCCCCCAGCTGGCGCTACTTCCACTTCCTAAAGCAAATGGCGCATGAAGCCACCTTGCCAATGCCTTTCTTGTGCCTTAAACGCCCAATTAATTCTTTTAAACCCTCAGAAACCAAGCCCCCTCTTTATTACCTAAAAATCCAAAATTTTCCACAGCTTTCCCCTATCATCCGAGCATTCTCAAAACCTCTAAAACACCTCTAAACACACCCAGAAACCTACCAACACCCGAACTACACACAACCTGCATAGCCCCTAAACTAGGGTGTTACAAAATTTGTCCCGTTTTTAATGATTTCTATGTTTTTATGATCGTTGCTTCGTATTCTAGCTAGCCCGTACCTTAAATTTTGAAACTTTAAAGATTTATCATGTTGCCATTGTTGAATGCTTGAGTAATTTGAGTAATTTGAGTAGTTTTGTAAAGTGGTTTTTGACAAAAATGTCAAAAAGGGATTAATTTGTGAAATTGTAAAATTATATGGGTAATAGTGTGAATAAATTGAAAATATGGGCTACTGGTAATATGTATTAAATTCGGCTAAGCATGGGTTTGTACTAAATTTGCAATTTTATGTGATAAGGACTAAATTGTAAAAATGTGAAATTTTAGGGAAAATGTGTAAAATGGCCCTAATGTGTGTTTTGTGCTAAATTGAATGAAATGATGATTAAATAAGTAAATTTTGATAATATATAGATCAAGATAAGCCGAGATCGGGTTTAGATCAGGGAAAAGGAAAAGTGGACGAATAATCAATAATTTCCATCCGAGCAACTCGAGGTAAGTTCGTATAATTAGAATCAAAATTTTAAATTCTTGTAATTATTTGAAATGAATGTATGTAATTGAGTAAATGATCTACTTGAAATTCAAATGCCTTATTGATATAGTCTGATGGTTACTAAGCCCCGTTTGAACTGTAGAAATTCGTAGGATACGAGTGACATGTCACTAGGGTTACCGTTTAGGTTGAGATCCTGCATGTGTTACGAACTCACTGCAGCTCGTATGAGCTTACTGATGTAACAACTCATAAGAGCTTCTCGCTTTTTAGCTAGTAAGAGCTTCATCGCTCTCGTGTCGTAAGAGCTTCTTGCTTTCACTAAATCCGAGCTACCGCTTTCACCAATATAGCTTATTGTCCATCACCTCGGGAGGAGCTTATCGATCATAGCTCGAAAGAGCAAAAATGATAATGAATTGACGGATTCGATTTATATACGTAATGTATATCACCCGAGTATCCCTTGAAATTCTAATAGGTTCAACGGGCATAAATTCTGTTATTGGTTATGTGATAAAACTATGTGTTATACGAATGAATTCTGTTTATACGGATGAATTACTATTTTTACGGATGAATTACTATTATTACGGATGAATTACTGTTTATACGGATGAGTTGTTGTTATTGAATGAATTATTAATTATATTATTAAGAGTGAAATGTTACAAATGATGTACATGATATATGAATTTGATATGATACAATGTATTGAGTACTAAATTGAGATAATGGATGATTATATGCACTTATGTGACTAACTTGTTAATAAATGCTTGTGTTTAGGCATTTGATACTTGAATTGAGTGCACCTTATTTATTGTCTTGATCATGTATAAATGGAAAGTTTAATTCTAAATTATACGGGCTTACTAAGCTATAAAGCTTACTCTATTTCTTTTCCGTGTGTTATAGAGGTTCGGTAGCTTGTTCGATTCGGATAAGTCAGAGTTACGCATCACACTATCCAGTTGTCGATTGGTACTTTTGAACTTATGTATATATGTAAATATGGCATGTATAGGCTAGTTATAAAGATGATGGTTATGGTTACTTGAGATAGTGATTTTGGTACATGTTGTGGTATAAATTAAAGCCATGTGATTTGGCTTAATTTGGTATAATGTTTAGGTTGTGTATAAGTATTCAAATATGGTATGTTTTGGCAAGTAGTAGATGGAATGGAAATATGTATGTTTTGGCAAGTAGTAGATGGAATGGAAATATGCAAATGTTGTCTTGATATGAAATAGACATTTGGATGGAAAATGCATGATATTAATTAGGTATTTGAATACTATGTCGAATTGGTATAAATTGTGTATAAAATGTTGTGAATTGGCTGCCTATTGAGTTATAAAAATGTTGCAATTTATGCTTGTGCATGCATGTATAAATAGGGTGGAAAATGGCTTTGCAAATAGCCTACTTTTTTGTCCACACGCAGAGAGACACAGTGTGTGTCTCACCGTGTGCGACACTGTCGTCATGTTACACTGTCCTTGTGTCCCCGGGTGTTGATATTAAAACCAAGTCACCTCAGTACTCTATTTTCACACGCAGGCGTGTCTAGTGGCCGTGTGTGGCCACACGGGCGAGTGTCCTTTGTATTGAGAAAAATTGTCAAAGTCTCGTAGATGTTTTATAAGTTATCGGTTTAGTCACGAATCGCTCCTAAAGCATGTTTAAGGCCTCGTAGGCTATTGTAAGTGACAAATTGAATGATGATTGTATGAAATGATTGAATGTATGAGAAAAGTATGGTTATATATGTTATAAGTCCGGTAATGCTCTGTAACCCTATTCCGGCGTTGAATACGGGTGAGGGGTGTTACAAATACTGATTTTCAATTTAGGTTAAATTTAAAGCTTAATAGAGAAATCACAAGATTTACAAGTGTGTTATGAAAGAGCATTAAATAAGGTGTGGGTCCTAACTAAAATACTTGAATGTTACTAATGAATTTAATGATATAATTGATGATTTAGCTTGCTTATTAGACTTGGCTAAATATCTAAGTAGTTAAATTTGTAAGTGGTCGAGCCAGATATGCTTTGAGCCTTAACTATTTGGAATGTTAGCAAAGTTGATAGTTTGACTGAAGGATTGCATGATTGATATTTTTGTGAATGATTAGTTATTTTGATGTATGATTGGTTGTATGTATAGCATGATTCTGAATGAAAATAAGGCTTATGCATGATATATTCGTATGAGTAATTTGCTATGTAATGTTTGAAAGACTGTTATGCATGCACACAAAAAAGTTTGTAAGAACACATGAAGTTGTGATTTGTTGAATGATACCACCTTAATGGTAAATTGAAAGTTGGATCAATCATCCTACTCACTGAAAGTATTTGATAATTTGAGGGCATGTTGAACATGCCAATAAATTATGAAAGTATTGATTTATGATTATGTATGAGATTGTATGACATATTGCATGTGCATTGGGGTGGGTTATTATTGTGGTTGACGGAGGAGTTCCGTGAAGATTTGGCGGCATATTAAGTCTGCATTTATTTGTAGTCAGTGCATTGCATAGGAGATTCGAGGAGATTTGGCGATTTATCATATTTATTCGTTATTTGGAAGACTTTCTGCAATTATATTCATTCGGTGTTTTTACCACATTGAGCTTTGATCGCATTTGTTGGAGTTTGGCTGACGGGTTCTGGGGAACTCGTGGTGTGTAGCGAATGGTTGGGGTAGGAAATTCAATTTTCATTATAATATGATCATGACTCATTACATTTTTATTAATTTTGTTTGATTGTGATTTATGGTTCTACATGTGAATGCTTAAATGTATGTTAAATGCCTTGTTGTTTAGCCTCACACTGAGCTAGTTAGCTCACCCCATTACTTCAAACTACTCAGGTAATGAACGAAATTAGGCCCGAACTTGGCATGTGAACGTACGACAGACTTCAAGGTCAATTTCAAACTATTATTTTTATTTTTGTTTTATTTAAAATTCCCTAAATTTATTTGATTTTTGTATTGTAAAGCAATTTGAATTGTGGTTTGATACTATTTTTGTTTTGGGGGATTTTTCATGCATGCATAGCTTCACACATGGGAATGGTTTATTATTATGTACTGAAATTGGATTAAGCATGTTACTTGACTTAATTAATAATTGGGTTTTTAATCTGATTTTCTACTGCAATCAATATAATCAAAGTTATTTTTCAAAAGCAACGATGTGCAAAGAGTTTTTTCGAAAACCATGCCAGTGCTACAAACCTGACTTAATAAAGATTGGATTTTTAATAATGAATGTATTTCTCTAAATAAAAACGGTAACCGTAGTTTTATTAAAAAGAGCGTGCATTTAAGGTTTTTAACCATCGATAGGGTAGATTCGTAGATAGGTGCTCCATGTGACTTTCACAATTCGACCATAATGTTGTAACGCATAGGTTTGTGCAAGTGTACACAGTCGTTATCAAGTAATAAGTAAGTATCGAGTTATCGTCTCCAAGGGATTGTATTTGTGTCAAATCACTTAATTGTAAAATTATATTAATAATTTGGTAAATAAAAACACAATATGATTAGGAAGTGATGATTAAAATTAAATATATTAAACTAAATGTAATGATCCCTAATGCAAATTATCCTAAGTATGCAAACTATATGAATGAAATAGATTTTAGCAAAATTAAACACAATTTGCAACAATTATAACATAAATAATGTAACACCCCAAACCTGGCCTAGACGTTACGACCGGATCTGACGTGTCACATCGAAGTGTTGATTTGAAAAAAAATTGGTCTTGTCGATGAAAATTCGTGACTAAAGGTTTAAATCCTTTTAAAACTAATTGCTATTGAAAACATTGGGGTTGTAAAATCAAAACTTGTTAACCACTTTTTGGTCATATCATTTATTACAAGTTTGTTAATCTGAATTAAAAATCGCGGAAGTTTTTAAATTTGTAAACCTTAAAGTTTGAAATGCGTGATTTTCTTTGGAAACAGTTATTATTTTGAAAAACCCGTTTTTCCTAATCTAGCAAGTAGAAATAAGAAGTTAAAACCAAATAAAAGTTAAACCTCAAATGGCCTTATTACATAATCAAACCCAAACATAAATTAAAAATATTTAAAACTCAAGCGGAAAAACAGTTGTTCACGTACACACCTCCGGTCCCTCGCGGCTCCAAATCGATTAAGGCCGAGGATTACCATGATAGCTTAAAGAAAGGGTGAGTTTGCGAAAACTCAGTGTGCAATCCCCTATTAGTCAAACATCAATCGGTGCAAGCAGAAACAGACTGGGCCTAAGCCCTATACAATGTGCATCGATGCTGGGCTTTAGCTTTATACAAGAGCAGCGAGTGTGGGTCTAAGCCCAAAATAATAACAAGATGCAGAATGAGATGCAACCCAACCCAAACCACCAACACACCACCCGCACTCAACCAACACACCATGTGGGGACTAAGTCGACCCACCCAACCAACACACCAATATCGCAAAGATCGCCGCTAACAAGAACGCAAAGAAAGTTGCTAACAACAGTAAACGTGGCCCAGCCGCTAAGATCAGGATACGTGGCAAAGCCACTAGAACAGTAAAAATGTGGCAGAGCCACTAGTACAGTACTTCCTCCAAATCAGAATCCCAAACCCAATGCGAGAATGTCGTGTCATAAATATTACATGTATGCAGATGTCATATTCACAACCATCATATAGGTATCATATATACATCAATAAAACTACCACAATGGGTATAATGGTCATTTCATCGGTTAGGGGTAAACGGTAATTTCACCCCTCAGTGGGTATTTCATAATTCTACTCTACAATGGTATTTCGATCGTTTTGCTCACTAGGGGTATTTCACCATTTTACTCATTAAGGGTATTTCGACCATTTTACGACCTTTCCTAAGGCCTACTGATGCACGCCTCGAGCGACAAAAATATTTCATTCATCGAAAAAAAGTGTAAACGCTCAAAGCCCAATATTCAACCCCAAATGGGTCCACACGCTGCGTGTGGCCTGTTTGGCCCAAATCCTATCACGCTTATGTGATCTACGTATCCCAAAATAGTTTCTACTACTTTTCAGAAATTTTACCGTGTGGGGTCCATGAGCCCATTGGACCCACACAGCCCATTTCGACCCAACGAGGCCCAACACGGCCCAATCGCACGAGAACACTCGCAATTGCCTCTTCAGTCTACTGCCCCCGGTTTTGGGCTCGGTATTACAACACGAGCGATCGCACGCTCGTGAGGCCTCAAATGTCAAAGTTTCAGCTTTTCGGCTTTTGCCGACTCACAGAGACGATAGTGTGATTACACACCTTCTTACGGAGTCGTTCCAAGATCCACGAGCGCCCAACCTTTTTTGACGACTGACCTTAATCTCTTAAGACCACCGATCAAGATTGATCACACGCCTATGCTGAATATCTGAATCCAAACAGATCTTATTAATCAAAACAGTGATCAAATATGTGGCCTTTAATCCAGAATTGCTGACTTACCAACCATAGGAATATTCGGCCTAATCTAAGAGTATGGTAATGGTCTTACCCTTAACGAGAGACAGAGTTGACGACTTGAGTCACTTCTGCACTATTCCACTCCTCAGGAATACCTAAAACCCAACGATCTCCACATCAAGAGGAAGGGGTCACCATTCGACCATCAAAGAAAATGAAGGAAAGAAATAGTCGACTTTTTAGGGAGAAGGGGAATAGGGAGAATGGGCTTTTAACACGAAGTGAAAATATGAACACTTACCGATTTCAAAACGCTTGCAAAATTGAAACAGATAGAGGAAAGGAAATGTAAATTTGGTCACCCCCGAACTAATCAAGAGAAAAGAGAAAGGTTCGGTTCACAAGCCAATTGGAAGCCGAAAAAAAAAAAGGAGAGATGTGATATTTGGCTTATAAGAAGAAAGGGAAAAAGAAGAAAACAAATGAACGAATGGGAAGGGAGAGGAAATGCGTTCGGCTTAAGTTGGGAGAGGGAAGCGAGATTCGCCAACAGAGCTTGAAGAAGAAATGCAAACCGAAAAAACAAAAAGTGCCTAAATGGTTAATTGCAAGACAAAAGATGCACGAATGGTAGGTTGAATTTTTGGCACTCCCAAAAACAACAAAAATGCCAAAAACCGAACAAAGAATGAGAAAAAGCACTCAGAAACCCCTAGCCGAATTTGCATGCCCAAGACTCCTAGTTCAAGCACAACACTCACACCTTTGAAATTGCTTGATTCTCTCCATGATTTGCTCCTACAATTTCTCTATGACCAATTCAAACTTCTCACCAAAGAGTGTTTCACCCAACTCTTCCACCTTCCCACCAAGCAAGCGAAAAATAAACACTACATTGCTAATCCCGTGATTTGAACCTCGCACTTTTGCCAACCTGTAGCCCCACCTTGCCACTAGACCACTCACTCTCTTTGTGTCATTAACCAAATATTATTATTAATAAAGCCTAAGTGCCAAAGTCCAGGTTCATTTGAGGGGAAAATATTTTTTTACAAAAGCCAAGACTTGAACCTGTGCTTCTCAAACACCCCCATACACGCCCAAATCACTTAGCCATTAAAGCAAACAAGCAATTTGTGTCGAAACATGCAAAATTAAAGACCCTATATTTTTGGGGCGTTACAACTCTACTTTCTAAAAGAAATTTCGCCTCGAAATTTACCCGGTCGAAATAGGTGAGGATATTGTTGTTGCATCGCCTCCTCGGAGCTCCCACGTGGCTTCCTCGATACCATGGTTACGCCAAAGCACCTTGGCCAAAGGAAATTTCCTCCTTAATACCTTAACATCACGATCCAAAGATCTACATCGGTTCTTCCTCAAAAGTCGAGATCTGGTCTAACATCAATCTCCTCAACCGCACTATATGTGAGGGATCGAGCGTATCGCCTCGGCATGGAGACGTGGAACACATCATGTATCATGTTTAACTCGGAGGTAGCTCAAGCCGATAGGCGACGGTCCCACATGCTTTAATATTCGTGTGAAGGTCCGATGAATCTAGGGCTCGGCTTGCCTTTCCGTCCAAACCTCGACCTCTTCTTCCATGGTGAGACCTTCAAAAGACATAATCCCCATAGAGTACTCTATCTCTTTACGCTTTAAATCGCATACGACTTCTACCTATCGGATGCTTCCTTTAACCGATCTCGAATCAACTTTACTTTTTCTTCGATTTTAGAAACAAACTCGCCCCAAAACTCACCGCTCACCAAGTTCTGTCCAAAGAGCAGAGTACGACACCTACGACCATATAACGCCTCGCATAATTGCCATCTTAATACTTTGGATTGGTAGTTTGTTGTTATATGTGAACTCAAGCTAAGCGGCAAGTAGTTTTCCAAGCGCCTTTGAAATCAATTACGACTTCTTAACATGTCCTCCAATATCCGAATCACCTGTCCGATCGACCGTCGATCCCGAGGATGAAATGCAAAGATCTTTGAAGTCCAACCTTGTACCCAAAGCTTTGTGTAACTTTTTCCGTAATCGAGATGTGAATCTAGGATCCTCGTGCGAAATGATGGAAATCGGTACCCCATGCGGTCTCACAATCTCAACCACGTATAACTTAGCCAACTTCGCAGTGAATAACCAAAGATGCGGATCGGTATAAAGTGAGCGATTTAGTCGATCGACCAACAATCACCCATACTTGAATCCTTCTTAGTCGGCGTTAAGGGTAACCCACTTACAAAATCCATGGTTACCCTCTCCCACTTCCAGAGGAATCTTTATCGGGCCGCAGTAACCCGGATGCGATTGGTGCTCACCTTAACTTGCGGGCATGTCGACACCTACCCACGGTCGGTAACCTCGCGCTTAAGCGCCCACCACGATGCGATTCACGCAGATCTCGATACAATTTGTTTCCACCAGATGCATAGCATAAGAACCTGCTATGCGCCTCTTGTAGGATAGGATCGCCTCGGTCGTAATCTCTCGGTATACAAACTCTCCCACGGAAACATAGTACTCCTTAACTATTCAAATTTCAAAATCCGCGGTCTCCCCCTTCTCAACCAATCGGAAACGAGGAACCAACGATTCATCCAACAACTGTTTCTCCTTAATTTGATCGATCCAGGCTGGTCTCACTTGGAGTTCAGCCAACAAGCTACCATCCTCAAACAGGCTGAGACGAGCAAACATTCCTCTCAAATCAGATACAACCCTACGGCTCAATGCATTGGCTACTACGTTAGCTTTACCAGGATGGTACTCAATCAAGCAATCATAATCCTTAAGCAACTCTATTCATCTTCGTTGCCTAAGATTTAACTCCTTCTGAGTAAGGAGGTACTTGAGGCTTTTATGATCTGTGTAAATAATAGACTTCTCACCGTATAAGTAATGCCTCCAAATCTTCAGTGCGAATACCACCGCAGCTAACTCCAAGTCGTGAGTGGGGTAATTTGCCTCGTGGGGCTTAAGCTGATGAGACGCGTAAGCAACCACCTTACCCTCTTGCATCAACACACAACTCAATCCAGTGTGCGACGCATCACTGTAGACAATGAATTCCTTTCCAGACTCTGGCTGTATTAACACAGGGGCTTCAATCAGAACTTTCTTCAGTTTCTCAAAACTCTCTTGCTGCTTATCTGTCCAATTGACCCTTTACGCAGTAACTTAGTCAGAGGTGCAGCAATCAGTGAAAACCCCTCAACAAAACGTCTTTAATACCCAACCAGACCCAGAAAGCTTCGAATCTTAGATACAATCTTTGGTGGTTTCCAATTCAATACAGATTCAATTTTTTGAGGATCAACCCTAATCCCCTCGGCAGACACCACGTGACCCAAAAATGTCACTTCTCGCAACTAGAACTCACACTTGTTGAACTTTGCGTAAAACTACTTTTCCCTCAGAATTTGTAAAACAATTCGCAGATGTGCATCATGATCCTTCTCGGTTCTTGAATACACCAGGATGTCTTCTATAAACACCACTACTAACCGATCCGGATAGGTCCGGAATACTCGATTCATCATATCCATGAAAGTAGCTGGTGCATTCGTCAACCCAAACGGCATCACTAGGAACTCGTAGTGACCATAACGAGTCCTAAATGCAGCCTTAAACACATCCGCCTCCTTAACCTTTAGTTGATGGTACCCTGATCGAAGATCTATCTTGGAGAAAACCGAAGCTCCTTGCAGCTGGTCAAACAGATCATCTATCCTCGGTAAAGGGTACTTGTTCTTAATAGTCAGTTTGTTCAGTTGATGATAATCGATGCACATGCGCATGGATCCATCCTTCTTCTTCACGAATAACATTGGTGCTCCCCATGGAGACACACTCGACCAAATGAATCCTCAATCCAGTAGCTCTTGAATTTGAGCCTTTAACTCCACCAGCTCCTTCGATGCATCCTATAAGGGGCGATAGACACCGAAGCTGTTCCCGGTAGGAGCTCAATACCGAATTTGACCTCACGGTTTGGGGGCACCCTAGGAAGCTCTTGAAATACTTGATTCGACATCTCCAACGAAGGACCTTTAGAATCGTAATCTAGCGACATAAGCTAAAAACATCTCGCAACCCTTACGAACCAGTTTCTCGGCCTTTAATGCTGAGATTACATTAGACAGATAATCTCTTCGCTCCCCTAACACAACAACCTCCTCATCCTCAGTAGACTTCAACACCATGCGCTTAGCAGCGCAATCCAAATTCGCACGGTGTTTCATTAGCCAATCCATGCCCAATATAAGATCGAATTCACCAAACGGTAGCTCCATCAAATCCGCCGGAAAGACAACCCCTTGAACCTCTAGGGGCACGTCTCTAAACAACTTATTCACCCTAACCAATTGTCCCAGTGGACTTAACATAGTCATCTCACTATCAGTAATTTCAAACTTAGAACCCAACGTCCCAGATATAGTGCATGCAACATACGAGTGTGCAGACCCAATGTCAATTAAAGTAGTGTATGGTACATTGTAAATTAGGAATGTACCAGTTATGACGTCCGAGGCGTCACCATCCTCTCGGTGACGAGTAGCATAGACCAAAAGCGGCTGTCTCACCTCAGTGTTACCAGCACCACTGCCTGGTGCTCTACGTCCTCTTCCCAAACCATTTCCCCCTTTGGCCTGACCACAGCCTCTCAGTGGCTGCTAACCACCTCTCCCTGGCTGAACATGGCCCTGACCTGTGGCTTGCATTTGAACAGGCCTCTGAGTACAGTTCTTAACCTGATGCTCCATTAACCCACATCTAAAACACGCCCCCGATTCGTTTCCAAAGACTCACCCCGGTGAGCTCTCCCTAATCTGCGCAAGGTCATGGTCGACCATAATGTGAGGCTGCTTCGGATGGCCCATCAAATTTGGCCTTCTTTATAGGCCTTCCAGAAGAACCCGAGGGCCCTTAATCCCTTTTAAATCTACCCTTATCTTTCTCGTGATTCTGGCGCTCAGAGCGCTTCACCTCCTTTGTAATTTTTACTTTCTCAATAAGGGCAGCAAAGTCTCGCTCCTTCTGCAGAGCTATTAGCACTCATAACTCATCCCGGAGGCCATCCTCGAACCACACACAATGTTCATACTCAGTTGCGACTATTCTGCGAGCAGAACGACTCAACCGTAAGAATTCTGCCTCATATACTGCCATTGTCTTATTCTCCTAGGTTAGACTCAAAAATTCCTTTCTTCGGGCGTCCACATAACTTGCGCCCACATACTTCCCTTGAAAGGCCGTCTTGAAGAAATCCCACGTCAAGCGGTCGGCCTGCGTACCCTCTCTCACAGTGAGCCACCACTGGTATGCCTCTTCTCACAGTAAGAACACTGCTCCTTTTAATTTCTGTTCCACAGTACAGTCAAGGTCATCCATTATCTGCTCGGTAGCCTCTAACCAATACTCTGCCACATTCGGGGCTACACCAGAAACACCCCTAAAGATTTCTGCTCCATTAGACCGAAGTCGCTCAGAAATTGACCCTCGGCCCACTAATCCAGTACTTGCTCTAGCAACCCTTTCAAGAACACGTAGCATTGCTTGGAATAGAGCATCATCCCCAACTGCTCGGTCATGAGACCTGTCTCGATTCCATCGTGAAGTTTGGTGCCTCCCTACGAGCATGTGACCCGATCTCAAGAAGACCAGCCCTAGCACCTCGGCCTCTACCGCGGTCTCGAGTACCCCTTCCGCGAGTACCTCTTGTACTCATATCGATACAGCGTATTTTCTGTTTTAAAAGTCTTATGAATCAGTTCATAATTCCAGTAATTATTAACGGATGTTTTATGACAATCAGTATTTAAAGTTTTTGTTTTCCACAGATCGAAATATCTCACTACGATTTTGAGTCTTCTCTGATCTCGATTTACCTATCAATGGAGTTTTTGTATAGCACTACTATCTATAGTAATTTCTCTGTATAACATTTCAATCTATAGCGGTATACAATGTCGAGAGAACTTATAGATTTGGCGCTGAAGACTCGGGGTGCCACACTTTCAGTAACAACCTTTCGATTTTCTTTTTGAACCCAAAAGTCAAACATGAAAAGTTAATCCCATAGGCTTGCATGAAAATCAAATCTCCACCACTATAATATGAGATGATACACAAATCAAAAGACTAATAATTACGAACTTCTATTTCAAGATGTTGAATTTAAATGTATAAGCTCACTTAATCATAGAACTAATAATGAATATACTTCGATTTTTTTTAAGAACAAGTCATACAATAATAATAGAGAATTTAACAACTAAAATAGAAAACATAGTTAGGAAACTTCTCAAATCAAATCTCGACAAAAAGGGTTAGTCAAGAGAAGTGGTGATAACAAATACAAGATGGGTTTTGGGTTAATATTAGTGGGTGAGTCAATAAATGGTTTGTTAAGATCAAAGAAGTTCACTAGGGGTTAATTGTGAAGGTAGGCTTTTTAGTGGAGTAATTGGGTTAGAACCTAGGTGCCTTCATCATCTTAGTATATCAAATCATAGGTGTGGTCTCGACATGTATAATCGAAGCAAGTTCTAGAATAACAAATCAATGTTGACACACTCATAATCAAAAAAGTGAGCACGAAAAAGAATATATGCTCTAAAAGGCTCAAGATCTCACAAGAATTATGGGATTTTGATATCAACATTGTAAATTTCAAATTTCAAGGTAATCATTAGATTCCGGTAGACAACCTAACAAATTTTTAATTTCATGAGAAATAGACTTATCATGCTTGATTCTCTAGTCTCCTAAAGTTTAAATCATCACTGCACAATTAACTATGACTTAATTTAAAACATATCAATGAAAATCATAAATCAAAGGAAATTTCATTCTAATCGTAATATGAGAAAATTACTTAAGAACAATATATAATTCAGGATTTTCAAATAATATTATAGTTAACCCCCCACACTTAAGATGTACATTGTCCTCAATGTACAAAGAAAGATAATAGAAATATAGTAATAAAATCATAAGATAAGGAGAGAAGTGAAACTTCCTGAATTTTGGATGGAGTTAATGAAAAGAAACAGTAAAGTTGGAGAGAGATGAAGGTGGGGAGGATATCGGTGGTGGTGTGGTCGTTAGATTATGACCCTTGAACCTAAATTAAAGAAATCAAAATATAATAATATAAATTAAAGACGAGAAAGATAAAAGAAAAAAATTAAAAAAAAAGGAAAATAAGAGAAAAAGGAAAAAGAATAAATGGACTCAAAGGTCCCACGGGCGTGTTGCACGCCCGTGTAGATTTCTCAGTTTCGACCACGGCCGAATCGCACGGCCGTGGTGTCTTATCGCAGCCTATGTTTTTGGGATAAGTTTTGCCCTGTTTCCACATGGCCACGGCCACGCCCGTGTGCAAGGCCGTGTGGGTAGGGAAACCTACGCTTAAAAATTTGGTTAGTTTTTAGTTCGGTGCTAAAAATCAAAAATATGAAAATTAATGGGGTTAGTGCTCGGGTTGCCTCCCGAGAAGCACTCGTTTAAAGTCTTGAGCTAGACTTACCTGTTATTTGTATGGCCATGGTGGTTCACGGAGTCGAAACTCCTTTTTCTTACTATCAATTCTATCAACATATGGTTTGAGTCGGGTAATATGTACCTTAAAAGTGCCAAAATTAGAATGAGTTACCTTGACCATTCCGTATGGAAAGACCTTAAGTACCGCAAAAGGAGTCGCACCATTTGTATTAAGCTCTGAAGTGGCTATTCGAGGGTCGGTTGTATTTGACAGTACCTGGTTCCCAACTTTGAAGTGATTGGTTCCACCTTTAATACCTGATGTCCTAGCCGTGTCAAGAACTCGAAGAGTGATCGTTTAAAGTCACTTACACGAAATGTGAGCTCACGTGGTAGTTTATTTCGTAGAATTGCTTGGGCACACTGCGTTTAGCTCCACATGCGACGTGTCGTCTAACCATTTGTTTGTTTGTCGAAACTCTTTTGAAAATTTCCTTGAATCTGGCATCTGCGAAAGAGCTTCAAGAAACAAACAAGTTAATATGTAATTTCTTGGGAAGTTTAAGAAATTTACCGAATTGTTCCTCTGTGTGGTCTTTCTTTATCGCATTGGGGTATGGCACACGAGGTTAGTACTCTGTAATTACCGAGTTTGGTTTATCATGGCTTACCTCAACCTTACCTTCCTCTACCACATTCTCTTATTTCAATTTTGGTTCATTTAACACTTCACTATCATGAGCAGTTATTGCTTGAGGTTGCTCTATTGGGTTAGTTTTGGTGTTGCTAGACAAGATACCTTGTGGTCTTTCTGAGATTAGCTTAGCAAGCTGACCTATTTGATTCTCGATCCCTTGAATCGACGCTTGTTGATTTTTAAGCACTGCTTCAGTGTTTTGGAAGCGTGTTTCTAACACCAAGATAAATTTCATTAGCATCTCCTCAAGGTTCGGCTTCTTTTCCTGTTGGTAAGGTGGTTGTTGAAAACCTGGAGGAACTTGCAGTCTTTGATTACCTTGACCACCCCACGAGAAATTGTGATGGTACCTCCAACCTGTATTATAAGTGTTACTATAAAGATTATTTTGAGGTCTAGAATAGTTACCCATATAGTTTACTTGTTCGTTCTTTGTGCTAGGGTTGTAGGATAGATATTATGTATTGTTCACCCCTCCTCCATTTGTATCGTACTGTATTACCGGATGTACCTGCGTAGAACCATATAAACCATCAATTTTTTTATTTAAAAACTCTACCTGGTTAGATAACATGGTGACCGCGTCAAGGTTGAAAACACCGGCTGCTTTATTAGGCATTGTTCTCATGTATTGCCACTGATAATTATTTAGTGACATCTCTTCGGTTTCTGCGAACGGTATGTTTTATTTCACTATCAAAAATTAAGGGTCTGTCGGGTTCCTTCTAGTCATAAACTAGAGGTACCTGCTAGGAACAAATAAAAGAAATAATATTAGCAAAGTTAAAAATAGAATAAAATTAAATTGCAAAAAATAAAAAAAAATGGCTAAAGTAATAAAAATTGAGCGTTCTTAATATTTTGGTTCCCCGGCAACGGCGCCAAAAACTTGATTGTTGGTATCGATAGTCTTAATATTTATATAATGAATGATCTAGCCTAGAAACTAACTATCACCATGATTGAGGCAAGTGCACCTATCGAACAGTAGTATAGCTTAGTGGCAAGACCGGATTGTCGAACCCAAAGGAACCAATAGTACTAATACTAACTTTCTTTTTATTATTTAGCCTAAGAATTAAGGGAATTGTTATTTATTCTAATTAACTAACTACTAAGGTAAAGACGCTAAGACGACGAGAATGAATTGGGGAAATACTTGTGGAAAAAACCAATTGATTAAGACAATACCCAAGGAGGAATCCACCTAGACTTCACTTGTTATTTAACTCTGAACCAGACGATTTATTCACTTGACTTGATCCGTAGGATTCCCTAATTTATATTAATACCTCTCTCGAGGCTACTAACGTCTAACCCTAGGTTGATTAATTAAAATCTCTTTCTAATTAAAACCCCTAAGGTTGCATTAACTCGATCTATGGACTCCCATATTAGGTTTGACCCTAATCCGTGATTTTAGTCATCCTATCTCTAGGGTTGCGATCAACTCCGCTTAATTATGCTAGATCTACTCTTAGGCAGGGTCTATTTCTCCTCTGCCTAAGCACATCAATACTTGAATCAATATCCTGAAATATCAAAACAAGAATTAAGAACACATAATTAAGAACAAATCAAGTATTTATCATATAGTTGAGAAAACAATAACAAGATCCGTCTTAGGTTTCATCCCCTCAGTATCCGAGGGTTTAGTTCATAATCATAAAAGAATACATCTCGGAAGAAAAGATAAAACAAAACATAAGAAAACCTAAAACCCCTGGAAGGAATTGAAGGAGAGATCCTCCGTCTTGAGTATGATTTCGACTTCTTGAGATGAATCAACCGGCTTTCTTGAGTAAATCCCACAATTCGACCTCTCCGGCTTGGTTCCTTGGCCTAGCTGGACGCCCCTTCAAGGTTGGCCTTTAGGGTGTTTATATAGGCTTTTGGAATGTCTTTCTTTGCCTCAGAGTACCCTATTCCGAGTGAAATTCCTCTTTGTCACGGTAGGGACAAGCCCTTGAAACACGCCCGTGTGAATCGAATCCAGGCCGTGGTCAAGCCTGCTGAAGGGGCACGACCGTGTGGATTGGGCCCAGGCCGTGTTGATTTCTTACTTTCGCCCATTTGGTCCATTTTTAGCCCGTTTCGTGTTCTTTTCATCCTCCAATGCTCTCCTAAGTATAAAACATGAAATTAAAGGATGAGGAGCATCAAATCCCACAATTCAAGGGATTAAATCATCCAAAAGTATGCTAAATGTGGGATTAAAATATGTATATATTACGGTTTATCATTAAGTCATAAAATTTCTAGTAAAGGGATTGAGGTTGATAAAGCAAAAATTGAAACCATAGAAAAATTACCTCCTCCCAGTTCAGTTAAGGCTATTAGAAGTTTTTTAGGACATGTCGGTTTCTATAGAAGATTTATTAAGGATTTTTCTAAAATAGCTAAGCCTTTGTGAAATTACTAGAAAAGATGTACCTTTCAATCTTGATCAGGAATGTTTAGATGCATTTAATACTCTAAAAACTAAATTAACAAATGCCCCAATTATTATTGCACTGATTTGAATTTACCCTTTGAACTGATGTGTGATGCGAGTGATTTTGCGAGAGGTGCGCTTTTGGGTCAACAAAGAGACAAGCATTTCCAACCGATCTATTATGCTAGCGAGACAATCGACGGTAGCACAAGAAAATTACACCACCACGAGAAAAAGAATTGCTAGTTTGTGGTTTTGCATTTGATAAATTTAGACAATATTTAATATTATCTAAAGTCGTCGTTTACACTGACCATTCAGCCCTTCGTTATCTTTTAACTAAATTTGATGCAAAACCTAGACTCATAAGATGGATTTTACTTTTACAGGAATTTGATTTGGAAATTCAGGATAAGAAAGGAGCTGAAAACATGGCAGCGTGCAGACCATCTTTCTAGACTTGAAAATCCACATCTTAAAGAACTTGATGAGAGTGAGATTAATGATTCATTTCTGAAGAACAACTTTTGACTATATCCGACTATTTGAGTACCTTGGTTTGCAGATATCGCAAATTATTTAGCTGCTAACGTCTTACCAAAAGGGTTGACACATCAGCAAAAGAAGCGATTCTTTACAGATGTGAAAAACTATTTTTGGGAGGACCCTTTTCTTTTTCGTATATGTGCAGATCAAGTAATTCGGAGATGTGTCGTAAAGGAAGAAGCAAGCAAAATCTTAGAACATTGCCATTCAGGACCAACAGGAGGACATTATAGTGGGACGAAAATAGCACATAAAACACTCTAATCAGTTTTTATTGGCCCACTCTTTTCAAGGACGCTAATGGTATGTTAATTCATGTGATAAATGTCGAGAACAGGTAATATCTCTAAACGCGATGAAATGCCTCAAACATATATGCTATCATGTGAAATATTTGATGTATGGGGTATCGATTTTATGGGTCCATTCCTAGCTCATTTGAAAATAAATACATCCTCGTAGCGGTTGATTACATGTCAAAATGGGTGGAAGCTCAAGCTTTACCCACCAATGATGCAATAGTGGTAGTGCGATTTCTTAAGAAACTTTTCTCTCGATTTGGAACACCTAGAGCAATTATTAGTGATAGGGGTACTCATTTTTGTAACACCCAATTCGAGAAAATCTTAAAGAAATATGGAGTACACCACAAACAGCTACCCCCTTATCACCCTCAAACCAAAGGACAAGTCAAGTATCCAATAGAGAACTTAAACGTATCCTAGAGAAAATCTGTAGAATCGAGACAGGAAAGATTGGGCATCAAAAGTAGACGACGCTTTATGGGCCTATAGAACCGCCTTTAAAACTCCCATAGGAACATCCCCATACAAACTTGTTTACGGGAAGAGTTTGTCATTTACCATTTGAACTCGAACATAAAGCATTTTGGGCTATAAAATTCTTAAACTACGATCTTAAACTTGTAGGCGAGAAAAGATTGATCTGATTGAACGAGCTTGATGAGTGGCGAGCGAACGCCTACGAGAGCTCACGATTATACAAAGAAGCAACAAAGCGACTCCATGATGCTCGTCTAAAGCGACCTAAACAATTCGAAGTTGGAGATCTCGTGTTACTTTATAATTCAAGACTCAAATTATTCCTTGAAAGTGAAATCAAGATGGTCGGTCCATTCGTAATCAAAACTATTTTCCCTACGGCACAATCGAGGTAACTCATCCGACTTATGGCACTTCCAAGGTAAACGGTCAGCGACTGAAAATTTATAATGGTGAAGATTTTAGGGATATGAGAGAGGAGATTTAGCTCCGTGAACCTTCATATAGAAATGAAAATAGGGTAAGTCTAGGTTAAGACGTTAAACGAGGGCTTCTTGGGAGGCAACCCGAGCACTAACCTCATTAACATTCGTATTTTTGTTTTTAGCATCTAACTAAGAACTAACTATTTTCATAAGCGCAGGATTTCCTTCCCACACGGCCTAGAACACGGGCGTGGCCGTGGCCGTGTGCACACCACGGGAAGAGACAAATGTGTGGCGGAGACCGTTTGGGCCAAGGAAGAGAAAAAAAAATTTCCCAACATGGGCTACGATAAAACACCACGACCGAGCGATGAGGCCGTGGCCGAAACTAAGTAAACGACATGGGCTGCAATTAAAGGGCCACGGTGCGTGCAATGCGGCCGTGGTCGATCTTGATCATCGAGTAACGACACAGGCGTGAGACACGCCCGTGCCCGGCCGTGGTTGGCTTCAAAAGAACCACGCGGGCGTGCGACACGCCTGCCTATAGGGCGTGGTCGACACCGACTATATCAACACGGGCGTGCTAGCGGTCACGCGGGTGTGGGAGAAGCGAACAAGATAGTACACGACCGTGCGATATGGCGTGTGATCCAACATGCCCGTAACACGGGCATGGGACACAACTCGGACGCGCTTAAACTCAAAATTCTCTAAACACACGGGCTAAAAAATTATCCACACGGGTGTGTGACACGCCCGTGTGCCCTTATTTCTATATAAACCCCTCACTATTCATCTTTTCCCCCAAATTCTCCTCCCCAAACCCTAGTTTGTTTTCTCTTTTCCCCTTACTAAGTCCGGCCACCACCATCAACTCCTCCCCATTCAGACTCCTCTCCCTTTTCCTCATTCCTTTCCTTCCTTTCCCCTTACTCTACGTAAGTCCAGGCCCGTGTGAGGATAACACGCCCGCGCGCCATCACCACGCCCGTGCTCCGACCACCGCCTCAACCGTACCACTTCCCTCAACAATCTCCACCGGTTCACCCTTCTCCACTATCGTTTGCTTATTTCTTTAATTTTTCATTATTTTATTTCATTTTATTATTTGTTTCATTGTTCTTATTTCATGATTTAGATTTTTATGATTTTCTTAGTATTTGCTTTACTTAGTTTAATTCTATTCTAATATTTCTTCATAGTTTAGCATTCCTTGATGATTTACTTAAGAAACTATTTAGAACTATTAGGAATTCCAATATTGGCTGGCAATAATAATTGAATCATTGAATACCCTTTATTTTCAGGTACGTAATGAGTCCACCACGAGGGAAAAAGACCGCCGTTCCCGTTTCCAGAAAACGGAAAGGTACCAATGCAACTTCCTCAAGCGCTTCCGCCGAAGTGCGCCATCCATTCCTACGGTTTCCTCTGGGATCACAGGAGGACCTTTTTCGATACTTCGCGCGACCCACCGGCGTAGGGAGGTGCATTGATTGGACCGCTTTGGGCGAGTCCAACTAGCCGACGGCGTCCGGCCCTCCTAACTACCGACCCATGGGGGCAATTCTTCGAGATCATCGAGCCCACATATCTAGAGCTCACTTTGGAGCTCTGCTCCATATTCCACCCTCAGACGGTGATGACGAACCACGATGACCCCGACACAGTTCAATTCCATCTCGGAGGTATTTTACGTGAACTGAGTGTCCCACAGTTCGGGGTCGCCTTGGGGCTCTACACCGACAAATTCATGGCGAACAATGATCTCGAGAACCTCAATCGCCACATCCATAACTCCCCTTCTAGATGTTGGAATAACATAGCCCCCGTCGCGGCCACCTATGACCCCAGTCGCTCCAAGGCAACAGCTCTCGCCCCATCCCTGAGGTACTTACACGCCATCTTAGCTCATACATTGACAGGTAGGCAAGAGAGCACCGGCGTCGTCAATACTCACGACGCCTACTTCCTATGGTGCATGGCGAACGGGCACGTCTTCGACTTAGCCTACTTCATAGCTCACGCCATTCAACATCAGACGGAGCAGCATAGGAGAGGGGTCATCTCCATGGGTCCCTACATTACACGCCTGGCTCGGTATTTTGGGTTCCTCAACACCGCCGCTCAGTCCTCCTCACTCACATTGATAGGACAGATGCCCCCACAGGGCATCCAGACGATGATCCACATGAGGATGATTGAGCGCCGTCGTGGGTTCGATCCTCCCCAGTATAGGCTATCACAAGCTTCTGTCGACCCAGAGAACATTACTAATGATGTCCCTCTAAAGAACAAGGAGCCACCTTCGGCACCACACCCCCCTCGCCGACCAGTTCATGCGGCAGCTTCTAGTTCAAACATATCTGAGCGCCTAACACGATTCGAGCAGCAATGCTTCCAGCGTTTCGATCACATCGACGCCTATAACACCCCTTACCCGGGTTCTACGTCGGAACCAGGCCCGAGGCGTTACCGAACTCAAACCACTTGATCACCACTTAGGCTCGTCGTAACTACTCTCTAAAGTCATCTCAACAACCTCATTCTCGACTTACGAGGCCTCACTCATACACACGAGGGCTCTCGAGACTAAACCGAAACTTTTCCAATCTTAAAAATTTTCTCTTTTATACAGGTCTCACACGCCCGTGCAAGATTAGACACGCCCGTGCATGGACACACAAGCCCATGTCCCCAAACCGTGCCTAAAAACCCAGCATTCTGCCAATGCCCCACGGCCAAGGCACACGCCCGTGCTTACCACCCGTGGTGCAGACTGACTACTTTAACACGGCCTAGAGTCTAGACACACGCCCGTGTCGCTAGCCCGTGGCCAATACTGATTAATCCCACACGCCCTAGACACATGCCCGTGTGGCTAGTCCGCGATCTATTCTGCTTTAAAATACTAACATGCGGGGGCGCACGGCCAAAGCACACGCGCGTGGGCTGGCCAGTGTGTCACGCAGATAACCTAGACACACCCCGTGTATCTATCCACATGGCCAAGAAAAAGCTATTTGCTAAGCTCTTTTCACCCTTATAGCTTACACAACATGCACTCATACAACACATCCATAAACAACTCAAATGAAGTGCAATCTCACATAGAAAACTACATCTTTCTTTCATATAATGTAATAGCCAACAATCATGGCATTATACAAAATACACTATCCATCTAAAGGCCAACACATCTTTGCCATTTACAACAAAATCCACTAACTTGTCTAGCCCCCTATACATGCCATATACAAAACATTAAGTCTAATGTACGAGTGTCTTTGATAGTGTGGGCGATCTTCCAAATGATCCTCGTATCTCGATTCAACACCTTTACTCTATAAAACAAGGGAAAAGAAAGAGAGTAAGCTTTGAGCTTAGTAAGTTTACACATAAACAATTAAGCAACATAGTATAAGCTAAGCAACAATTAGCATTATACCAACAAGTAATTCACAACTATGCTTACTCTTTCTATCCCTTACCACATTTCCAACACATCATGAGTCACATACTCATAACCATCGAAATGCACCCCTGCATTTAACGTCACATTTACACAATATACAACACATCATTATTTCTCAATAATTCATCCACACACTAATTAACTTAATTATACATCCACACAAACTATTTTACTCAATGATGCAATTACATGGCTAATCCACACGCTTAACCCACACAAGAAATGTCTCGGTGGTTTCGCACTTAGCACACCACAACCGATTAATAAGGTGGTATCGCACTTAGCCTACCACAAAGGTAATCATAGGGGTTTCTCACTTAGCCCACTAAACGATATACCTCACGATAGCATCGCACATAGCCAGCTCATCGTCAATATGCATTAGGATGGTATCGCACTTAGCCTACCATCTAGCATTATCACTACACATTCACATGTCTACTTACTCAATTAAACATCCATTCACAATTCTACTACATTCATTCTACTTGGACCACATAGGTTCTCAATCAATCTCGAACAAGTTACACACTAGCTATCGTCAACAAATTGTAAGTATGAATGCATTGTTTATGCATAGACTTACCTCGATACTCAAAAGTATAGAAATATGCAATTTAGTCCACCACCTTGCTTTTACCTCGGTTTCGATCCGAGCTTCGTCTTTCTTGATCTATAATGAATAAATCAGCTTATTCAATACATACATTGACTAAATTGACCCACATCTCATACTTTAGCAAAATTACTATTTTACCCCTAAACTTTCTCATATTTACACTTTAGTCCCAAAGGCTCGTAAAGTGATTTTTATTCAACTTTCTAGTCTTTCATGCTTAGTCGAACCACTTATTCAACTAAAGCTATCATCAATTCTCACTAAACCACATATGTATGACCAAACTAAAGTTTTTCACAAACTAGTCCCTACATGCATTTTCATGGAAAATCACTTAGCAAAAGATGTTTCAACTACATCAAGCTTTCATATTCTTCCATAAAACATCAAAATACATGCATGCCATACATATGTACATTTTTGAACATCCATAATAGCTCACCAAATAGCTAAAAATAGCTTACTCATACTACTAGGACTTCAAAATACGAAGAATATCAAAAACCGGGCTTAGGAGCACTTACTAGCAAGCTTGAAAAATTGAAAGAGCCCTAACAATGGCTATTGGAATTTTCAGCAGCTTGGGGGAGAAGATGAGCATGATTTTGTCATCTTTTCTCCTTTTTAATCACTTATTTGACAAATGACTAAAATGCCCTTTTGACAAACTTTCTAATTTAACTCATCCATGCCCATTTTGTCCAAAACTAAAAATTGGGAAAATTGCTCATCAAGGACCTCTAATTAATAATCTAAAGCTATTTCAAACATATAGCTTCTAGAAACACACATTTTGCAACTTTTGCAATTTAGTCCTTTTGGACAATTCAACCACAATTTCACAAAATTGCTTCATGAAACTTTCACACTAGCATGCATACAAGGCATAAACCTCAATAACTCATTTATAACCCTCAGATTTTGTGGTCTCACACCACTATTTTGACTAAGCCCTAAACCGGGATGTTACAACGCCACCCTCCACCGGATATGTCAACACCTTCACATTTCATCACCGCCCCCACCTCGCGACCCAGCAGATGACGAGGACCTTTGAGTCCTTTTATTTTCTTTATTTTTATTGTTATTTTTATTTTTATTTTCATTTTTATTTTTATTTTAGTTTATTTTCTTTTATAATTAAACTTTTTACCTTTCTTGTTTTAAAACTTTCATTAGTATAGTTGAATTTCCTTTATCGCTGGCTGTCTAACTCTGAGTATCTATAACAACATTCATTAACTAGTACTCCCTAAGATTTAACTGATGACTTCGCAGTGTAAAAAGGTTCAATGTGCCACTCAAGGAACGAACACATCACCTATACCTAGTCATCATGTTCATCATTGATCGTCCCCCAAGGATTTCATCCATAATTCAGGAAGTTTCACCTCTCTCCCTCTCTTATTACTTCCTTACTAATCATTATCTATCTTTGTACATTGAGGGCAATGTACATCTTAAGTGTGGGGGTGAATTTTATCGTGAAAAGTTCCTAACTTTTTGCATTATTCTCAAATCCCTGAATTATATCTTGTTCTTAAGAAAATGTTCTCATATTACTGTTAGAATGAAATTTCCTTTGATTTATGATTTTCATTGATATGTTTTGGATTAAGTCATACTTAATTGTGCAGTGATGATTTAAACTTTAGGAGACTAGAGAATCAAGCATGATGAGTTTATTTTCAGAATTAAAAATTTATAAGGTTGTCTACCTGAATCTAATTATTATCTTGAAGTTTGAAATTTACAAGGATGACATCAAAAAACCATAATTTTTGTGAGATCTTGAGCCTTTTAGAGCATACATTCTTTTTTGCTCACTTTATTGATTATGAGTGTGTCAACATTGATTTGTTATTCTAAAACTTGTTTCGATTATACATGTCGAGACCACACTTTTGATTTGATATCTTGAGATGATAAAGGCACTTAGGATTTAACCCACTTACTCCATAAAAAGCCTACCTTAAGTAATTAACCCCTAGTGAACCCCTTTTTAGCCTAATCAATCGTTTCTTGATCTACCACTAATATTAACCCAAAACCCCGTTATTAACTTATTTTTCCCATTTTCTTGACTCCCCTTTTATCGAGATTTGATTTGATCAGTTGCCTAATTATATTATTTTAGTAGTTAAATTCATCTTTTATTATGATTTGTTCTTAAAAAAAGTGGAAAGATATTTATTAGTTCTATGTTATTTGATCTTAAACAGTTAAATTCACATCTTTAGAAGAAGCTCGTGTTATTAATGTAATTATTCGTTACCAATTCATTGTTTCTAGTTAGGTAATTTATCAATTCAATCTCGATTCTAACCTTCTAATTCAGCCTATATCCACACCTTAAAACCCAAGCCCCGTTACAACCCATAAAAAACCTTTTGATTTGTGTATCATCTCATTTTACAGTGGTGGAGATTTGATTTTCAGGCAAGCCTATGGGATTAACTTTTCATGTTTGACTCTTGAGTGCTTATTTTTGAACCTTAAACACCTTGAGTGATTTGAGTGAACCCTTAGTAAGGATGTCAATTCTTGTTGATTTTGAATTAAAAGGTGATTATTTAGGTAAGGGGAAACACCTATTTTTCTGTACTATAAAAACTATGACTTTGATTGTTTGAATCTTTAGGAACCTTACTCAAGTTAAAATTATCAATGTATGAATTACCTATGAATTATGATGGAACATTGTTGATGAAGGTTATGAATTGAGGAAATTCGATTTTAATTGTGAGTTGAGAATTTTGCTTGAGGACAAGCAAATGCTTAAGTGTGGGGGTATTTGATAAACCGTAATATATACATATTTTTATCCCACATTTAGCATACTTTTGGATGATTTAATCCCTTGAATTGTGAAATTTGATGCTCCTAATCCTTTAATTTCATGTTTTATACTTAGGAGAGCATAGGAAGATGAAAAGAACGAGAAACGGGCCGAAAATAGAGAAAATGGGCCAAAGTAAGAAATCAACACGGCCTGGGCTCGAATCACACGGCCGTGCCACTTTAGCGCACTTCGAACACGGCTGGACTCGATTCACACAGGCGTGCTCCACGAGCGTGTCTATGTCGTGACCCATTGTAATTCTACTCGGAAAAGGATACTTAGGGGCGAAGAAAGACATTCCGAAGTCTATATAAACACCCTAAGTAAGACCTAAAAAGGGGGCGAATCCAGAGAGGGCTGAACACAGGGAAATTACTCGAAGATAGCCAGTTGATTCATCCCAGAAGCCGGAATCACACTCAAGACGGAAGATCTTCCCTTCAATTTCCTTCAGGGGGTTTTAGGGTTTTTCTTATGTTTTATTATTTACTTTCTTCTGAGATGTATTCTTCATTAAACATGAACTAAACCCCTCAAATACTGAGGATGAAACCTAAGACGGATCTTGTTATTGTTTTCTGAACGTATGATAAATACTTGATTTGTTCTTAATTATGTGTTCTTAATTCTTGTTTTATTATTTCAGGATATTGATTCAAGTATTGATGTACTTGGCAGTGGAGCAAAATTCCCTGTTTAAGAGTAGATCTAGCATAGTTAAGCGGAGTTGATCGCAACCCTAGAGATAGGATGACGAAAATCGCGATTAGGGTTAAACCTAATATGGGAGTCCATAGATCGAGTTAATGCAACACTAGGGGTTTTAATTAGAAAGAGATTTCAATTAATCAACCTAGGGTTAGACGTTAGTAGCCTCGAAAGAGGTATTAATATAAATTAGGGAATCCTACGGATCAAGTCAAGTGAATAAATCGTGCAGTTCAGAGAGTTAAATAACAAGTGAAGTCTAGGTGGATTCTTCCTGCATTGTCTTAATCAACCGGTTTTCCCACAAGTATTTTCCCAATTCACTCTCACGTGTCTTAGCATCCTTTGTTTAGTAATTAGTTAATTAAACATCGATTCCCTTAATACTTAGGCTGAATAATAAAAAGATAGTAACTACTAGTACTCTTGGTCCTTGAGGATACGATATTTCCGGTCTTGCCATAGCTAAACTACCGAACGATAGGTGTGCTTGCCTTATTCGTTGTCATAGTTAGTTTGGACACAATCACATATCTTGTAAGATTAGATTAGATTAGAATATGTAAATTGATTATGTAATCTTGTAAATCCCTAGATTTAAAGAATAGACTAATCTCATCCGTCGATGTAACTTGATCTAGATCATCAGTTTTGGGGAAGCTCAAGTATAAATAGAGAGTCTCCCCCTCATTTGTAACTCACTCCATTCTTTATTGTTTCTTGTATTCTTTAAGAGAAAGTAATAAAATTGAGAGTATTTACTCAAACACCTCACGTGCATAGTTTGCTTTGGCTTTCTGTTCTTTTGAGCCTTCTTTTGGCTAAGTTGCTTCCGCTATATAAATTGGTGCCTTGGAGGAATTCTTTATGAATCCTCAATTGTTTGGTGGTTAGACTAACTTAGGCGTGTTTGGAATGAAAGAATCACCTAAGGCCTAACGGAATGTGAGATGAAAGTTCTAGCCCTGTGACACTAGAACGAAAATCAATAAAATCAGCAAACCAAAACAACAAGAACTAAATTAAAATAAACAAGAAACGATCAATTAAGGATAGAACTAAGAAGCCTTGAAAACATTAAGAATCCACAAATCCTTTCAATAGCTCTAATTCCTCCTCCAAGAAAGAGATCTTGGCAAGAAAAAGCTTGAAGTTGATTCCCACAACCTAAAAGATTGTTAAAACAGCTTCTAAAAGAAACTCAAAAGCAATTCTTGAAGAAAAACTCAAAGAGAATTATTATTAACAAAAATCAATTGTCTATGTATAAGGGTGGATGACCATGCTACTTATAGGCCCCCAAATAAGTTTTTCTAACCCTAATGGAATAACTAACATGAAAACTCATCAAATAAAAAAATAATTCCAAGTGCGGACTTTTAATGGGAATTCGACCAAAAGAATTAAATGGGCTCCTTGGGCTAAATTTTTACATGATGATCCACATATTAAAATAAAATTGGACCTAAATTTTAAATATTTTACAATTTGGGCCACTTTGATAATTTGGCCTGATATTCAATTAAATTACTTTCCAAACTTTAGGATGGGCTTATAGACATCTTAATGGGTCATTTTTTCCAGAACTTGGTCTTGTGATCTGTTCACTCTCGAAATTGGCTCGTTCAAGCTCATACATGAAATCCAATGTGCCTTGGCTGCAAGATTCAGTTTCTTGGACCAAGATTTCCAAGATTTGAAATCTTGATTTTCTTGATTCTTAAAATTTTCCGAAACAACAAAATTGGACCAAGATTCGGTTTCTTGATTTTCTTGAAAATAAGAAAATGAATCTTGATTTTATTTTTTTGCCGTGTGTGCATCTAGGGCCTTGGTAACGAAGTCCTGGATGGTCTCGTTTAATCTTGCTCAGATTTGCTTGGCCTTCAACCTCATTATTGGGCTTTAAGGAAATTTGAGCCCATCAAGTTCATGAGCCTGATTTTGGGCCTTGCTGCTCGTATCATTCTACTCTTTCTCAAAAAGATTCATCCTCGAATCTAAAACATCAAAGGGAGATAAGTCAGCAATATTAAAAGTAGAACTTACATTGTACTCACGGGGTAGGTCTATTTCATAGGCATTGTCATTGATCCGCTTGAGTAATTGGAAAGGCCCATCACCTTTAGGGTCCAATTTTGTCCTCATTTTACTTGGAAATTGCTCTTTGAGAATATGGACCCAAATCCAATCACCGGGTTCAAGGATAACTTGTTTGCACCCCTTGTTAGCTTTGTTGGCATTTGTGTCATTTTTTTGGCAATCCGTTGTTTTGCCTTTTCATGTATTGATTTCACCAAATCAGCCTTCTTCTTACCATCTAAACTAGAAATATTTTCTATAAGCAATTGCACAAGATCAAGTACAATTAGTAGGTTAAAACCATAAACAAGTTCAAATGGTGAATAGCCAGTTGTAGAGTGAATAGATCGATTGTATGCAAATTCAAAAAATGGCAAACATTCTTCCCAATTCTTAAGGTTCTTACCCACAATAGCTCGTAGTAAAGCGCCTAAAACTCAATTTACTACCTCAGTTTTTCCATCGGTTTGGGGCAAACATGTAGTGGAATATAATTTAGTACCAAGCTTACCCCACAATACCTTCCAAAAGTGGCTTAGGAACTTTACATCTCTATCAGAGACAACTGTGCAAGGTATCCCATTTAGTCGAACCACCTCTTAAAAGAATAAGTCTGCCACTGATAAACCGAAATAGTAACATATTTTAAACCCACATTTAGCATGCTTTTGGGTGATTTAAGCCTTGAATTGTGTAATTTGGTGCTCTTAATCCTTTGTTTTCATGTTTTACACTCAGGAAAGCATCGGAGGATGAAAAGAATAAGAAACGGGCTTAAAACGGACCAAATGGGCCAAATCACAAAATCGACACGGCCTGGGCCCAAGCAACATGGCCGTGCCTCCCTAATCAGACCTGAACACGGCCTGGCCACGATTCACACGGGCGTGTCCCTGCTGTGGAGGAGAGGAATTTCACTCGGATTTGGATACTTAGGGGTAAAGAAACACATTCCAAAAGCCTATATAAACACCCTGAGGCCAACTTTCAAGGGGCGTCCAGCTAGGCCAAGGAGCCGAGCCGAAAGATCGAATTGTGGAAATTACTTGAAGAAATCCAGTTGATTCATCTCAAGAAGCCGTTATACTCAAGATGGAAGATCTCTCTTCAATTCTGTAACAGCCTGATTTAGGGGCTAGTCGGAACAGTGATCTCAGAATCACTAATTCAAGGTTAGAGAAAATTATTTTCATGTTATGTTATGAGTTATAACATGTTTATGAGGATGCATGAAAATTTTGGTGCCTTAATTTTAGCGATTTCTAGCTAAATTGTGAAAAAGGACTAAATCGCATAGAGTGCGAAAGTTCCATTCTATAGGCTAAAGGTACCAAATAGCTATGGCTTAGTAATTGGAGGTCCTAAATGAGCAATTTGGCCTTGTCTAAGTGAGTTGGCCGGCCATAGTAAGCTAAGGGGACAAGAACATTAAATGTGGTCATGTTAGGTGTTTAAAAAGAAATAAAATAAGATGAAATAAGCCAAAAAGTTATCATCTTTTTATTTCTTCTCTTTCAACCGAAAATATCAGCCATGGGAGGGCTTTGAAAGCTTGAAAATTTCAGTAAGCTTCTCTTCACTCAAGTAAGTGATTTTGATGACTTTAGATGTTAATTTTTGTACTTTTGATACCCCTAAAGCTTAAGCTTTCTAAAGAGGGGACTAGTTTGCAATATGGTTAAAAGTATAGGGACTTGCCATGAGAGATTTTATGCTGTTTGATGAGTTTTTATGGAAGAAAATGAATGATAGGATGATGAGAAACAACTTTTGTGAAAGGTGTTGTCATGAAAACACCTAATTGGGACTAAAATGCAAAAGTTGTAATTTGTTCATTAAGGCATGAAATTGATGGAATTGAGAATAGTTGTAAGAGGATTAAATGTTCATCTAGGCTTGTTTAACAAGAAAATGTGATGAAAATTTATTTACTGAGCCTAGGGGCAAAATCATAATTTTGCCAAAGTATAGGGGCAAAATGGTCATTTTGCCTAAGTAGAGATTATGTTGTAATACGATCATTAAGTGATTAAATGAGTAAGTTTCATTGTTCTAGATCAAAGAAAATGAGTTTCGGACCTAGAACGGATGAAAAGAGAAATGTGGGCAAAAAGTCATTTTCGGCTCTTTCGACATCAAGGTAAGTTCATGTGCAAATGTTGAAATTACGTATAAGCTTATTTAGTATTCCAATGTTGTATGGAATGTATATTATTATATGAATGTATGAAATGTCTCTTGATGAGTTGTCAATGGAATTGAATTTAGAGTAATGGGAAATGTGTATAGCACGATAGGACGATGGTTAAAGGCTCGAGTAAGACCATATTGGGATATGGTCTCGGTGTAAGAATCCGTATAAGACCATGTCAGGGACATGGCATCGATATGCTAGAGCATGTAAAACCCAATTGGGGTAGAGTGACAACGAGAACTATGTGCATGAGACTCAAGAGAGTTATTTAACAATTCGAGTGATTCAATGTATATGTGAATGTATGTGGTTGTACCATGAGTAGCACAAGTATGTGTAGAATTGAATTGAGATGAATTCAATAAATGATGAACCCCTAGTGGGGTATGTGTATTTGAAGCACTGTGTGAATGAGAACGAGTATCGTAGAAAGTTAAGTAAAAATGGGAACATGTGAGGATGTTCTTGAATGAACATTTGAAATAGAGATATACTTGTGAATTATTATCCATGAATGTAAATAATAGTAAGCTATGTGCGATATCACCTTATTGATTATTGATCGATGGGCTATGTGTGATACCATCACTTATAAATGATTGGTGGGCTATATGCGATAGCTCCTATTAGAGATTCAATGGTGGGCTAAGTGCGAAACCACCAGAGATATTAGTAGCATGAGTGGCTTATTAAAAATACTTGATGTGTTGTTATATATGATCTTGTGACGATCGGTGCGAGGAGCGTATGCTAATTAAACGAGCGAATTGGCTTGTGATATGGTAAGAATGTGGTAAGAGATTGAATGAGTAAGTTTCAAGAATGGTTGAGTAAGTAACCATGAGTTGATGAGAAAAACTCAACATATTGCCTTGGGGTTATGTATATTCAGTGAATATCAAAATTTGTCAAATTATACAGATGAACTTACTAAGCATTATTGCTTACTCCTTGACTTTTATCATCTCTTATAGGTTTTATTACTTAGCTCGTGTTGGAGGCCGCCGGAGATGTTTTCACACTATCGAGCACACCCTTGGTATGAGGTATCAAATCCTTATGAGTCATGGCATGTATAGGGATTCTTTTAAAGTTGATTAAGTTCTAACCAATGTAGCCAAATTGTATTGGCCTAAGAGAATCTAGAGTTGGGCTGTGTATGACCATAGATGACAGCTTAAATTGGTTGTAATTGTATTGGGAGTAGTTCTCCCTAGTGTATGGGATAAAGACTTTATCTCTTTAATGATTAAGTGTGTTAATTCATGTGTTTTAAATGATGATTTGAGAATGTTTTGAAGTAGTATATGAATGTATGCAAACTGGAGTGGTAAAAGGCTTGGTAAGATAGCCTCTAAGTGCCCACACGAATAGACACACGGGCGTGTGTCTAGGCCGTGTGTCTCCTGCACCTTAGTATCTTATGTTAGATTAGATCACGAGCTGGTCACACAGTCGTTTGTTCAGGCCGTGTGATACACACGATTGGCACATGGGCGTGTGCCAAGGCCGCGTGAAGTCTGCACTTGACACTTAGAAATTCAATTGTCACACGGCTGACGCACACGGGCGTGTGTACAGACCGTTTGAATAAGTCAGAATGCCAAGGTTTGGCACACAGGCCAGGGCCACGGGCGTGCCCAGGCCGTGTGTAATTTGCCAGTATCCTCCACGGGTGAAAGACACGGGCATGTTTTAGGGGTGCACGGGCGTGTCCCAAGTCACACGGACGTGTGACCCCTGTTTCGAGAGAAAGTTTCCAGATGAGTTCTAAAAGTTTCGGGACGTAAGGCTGAGGCCTCGTAGGCCCATGAAACGTCTGATTTGACTAAGAAAGAGAAGTTTTTAATTCAGAGCGAAATTTCATAGCGTAAGTACATGTTTAAGAAAGTTTAAGCATAATAATGTCTCGTATCCGGTCTTAGCCTCAGACTCGGGTATGGGGTGTTACATTTAGTGGTATCAGAGCTATGGTTTAGTCGGTTCTAGGACTAACCTAGCGTGAGTAAGAGTCTAGCTATACATGCCGTATGTGGATCGTGATAGTGTGATGTCTCCTGGCTCTCACGAAATTGTTTTGTTAAGACAGTGATGATTCCCAACCGAGCTAATTTCAGTAAGTTTTTATGATTTCAAAGCTTTATAATTTCTATCATTAAATTGCTTAGTATAATGTACATTATTATCATGGAATGATTAATGTTTGGCTAAACAAAGAAATAAATGAGATTAAATATGAGCAAGTCCCGATTGAAGATGGAATTTCCCAGGATACTCGATCTACCACATGAAATGAGAAAGTCCGTATAAGACCAAGCCGAGGCATGGCATCGGCAATCAAGCAAGTTATCATGTAAGTCCAAGGCAAGCTTGGCATTGAACAAGTTATCATGTAAGTCCAAGGTAAGCTTGGCATTGAACAAGTATCATGAAAGTCCAAGGCAAGCTTGGCATTGAACAAGTTATCATGTAAGTCCAAGGCAAGCTTGGCATTGAACAAGTTATCATGTAAGTCCAAGCCAAGGCATGGCATTGGTGAGAACAAGAAAGACTTCGTATAAGCCCATGTCGAGACATGGCCTCGAAACCAAGAAGAGAGATTCCATGTAAGACCGTATCTAGGATATGGCTTTAGCATCGAGCATGTGAGATGAGATTCAATATCCTCGGTTATTCATGGAAATTCATCGGGAACACAAGTAAAGTTTAAATGAGATATCAAGAAAGTTAGTAGTAAAGTTGATATTATGTCATGCTAGTGAAGGTCGACTAACAAGTATAATTCATGTTATGAATGATGATGTTGAGATTATGCTTGTTATAGTAAAGTATCTTTGATCTATGCGATCAAGTGTTACAGTACCTTGTTTACCTTACAAACATGAGACTAGTATGTACCATGATGTATGTGAGAAGCAGTAAGAGTAAGTAAGCATTTGAGATTTGTGATGCCATTGTTTATGATAAATATGTCCACATGGTTAAATCTCACATGTGACCGTTAAAGTAAAGAATGCATGATGTTTTGTTTTATGACTCATTATGAAGCCACACATATTATGGTGTGGAGGTTAAAACTGAAAAGTTGACTAAGTAGAATGCAAGAGATGATTACGGTCGTTCAATGATAAAATGATGAATAAGACCATGGTAGGACCATGGCGGTACATGTGATTCCATATAAGACCATGTCCGGGGCATGGCGATGGCATCGATACATGATCCGTATAAGACCATATCAGGGATATGGCTTCGGTATTGAATAAGATAATTGGATAAGACCATATCTAGAGTATGGCATCGATAGTTGTGGTGAGATCCCGTATAAGACCATATCAGGGATATGGCATCAGCATTAAATAGTAATCCCGTGTGAGACCACGTCTGGGACCTGGCTTCGGTATAAGATTTTGTGTAAGACCATATCTGGGATATGGCATCGGCATCGACATGAGTTTCCATGTAAGACCGTATCTAGGATATGGCATTGGTATTGATATGAGATTTCATGTAAGACCATAGCGATGCTATGGCATCGTGACGACATGTAAAGCAATAGCTGAACTATGATGTTTTGATACGAGTAAGACCATAGTTGGACTATGGCGATCAACTAAACGACATACTCAAACCGTAAGACATTCTCTAGATTAATAAGCAATAGTAAGAAAAAGTAGAGTTAAATGTTAAGTACTCGAGTAGATATGAATGTGAAACTTGAGTTATTAAAGTCACAAACGAAAGTATGAGTGATAGAGATAATTGTAACGTGATAAACGTGAAAACTCACTTGAGGTGAGTTGTGTGACTATGATGATATTTCATTGACAATGAGTAGTAAATCATATGTATGTAGTCACGAGAGTTAGGCTAAGGGACTTTGAAACCTCACTCCCTTACCACTGTTGAATTATGATGAGATGTTATGAGAGTTAAATTGAGTAAGTTTATATGTGATTAATGCAGTATTTATGTTAGCATTTTGAGAATGCTTTGTATCACATCGATGCATAATACTCTACTAAATAGAGTAACTATTGTTGAACATGAGGTTGAAGTCCTAGAGGACTATAATGATGAGGCTATCATCGAGACCTGAACACGGCCTGGCCACGATTCACATGGGCGTGTGCCAAGGGCGTGTCCCTCCCGTGGAGGAGAGGAATTTCACTCGAATTTGGATACTTAGGGGTAAAGAAACACATTCCAAAAGCCTATATAAACACCCTAGAGGCCAACTTTCAAGGGGCGTCCAGCTAGGCCAAGGAGCCGAGCCAGAAAGATCAGAATTGTGGAAATTACTTGAAGAAAGCCAGTTGATTCATCTCAAGAAGCCGGAGTTATACTCAAGACGGAGGATCTCTCTTCAATTCCTTTAGGGGGTTTTAGAGTTTTTCTTACGTTTTGTTTTATCTTTTCTTTTGAGATGTATTCTATTATCATTATGAACTAAACCCTCAAATACCTGAGGGGGATGAAACCTAAGATGAATCTTGTTATCGTTTGCTGAACTATATGATAAATATTTGATTTGTTCTTAATTATGTGTTCTTAATTCTTGTGTTGATATTTTCGGGATATTAATTCAAGTTTGATGTGCTTAGGTGGAGGAGCAAAAGTCCCTGCCTAAGAGTAGATCTAGCATAATTAAGCAAAGTTGATCGTACGCCTAGAGATAGGGTGACGAGATTTTGCCGGATTAGAGTGAAACCTAATATGGGAGTCCATAGATCGAGTTAATGCGATTCTAGGGGTTTTAATTAGAAAGAGATTTCAATTAATCAACCTAGGGTTAGACGTTAGTCGCCTCGAGAGAGGGGTTAATATACATTAGGGAATCTTACGGATCAAGTCAAATGAATAAATCGTCTGGTTCAGAGTTAGATAACAAGTGAAGTCTAGGTGGATTCTTCCTTGGGTATTGTTTTAATCAATTGGTTTTTCCCACGAGTATTTCCCTAATTTCATTCTTTTTGTCTCATCGTCTTTAGCTTAGTAGTTAGTTAATTTTCTAGATTAAATCGATTCACTTCAATTTTAAGGCTAAATAATAAAAAGAAGGTTAGTATTAGTACTTTCGGTTCCTTTGGGTTCGACAATCCGGTCTTGCCACTAAGCTATACTACTGTTCGATAGGTACACTTGCCTCAATCGTTGTCATAGTTAGTTTTTAGGCTCGATCATTCTCATTATAAATTTTAAGACTGTGACACACCGATCAAGTTTTTGGCGCCGTTGCCGGGGAACTGAAATATTAAGAACACTCAATTTTTATTACTTTAGCCATTTTTATTTTCTGCAATTTTACTCTTATTTTGTTTTCTATTGTTATCTTTCTAAATTTTAGTCTTTTCTCCTTGTAGGTACCTCTAGTTTATGACTAGAAAGAACCCGACAGGACCTTTAATTTACGATAGTGAGATTGAAGCAACCGCTCATGAAACCTGGAGAGAAATTAGGCGAAGTCTACAATACACGAAGAAGAGCAAGAAAACATCATCAATACCACCGAAGAGATGGTCAAATTAATCTGCTACCTCCGAGAGATGGCCGAAAATCGAAGCTCCTCGAACTATGTATGATTATGCTAAGCCTAGTTTAGTTGGTACTGAATCTAGTATTGTTAGACCTACTATTGCTTTGCAAATAATTTCGAATTGAAACCTAACACTATACGATGATACAACGGTTCGTTTAGTTTGATGGTTTGCAGGATGAGGATCCTAACACACACTTAGCGAATTTTCTGGAATTCTGTGACACTTTTAAAATTAATGGTGTTTCGATGATGTCATCCGACTTGGTTATTTCCGCTTTCTTTGAGGAATAAAGCTAAACAGATGGTTGCACTCTCTTTCCGAGGATCAATTACTACATGGGGAACAAATGACCGAAAAAATTTTATTAAAATATTTTCCACCGGTCAAAATGGCCAAATTAAGGAATGATATCTCTTCTTTTGTGCAGATAAATTTAGAAACACTTTACGATGCATGGGAGAGATGCAAAGATCTATTGAGAAGATGCCCACACCATGGATTACCCTTGTGGCTGTGTCCAAACTTTTTACAATGGTGTGAACCCCTCAACTACGCAGCTTGATCGATTCAAAGAATGGGTGGAACTCGAATAATAAAACACCTGAAGCAGCTTACGAATTTATAGAGGAGATGTCCCTAAATAACTACCAGTGGCAAGTCACGAGGACAAAGCCCACGAAAGCTGCCAGCGTTTTCAACCTCGACGCAGTAACCATGCTATCGAATCAGGTAGATGTGTTAACTAAAAAATTTGATGGTTTGTGTAATTCCTTGCAGTAAAACCCGTTATGCGATCTGAAATAAGTGGAGGTGTGGCGAATCACGAGTACCCACCCTACGGACATGGCATAGAAGGCGAACAAATGAACTATGTAAGTAATAATTTCAGATATCAAAATAACCCTTATAGCAATACTTACAATCCAGGTTGGAAGAACCACCCCAATTTTTCATGGGGTGGTCAAGGAAATCAAAGACAACAACACCCTCCAAATTTCCAACAGCAGCAGTACCCACAGGAAAAGAAGCCGAACCTTGAGGAGATGTTGACCAAATATATAGCAGCAACTGAAACATGTTTCCAAAGTATAGAAACAAAACTTGAAAAATAAGAAGCATCGACACAAGAGCTCAAAGATCAAATTGGGCAAATCACCAAGATCTTGATGGAACGACCACAATGTAGATTGCCAAACAACACTGAAACTAACCCAAGGGAGCAGATTCAAGCCATATCAACTCATGATAATGTAGGGTTAGATGACCCTCATTTAAGGTAAGAGAATGAGGTAGAAGAAGGTAAGGTTGAGGAAGGAAGTAAAAAGCCAAAACCGGTAATTAAAGAGTACCAACCTCGTATACCATACCCTGAGGCGATGAATAAAGACGACACAGAGGAACAGTTCGATAAGTTTCTTAAACTTTTAAAGAAATTACATATTAACTTACCATTACTTGAAGCTCTTTCGCAGATGCCAGATTCAAGGAAATTCTTAAAAAAGCTTTTAACAAACAAGCGAAAGCTAGATGAGGAATCGCATGTGGAACTCAACGCAAAGTGCTCAAAGAATTCTCCAAAATAAATTACCACAAAAATTAAAAGATCCAGGAGTTTTACAATCCCATGCTTAATTGGTAGTTTATCTATTGATAATCACGTTAGTGATTTAGGGGCAAGCATAAATGTCATGCCTTATAAAATGTTTAAACAACTTGGTCTAGGGAAACCCAAACAAACTAGGATGAGCATTCAATTAGATGATAAAAAGCTGTTAGAATTCCTAGGGTATAATCAAAGATGTGCTAGTAAAGATTGATAAATTCGTATTCCCAGTAGACTTTGTTGTTTTAGACATGGATAAGGACAATAGTATCCCATTAATTCTAGGAAGGCCCTTTTTAGCAAATCACGGGACTAAAATTGATGTCGACGCAGTGAACTCATACTCGTGTAGGTGATGAAACAGTCACCCTTCAGCTCTCGATTCGGCTAGAACATCGATCAAACAAGGTGAGAAAGTAAATTCTATTGATAACCATTCTGTTAACCCTTCTTTGCGAGAAGCACCACAAAAGAACACAACTAAACCCGATCCTAGACCCAATGCCAACAAAAAAACAAATCATGAGGATCGAAGGGATCAAGTTGATGAACTAGACGAGTGGAAAACACATTTCAAGGAAACACTAGGGATACACGAAGAGAAACCGAGGGAACCACCAGATGAGCTCGTAGGAACGACAAATCACTTTAAAATAGGAGACCATGTATTGTTAGATAAAACAGACCCTCGAATATCTCTTCCTGACCCTAATACAAACAAAGAAATCCCTTTTAAGGTAATCAAGGTTTTCCCATACGGAACAGTCGAGATAAGTAATCCTATATTTGGCACTTTCATAATAAACGCTACTCGACTTGAATTATACACGGATAATAGGACAGATAGCATGAGGAAAGATGTTCAACTTTTCAAACCACCATGATTATGCGAATGAGAGGAAGGTCTAGCTTAAGACTTTAAACGAACGCTTCTCGGGAGGCAACCTGAGCACCAACTCCATTAATTTTTACATTTTTATTTTTACTTTTATTTTTCCTTTTCACATTTAATTTTAAACTAACCAAAGTGCAGATTTTTTAGACCACACGGCCTTGCACACGGCCGTGGCAGCGTGGCCGTGTGGATACTACGGACTTCCTTACTTACATAGCGCGGTAGTAATGCGAGCCAATGATGAAAGATTCCCGGATCACGGGCGACTATAAATTGCCACGGCCGTATGATATGGCCGTGGGCGTCATCGAGGGAAGACACACGGGCTCCAACTAACTAGCCACTACTGCGTGCGATGCGGCCGTGGTCGATGATCGTTTGATTCTACATGGGCGTGGTGACCACGAAGCGGGCGTGGGAGAAACGAACGAAACACAACACGATGGTGTGTGATACGGTAGTGTGACCCAACACGCCCATGGTACACGGGCGTGGGGATGTACTGATTTTGAAAATTCTATTTAAAACACCATTTGCCCCCTTTTCTCACCCACTCCTCATCCCTTTTTCCCTACTCACATTCACCCTCCTCCCAACCCCTCCATTCTTTCCTCTATTCCTCCATCTACAAAGCCCTTGAGCTACACCACATCCATGTCAAAGAAACGGAAGGATCCAACCATAGTCTCCACTGTGGGAGATCGATATATATAAGTTCATGACTGCGCTTCAATTATTCGACAAGCCAAGGGTCTTTGAGACCATTCTATTTTTCTTTTTTTCTTTCTCTTCTCCTTTATTTTCCTTTTCTTTATTTCTCTTATGTTTAATTTAGTTTATTTTATCTTAGTTTCTTGGTTTTAGGTTCTAAAGGCTGCTAGGGCATCACCCCACCACGACCATCGCCAACACCACTCGCGCCTTAGAAATCACACCCCTTCTCATGAACCATCCAACAATAAGAACCATTCGGTCCATTAATCTTTTCTTTTAATTTTATTTTATTTTTTATTTTCCTTCACTTTAGCTTGCTTCTCTTTAAACATATAATTAGTATAAGTCAAATTATTCTTATTATCTCCTCAGCTAATTCTTCATGAGCTTCCCAATTTCTTCATCTAGCGCTTGAAATTGTAGGCGGCTACCATACCACCGCCAGAGATGCCTCCTCCAACTTCTCTTTCACCTCCAAATCAAGTTTCCACACCTCCAACTCAAGGAACCCATCCAAATTCAGGAAGTTTCATCTCTCCCTTTCTTTTATAAATTTCTATATATCTTTGCACATTGAGGGCAATGTACATCTTAAGTGTGGGGGTGAACCTTAAAGGTGCCTAACTTTTTTCATTACTCTCAAATTCCTGAAATTAGGTGCCAAACTTTTTGCATTATTCTCAAATCCCGAATTATGTCTTGTTTCTTAAGTAAGTTTCTCATATTATGATTAGAATGAAATTTCCTGTGATTTATGATTTTTATTGATATATTTTAGATTAAGTCATTGATAATTGTGCATTGATAATTTAAACTTTAAGATACTAGAGAATCAAGCAGGATAAGTCTATTTTTCAAAATTATTTTTTTTTAGGTTGTCTACCTGAATTTGAATATTACTTTGAAGTTTGAAATTTGCTAGGTTGACATCAAAAAGCCATAATTTTTGTGAGATGTTGAGCCTTATAGAGCATATATTCTTTTTCCTACTCACTTTATTGATTATGAGTGTGTCAACATTGATTTCTTATTCTAGAACTTGCATCGATTATACATGTCGAGACCACACCTTTGATTTGATATACTAAGATGATAAAGGCACCTAGGTTTTAACCCACTCACTCCACTAAAAACCCTACCCATTTTATTAACCCCTAGTGAACCCCGTTGATCCTAACAACCCTTTTTATTGACTCACCCACTAATATTATCCCAAAACCCTTTGTTTTTGTTATCACCATTCCTTTTGACTACCCTTATATCGAGATTTGATTTGATCGATTGCCTATTGATTTCGATAGTAAATTCATCAATTATTATATATATATCGATTTGTTCCTAAAAAAAAGAAATCGAAGTATATTCATTATTAGTTCTGTGATTAAGTGAGCTTATACGTTTAAATCCCAATGGTTGAAAAGAAGCTCGTATTTGTAATAGTATTATTATTACAAGTTCTCAATTGATGTAATTGTTTATTATCAGTTCATTATTTACGGTTAGGTAATTTGTCGAGTCAATCTCGATTCTAACCTTCTAATTCACCCTATATCCACACCTTAACCCAAGCCCCGTTACAACCATGTTAAAGACCTTTGGATTTGTGTATTATCTCATATTATAGTGGTGGAGATTTGATTCTCATGCAAGCCTATGGGATTAACTTTTCATGTTCGACTTATGAGTGCTTAATTTTTGAACCTTAAACACCTCGAGTGATTTGAGTAAATCTTTAGTGAGGATGTCAATCCTTGTCAATTTTAAATCAAAGGTAATTATTTAGATGAGGGGAAACACCTATGTTTTCATGCTACAAAATGTATGACTTGGATTGTTTGAATCTTTAGGACTCTTAGAGTTGAATTATTCATGTATGAATTATCTTTAAATTATGATGAAACATTATTGATGAATATTATGAATCAAGGAAGTTCGTTTTAATCATGAGTTGAGAATTTTGCTTGAGGACAAGCAAAAGCTTAAGTGTGGGGGTATTTGATAAACCGAAATAGTAACATATTTTAAACCCACATTTAGCATGATTTTGGGTGATTTCAGCCTTGAATTGTGTAATTTGGTGCTCTTAATCCTTTGTTTTCATGTTTTATACTCAAGAAAGCATCGGAGGATGAAAAGAACAAGAAACGGGCTTAAAACGGGCCAAATGGGCCAAATCACGAAATCGACACGGCCTGGGCCCAAGTAACACGGCCGTGCCTTCCTAATCGGACCTGAACACGGCCTGGCCACGATTCACACGGGCGTGTGCCAAGGGCGTGTCCCTGCCATGGAGGAGAGGAATTTCACTCAAATTTGGATACTTAGGGGTAAAGAAACACATTCCAAAAGCCTATATAAACACCCTAGAGGCCAACTTTCAAGGGGCGTCCAATGAGGCCAAGGAGCCGAGCCGAGAAAGATCGAGAATTGTGGAAATTACTTGAAGAAAGCCGGTTGATTCATCTCAAGAAACCGGAGTTATACTCAAGACGGAGGATCTCTCTTCAATTCCTTTAGGGGGTTTTAGAGTTTTTCTTATGTTTTGTTTTATCTTTTCTTTTAAGATGTATTCTATTATCATTATGAACTAAACCTTCAAATACCTGGGGGGGAGGAAACCTAAGATGAATCTTGTTATCGTTTGCTGAACTATATGATAAATATTTGATTTGTTCTTAATTATGTGTTCTTAATTCTTGTGTTGATATTTTTGGGATATTAATTCAAGTTTGATGTGCTTAGGTGGAGGAGCAAAAGTCCCCGCCAAAGAGTAGATCTAGCATAATTAAGCGGAGTTGATCGCACGCCTAGAGATAGGGTGACGAGATTTTCTTGATTAGGGTGAAACCTAATATGGAGTCCATAGATCGAGTTAATGCGATTCTAGGGGTTTTAATTAGAAATAGATTTCAATTAATCAACCTAGGGTTAGGCGTTAGTCGCCTCGAGAGAGGGGTTAATATACATTAGGGAATCATACGGATCAAGTCAAATGAATAAATCGTCTAGTTCGAGTTAGATAACAAGTGAAGTCTAGGTGGATTCTTCCTTGGGTATTGTTTTAATCAATTGGTTTTTCCCACGAGTATTTCCCTAATTTCATTCTTTTTGTCTCATCGTCTTTAGCTTAGTAGTTAGTTAATTTTCTAGATTAAATCGATTCACTTCAATTTTAAGGCTAAATAATAAAAGAAGGTTAGTATTAGTACTTTCGGTTCCTTTGGGTTCAACAATCCGGTCTTGCCACTAAGCTATACTACTGTTCGATAGGTACACTTGCCTCAATCGTTGTCATAGTTAGCTTTTAGGCTCGATCATTCTCATTATAAATTTTAAGACTGTGACACACCAATCAGCCACATTTGTAGCATCATCTATTTTGTGACAAGGAATAAAGTGTGTCATTTTTTAAAACCTTTCAAAAACAACAAATATACTATCTTGACCCTTATATACGATTAGAAGCCTTATATTTGTCATGTTATCGGGACATAGAAACTTGGCTCGTCCCGACATCGGCTAGCGATACAAGCCCCTAGGCATTATTCATTGCTCGTCTCGATGACAAGAGATATCTCGTCTCGACGATGCGTACAATTCAATTTCCTGGTTGTTTCATATCCTCTCATTGCAACATTAATTCAAAACCCTAGGCCTTTTTTCATTGTAGCTCATCATGACATGGGGTATAATCTCGTCCCGACGTCACGTGACCTTAGTCACTTCTTCGGGCCAGCTCATTTCATCTTTGGGCAAGGCTCGTTGGGATAACTCGATTTTCCTCGTCCCAACGTGCCGTCTATTTTGTCTTACTTTTGTCCACAATTATACGTTCTTAATCGGCTTCTGTAAACTCAAAATTATATAAGGTTTTTCTATGTATTTTTACCATATTTTTACTTAATAATTATGTTTATCTTGGGTAATTGTTATTAAAATAAGTTAATTTTACTTAATTAGTAACATGGGGCATGAATTTATAAAGTATGTGAAATTGTGCTTAATTACATTATTTTTTTACATATTTTATATTATTTCATGTTAATTTATTGATATGTGATTTTTCACTATGCAGGAGGACCATTGAAGATGTGATTAATGTGAATGAAACATGGACATGTACAAATTAATTCATGTGGACGGCAAGACCATGCAATTTGGGTCATGAGGTTGATATTTTGACCCCAGTAAAAGAGGTGCTAAAAGATGGACATGTTTACTAAGTTATTGGACTGAGAAACTATCCAACAAAGGGGAACTAAAGCCCAGTTTCAACACAAGTAGATGGCAGCTCAAAAGCAAGCTTTGGGGTATTTAATTGAAGGTCCTTACAAATGGAAAATAATCAGAAATCAGCCCAACAACTTCACTGTTGAAATCGTCCACCCTATGGCTATCAATAGCCTTGATTTGAATTCAAAATGAGGAGACTTAGTCATCCCCTTCTACTTGAAATATCGCCGGTCATGTGTGATAGAAAAAAAGGAATTCAAATGCTATTTTTAGCAAACTCTACCCCTTACCTTCACTTATAAATACCATGCACCTATCACTTCTCAAATCATCCCTCACAACTCATTTCTCTTCTCTCATTTGCATTTTCTCTACATTTCATTTCCTTTTCCTTCCCTTGCATAGCCGCCCATCTCCTTTCCATCCTTTAGCCACAAAAACTTTGTCAAAAGCATCATTTGGCCGGCCACCTCAGGAACTCTTTAGCAAAAGAAGCATCAAGTAGAACAGAGGAGCACATCAGTCAAAATAGATCCAAAAGCGGTGAACCGAATCAATCGAAATAGATCTGAAAAATCATTGAATGAATAGAGTTTACTCTTTCCTCTTGTTATTTATTTCAATCATGTTTGCTTTGAGTTTATTGTTTTTGACATCAACAATGATATTTAAAATCCTATTTGCTAGGATGATTATGTTAATTCAATAATATCTATTTTATTCATGTTTAACATGTTTAGGCCTCAATCAATCATGTTTTCAATTAATATCATGATACATTTCATTCATATGTGATTAGGTGCACTCAGATTAGTTTGAGCAATCCTAACTGCACGGCGGCTAGTAGACACATAATTGAAAAGTGTAATGGTTAATTTAGATCATTAAACTGACTAAGTTAAGGTTAAGTAATATCTTTAGTTAGCTCTATTGCCTTGCGTAGTTTTTAGGTTTATGTAATTAAACTTGTTGCAAACGTAAATGTCCTTATGACCTTACATAAATTCTAAGAAACCCTTAGTTAATATGATCAATAAAATGAATATTTAACTAAGTAAAAGTCTCGAAAAGGACTTAATTTGGTTTCCAAACTCATGAAAGATCAACTTGTCGTCAAGTAATTCCAACATTGTTATGCATGATAAAGTAAATTGAATTGATTAATATAATTATCCTGGCCCATTTAATTTTGATTGTTTTTGTTGCTAAAGTCATTCATTCATACATTTAGGTAAATTGCATCTAGATTAGAATTACATAGGATCAATTAATTTTACTTAGTTTAAACATCACCATTCAAATTATTGAGTTTTTATATCAAATTGTGAATCTATAATTTTACAAATAATTGATTAACATATACAGTCTCTGTGGAGACGATAACTCATTTTTACTTACTTATTACTTGAACGACTATGTACAATTTCACAAATCACATTACAGCTTCCCTTCGCGAACTCAACACTCCTAAAATAAAATAAAATAAACTATATTTAAACTATAATAAAAAATAATAATAAATTAAATTAATGCTAAATTTAAATTAACGCTAAATTTGAACCAAAACCTTCGACCGATTCCAATGATATCGCCTTATCTTCAACCGATGCGACATCCGCATCACAAGCCACTTGGTCCAGAATCCGAACCAACCCCAAATTGTCTTCCGGGGTATTATTGTATCGAGCTTCCTCCCTTCCATGTGGCGAGAAGCTTTGGTTCCTTGAGCTTTGCCTTCTTCGAATGAGAACATAATGACCTCATCGATTTCTTTGGTTGACAGCTCCTCAGTTATGGCCATAAAGTGTATCGGCTCATCTACACTTTCATTCAGAATCAGTTTAGGCTCCAAGTTAGTGGTTAGCCCTACCTCTACGTCTATTACTACTTCTACTTCTATATCTATGTTAATTGGATCAGAGACTTCTTTGTCTATCTTCAATTCGTTCTCGTCTCCGATTCCAAACTCTTGTGGACTTTCAAGATTTAATTTCGGATTGTTTTCAGCTACATTGGTCCTCGGGTGGAATTGGAGACATCATGTACAAACTCTTCCAAAGGAGTACTCACTTGGGATTTTTCCAAAAATTCCTTTAACTCGATCCAATCTGTTGTTGGATTCGCATTGATTTAGCTTGCAATACTAGCTTGCGACTTTTCTTGTTCGAACATATAGTCATGCGAATCACAAGGAGTTTCGGCTAAATATTCGGATGTCCTTAATTTTCGATCATCTATCTCTTCCAATGAATTCATTGTTTCATTTCTTTGTTGGTAAAGCTTTATCATAAGCTATCTTTGGTTCTCCATAAGCTCCCATTGATCATATACTCCCTCCTCATATACTATGTCTTCATCTCATAGGTTTGTCGAATCTCCATCCTTTTCATACGTATACTTGCTCGGCTTAGGTGGGAGTTTGTTCGAACACTCAAGCTACTTGTCTTTGTAATCATAACTCCATTGGCTTGTCAAAGCTCGGTACAACCAACTCGATTTGGATTGTTTGTCCACCGACCTATAAAAATCAATGTTCATGATTAAATCTGATAATTGACAAGGTAAATAAAAATAAAAATAATCATAATTTTTTACACTAAATAAAATAAAAGTTAGAGCACTATCTAGCTCATTTTTCTTTCTATTAATATTATTTTACGGTAATTAATCTAACAAAAATTTCACTGTCGCAATCTCTGGTAACGACGCCAACAACTTCACCGCCTATAAACGTATTATCATTTATAGTAAAAATAACACACCAAAAATATATAAAATCAAATCAGGAGTGTCCGCAAGCGTACGAGTCAAATTGTAATATAGAAAAAATTGCAACAAAATACTGGTAAGTATTCCAAGGATCATACTAAAGGGATTGCAAATTAGAAAAAATCTTCTTAAATTAATTACAAAAAATAATTACTAATCAAATCAAATCACAAATTAGTAGTGTGAATCCAAATTAAAATATTAATTAAACTAATTAAATTAACAAACCTAAACTAACCTAATAGAATTTCCTATTCTAATGTCGACAACACGAGCCTTTAGCCTATGATCGATTAAATCCCTAATTATCTAGTAAAATAATTAAGTATCCTCAATTATGTTATTTATCACCCTTAGCAAGAAAATCTTTCTAGTCTCATCTACACTAAGGATTACCACCTATGTCACCCTTCCGGTCTCTTCCTAAGCATACGAATACCCTCCCAGTCTCACTGTTTGGCACAACATAGACACGAAAAGATACCCTTATGGTCTCACCTGTCTAGATATTCTATCAGGGGCGTCACTCCGTAATATACTAAGTACCCTTTGATACGAACTCGGTTCGGTGATGATTCGAGTCGTATTAGTTGCCCGATCGAGAAATTGAGTAAGTTTGATTCATAAGAAAAAGGCTGAAAATGGATAGAAGATAGGTTCAAACAAAGGTTCAAAGAATGTTTAGGAAAGGAATGGATAGGTTTAGCTAAGGCAAAGGTTGAACCAACAATATAGAGATTGTTGACCCAAGACTTACAAGCACTTAGATGGATAAGAAAAGTGAAATCAAAGAAATAAACCTTGACCCACTATCTAACGAGATAGGAACCGAAGGTATAACGAACGCCACACTTAAAGTGATAAGTTCGGATAACAAAGGAAGGAAATGACGCCACAAGCCTAACTTGATAAGTCAGATCAGTCCCAAAGAGAACAAGGAGATTTGAATTCTCACAAGTTTCAATTGATTCATAAAATTGGCAAAAAGTTGTCTAACCAAAACAATGTTTTCTTACAAACTATTTATAGGCACTATTATGACTATTCAAATGCCTATTTGTGACCTTTCACCTCCAGCAATTAACTAAGGTTTTTAACAAGCTTTAATTTTAGTTTTTTAAGTCATGTAGGGAAGTCAATAGTCATGTCTCTTCACTTGATTCTGGTGTAGATGAAAAGGCATGTCTCTTCACTTTATTGTTGACCTAATGAACCCTTAATGTGCTGTTTGGTGTCCTTTCATCTCCTTAAAATGAATGTCAAAAGACTTGTGCATTCATCTCTTTAATTGGCTCCTTAACTAGCTTTGAATGCTTTAAAACCTGAATGTGATTTAAAGAGACACTCTTGGACCATTTGAACAGCCACCATGATGATCTTTGAAGGCTTGAAAAACGTCCAAACTTGAAGAGTCATGTAACACCCCTTACCCGTATTCAATGCCGGAATAGGGTACGAGGCATTACTAGACTTACACGCGATCAAACATACAACTACGAAACTTGACTTTCTACTCCCGATTTAAAACTTTTCATAATGTTTCTTAAACAAGCCTATATGGCCTAAGTCCTCCATTTAGGAATGGGTCGGAATGAAATCGAACCCTTCTGAAGCCCTCTAGAAAACCTTAGAAAATTTTCACTAAACACCCATGCGCCTTGTAGTGTAGAGTAAGGGACACGCCCGTCTGTCATATCACATGCCCGTGTTCCACACCCCTGTGGAATTATTTTTCAATTCGAACCTACAAGGGTTTTCACACGGCCAGATACACGCCCGTGTCCTTCGACCGTGTCGTGAATTAAATTCCAATTTCAGGTGCAGACTTCACACGGCCTAGGCACACGCCCATGTCCATGGCCGTGCCTTACACACGGCTGAGACACACGGCCGTGTCTCTGCCCGTGTGTTTACTACTGGGCATACTGACTTGTAAAACTATCATACAAGGGGACACACGGCCTAACCACACGCCCATAAGGTCGATCAGGTGTCACACACGCACCTGAGACACGCCCGCGTGTGTCTCTACGTGTGGACAAGAACAAGGCTATTTTCCAAGCTCTTCTTATCACCCTAACTCATACAAACATAATCACATTCAACCATCAATCCATCCATGCATACTTAAACCAAGCAACCCAATTATGTATCATACACATTCAAGAATAACCTCATTTTTTCATAGATTAATAATAATGAGCCATCAACTATGGCCTTATACAAAAGAGTTCATATTTAAAAGATCTAACACACTTGGCCAAAACAACAAGACATTATGCTAAGTCTAGACCCTATACATGTCATACTCAAAATGTTAAGTCTAAATATACCAAGGTGTGCTGATAGTGTAGGTGATCTTCTGATTATCTACGTATCCCGAGCTAGCTCTTTGACACTGTAAAACAAGGGAAAGGAAAGGGAGTAAGCTTTAAGCTTAGTAAGTTTACATGTAAACAATAAGCATCTTACCATATGCAAAGCAACCAAAAACATTATATATTATGTAAGAACAATTCACATTTTCATAATCATGCTTACTCATCTCATCTCTTACCACATTCCAACCATATAACATATGTAACACCCCAAACTCGGCCCAAACATTACGACCGAATTTGGTTTGCTACAGAGAAAACATTTTGAAAACCATTTTTAAGACTGATTTTAAAATTTGTCGAAATGCCTTTCAAATTAAATTTCTTTGTTAAAAACCATACTTAATAAATATTTGTTGAGTCGAGTTGTTTACAAATTTCAAATGTACCCGATGGTACCTTAAAACATTTTGTGTTTAATTTGAGAAAACATGTGCATCCGTTTTAACATCATCGAATAGTTTAAACAAAACATTCAAAACATGCAACAATAATAAAATAATCCTAGGAGGCCTTATTACAATTAAACAACATAAATCCAAAAGAAAGATAGATAAAATCTAAAATTCATTTATTAAAAACTCCACTTTGCATGGCCACCTCGAGTCCATCCTACTCCATTTCGCGATCTACTTATCTCGCAAAATGTTAAGGGAAAGGGTGAGTCACCAAGACTCGGTGTGTAATCCCCACCCAGTAAAGTAACTCATACACAAGTCATTAATAAACATGCACATGCAACCCAACTAGCCATCCATACTCCTTTTCTACCCCGTGTGGTCAAAACCACTGGTGGTCAAAACCGTGATGACTTAGAGTCACAAATCGGATGATGGGGCCAACCCATCGTGTGGTCAAAACCACCGATGACCATGAGTCACAATTTATCAAATGTGGTCAAAACCACTGGTGGTACCAAACCACCGGACTTAGTCGCAATTAATCAATCGTTGTGGTCAAAACCACCGATGACCATAGGTCACAATAATCGATGGGGCCAACCCATCTTGTGGTCAAAACCACCGGCGGCATCCATAATTCATCCCCCTCCTCTCATCAATCCCACCATCACATGCTTATATATCAATTATCATGTTTCATGTCATAGCATTTAACATCATGTAATGGCATACAAATCATATATCAAAAATTACAAATTAGGGACTTACAGAATTCCATGCTTAGCCATAAGCAAATCACAACCAAAAGATCTAAGGTAAATAATAATAGCACGTAAATTAATAAAGTGTGTATAGAGATCTTACACACCTATTTTCTAGCAATTCTCGAATATACTAGCGAAATCCCGAGACGTTGTTTCCTCCAATTCACCGAATTCCCGTATTTATCACTTGTCCTATCGAGATTCCTACCAAAACACTTGATAATAATTAGCTTGCACATCTATTCATAACCAAAGCCTATAGCCGAATGTTACTTACCACCTTTCCTTAGGAGAATAAATCCCAAAAGCTTCCCTTAATGGCTATGGCTTCCCTCTTCGATGCTTGAAAAAGAATCCCAAAAGGATCTTGTGCTCCCTTGATATTCGACCAAAGTAACTCTAATGGAGAAGGGAAGATTTGGCTATATAGTAATGAAAGGAGAAAATATGTGAATAAAAGTGAGGAATATAAGTAGAAAAGAGAATAACAATGAGTGAATGGGGATTCGGTTTAATCAACAATGGAAGAAAGAAAAGAAAAGAGGATTTGAGGAAGAAAGAGGTTCGGCCAAATGAAAGAAAAGGGATTTGTGTTTGAGCACAAATCAAAGGAAGAAAAGAGAGAGATGGGAGAATCGAGATTCAGCCAACACCTTGTTTACCAAAAGAAAAAGTGCATAAAATGCCAAAATGAAGTTTTAGTTTCAAGTGGAAAGATGAGAGAAAGAAAATAGTATTTTTGGTTCAATGAAATGAAGGCTAAAACAAAAGCAAAATTTGCACAAAATGTACAATAAACATTCGGCCAAAGAAGAGTTTTTGGAGAGGAAAAGCAAAATGCAAAAGATGCACAAAAGAGGAATTGGCCAAATATTCCCCTAAACCACCTAACAAAATTCGACCCACCCACCTAGACACCCATGCCGTCCACATACATGCACTAAAGCCTAGGATTACTTTCCAAAACATCCTCCTATTCCATGCCTTTGTCCCCTCATCATGCCATAAGTTCAAGATTCTTATCCCCTAAATTAAGCTTTCCTTAATCATAAATTCAACTTACCAAAAGTTATTAGTCCACCTATCATAAATAAGTTTGACCGCCATCAATGCTAATACAAAAATAAACCTTCAAAATGCTAAACATACCACTCGAACCTCTAACCTCAAGCTACCTTTCAAGCTCCTTAACCAACTTGCCACTAACTCTCTTATGCTTTAAATGAACACTTAATTAACTTAAGTGTCAAGCTCATAATCCTACTTCATTAAATATCCCAAACTAAAAATTATTCTAACTTCCTAAATAAAACAAGCCTTCACAAAACTATTCTAACACACAAAATTCCTACCCGAGCCAACACAAAAATAATACTCAAATTTTCCTAAAGCCCAATTCCCAATCGGCTCAATCCTACTAGGCCCAATTTTGGGATGTTACAATTCTACCCTCCTTAAAGAAATTTCGTCCTCAGAATTTCCAACTAGCTCACAATCGTACCTCTATCTCGCCACACTACGCTCCCTATGCACACTCTGATCTTAAAGAATTATCATATTTCTAAACACATTCTCCAAGTTCATAATCAAATTTTTCCCACACTTCACCAACTCAAAAGAATAAACTAACGTAACCACAAATAATACAATTGAGGGTATTCCGAAATAAGAACTTACCCGTTGTCATATCTCGGCACATCTTCCTCCTCGCGACGGCCAACCGCATAAACCAACCTTGGTTGCCTCGCCTCTGTACCTTGACACCTCGGCCACGCCCGTTACCATCACCATTACCACGACCTCTCCGTGGTGGTCCTTCATTTCTAACCCGAGCACGGTTCGACCCTCCGGGTGATTCTTAGCTAACTTCCGGGACAATCCCTTACGGGTGATCGAGCGATCCACACTCAAAACATCCTCGATTACCATTCCAACACTCCCCCTTGTGAAACTTGCCACACTTATCACACCGTGGCGGCCATTGAGGATTAGTAGCGGCAGCAGAGCCTAGCGCCTTGATCGACCCATCAAACCTCGTCCTCTTACATTCATTACCCGAGAACCTTGAAGGTTCCGAGCTCCTCTTATTCCAATTCCGTTCTTGGTTCCGCTTTAACTGATTTGTCTTACCTCTTCAAGAACCTTTGATTTCTCTACTAGGACAACAAACTCCCGCTCTGTTTGTGGAGCTATCATCATTCTCGACTCATCTCTCACCCATCTTGAATCTAACACAACGTTCATGCTCGGTACCCACCATACTACGAGCATACCTACTCAACCGGAGGAACTCGGCCTCATATTCCGCCATCGACTTATTTCACTGAACGAGTTCAAGAAAGCCTTTCATTTGTGCGTCTACATAGCTAGTTCCAATATACTTCTTTTGGTAAGCTTCCTGAAGAATTCCCACGTGAGATTTTTACGCCGCACTGCTCCATCCCTTACGGTGAGCCACCACCGATAAGACTCATCCCGAAGCAAGGAGATAATACCCTTCAACTTCTCCTCGTGGTGAAATCCAAATCACCCATAATCCTTTCGGTGGATTCCAACCAATACTCACGCGCCTTTGGGTGCCACTCCCGACACACCGAAAATACCTCGACTCCGTTAGATCGGAGTCGCTCGGGAAACAGTTTCTAAGCTCCCAAATTTCCACTAGCCCGACCACCAACTCAAGGACTCGCAACACACTGCGACAACATCGCCTCACCTCCGGCCCGATCCTGCTCCTCGGCTCCAAAAGTTGGAGGTGGTGGTGGCGATGGTACTTCATTCTCGTAACCTTGACCCGACCTAACGGGTTCGGACACGGTCATCCTTCCCTTCCAGCGTCCACGACGACCCTCTGTCCTCTAGAGCTCATTCTAACTATCGCGCTTTTAATCTATTTAGAAAAATTTTATAGATTAGTACTTTGTTTCACTTGGTTATTCAAGAAGAAAATTTTTTATGAAGGGAGTTTAATAGAGATTCTTTCGATCACATAAGGTTTTAACTCCTCTATCCTAGTTCATACAGAGAAGAACATCCATTCCCTAATACCTTTCATTCCTATTCACTCTTGGACGTTTCTGTCGGTTTCTATCCCAAGGGTATTTTCGTCATTTTCCTACAGAGGTATTTTCGTAATAAATCGAAGTTTTTTTTTTTTTTAACTTTAACTAATTCAGAACTTTTGAAATTTCCCAAAACTAGAGGGTTCTTTTCAAAGATTTCTCAAATTAAAGGTATGGCAAAATTTTGGAAACTAGGGTATTTTGGTAATTTTGGTAAACCGGAATATTTTGAAGATTTTTCCAAAATAAATTTTTCCTAATATCTAGAGAGTACTTAAACAATTTTAAAACTCGAGTTTTCTTGAAAACATGGCTAATCCCTTTTGGGTTTTATTTATTGTGTTTAGCCTATGACCGAGTCCTCTTGGTTAGGGTGAACCGAAGCTACGCACCAGGTAGGAATCCCGCGAAGAGGAGGTGAGTCACGAGGACTGCTTAAGTACCAAGCTCTTCCGGATCCAATCCTAGACATGCGCACCAAGGTTACCACACCCTAACTCGGCGACTTGGTCGTAGGTTGGTTTAATTAGGCTTTTAAAGTCTTATGTCTTTGTTTGGGGTATCTAGTCCTAATGTTCAACACCTATCACACTAACTACGTTCCATACCTACCCTTCTACCAATAATAATTCACAAAGAAATGAGAAGTACTTACCTGAGCGGATCGGTGCCGGAGACTCGGTGCCATCTTTATTTCAAACCCAAAATATTTCAAAAGGCCTACCAAAACATTTTTGGGCCTTGGGCCTACAGTAGAGCTTTGAACTTAGCTCGATACCAATTTTGTAACACCCCAAACTCGCCCCAAACATTACGATTTAATTTGGTTTGCTACTGAGAAAACATTTTGAAAACCATTTTTAAGACTGATTTTAAAATTTGTCGAAATGCCTTTCAAATTAAATTTCTTTGTTAAAAACCATACTTAATAAATATTTGTTGAGTCGAGTTGTTTACAAATTTCAAATGTACCCGATGGTACCTTAAAACATTTTGCGTTTAATTTGAGAAAACATGTGCATCCGTTTTAACATCATCGAATAGTTTAAACAAAACATTCAAAACATGCACAGCAATAATAAAATAATCCTAGGAGGCCTTATTACAATTAAACAACATAAATCCAAAAGAAAGATAGATAAAATCTAAAATTCATTTATTAAAAACTCCATTTGCATGGCCACCTCGAGTCCATCCTACTCCATTTCCGCGATCTACTTATCTCGCAAAATGTTAAGGGAAAGGGTGAGTCACCAAGACTCGATGTGTAATCCCCACCCGGTAAAGTAACTCATACACAAGTCATTAATAAACATGCACATGCAACCCAACTAGCCATCCATACTCCTTTTCTACCCCGTGTGGTCAAAACCACCGGTGGTCAAAACCACTGATGACTTAGAGTCACAAATCAGATGATGGGGCCAACCCATCGTGTGGTCAAAACCACTGATGACCATGAGTCACAATTTATCAAATGTGGTCAAAACCACTGGTGGTACCAAACCACTGGGACTTAGTCGCAATTAATCAATCGTTGTGGTCAAAACCACTGATGACCATAGGTCACAATAATCGATGGGGCCAACCCATCTTGTGGTCAAAACCACCGACGACATCCATAATTCATCCCCCTCCTCTCATCAATCCCACCATCACATGCTTATATATCAATTATCATGTTTCATGTCATAGCATTTATCATCATGTAATGGCATACAAATCATATATCAAAATTACAAATTAGGGGACTTACAGAATTCCATGCTTAGCCATAAGCAAATCACAACCAAAAGATCTAAGGTAAATAATAATAGCACGTAAATTAATAAAGTGTGTATAGAGATCTTACACACCTATTTTCTAGCAATTCTCGAATATACTAGCGAAATCCAGAGACGTTGTTTCCTCCAATTCACCGAATTCCCGTATTTATCACTTGTCCTATCGAGATTCCTACCAAAACACTTGATAATAATTAGCTTGCACATCTATTCATAACCAAAGCCTATAGCCGAATGTTACTTACCACCTTTCCTTAGGAGAATAAATCCCAAAAGCTTCCCTTAATGGCTATGGCTTCCTCTTACTAATGCTTGAAAAAGAATCCCAAAAAGGATCTTGTGCTCCTTGATATTCGACCAAAGTAACTCTAATGGAGAAGGGAAGATTTCGGCTATATAGTAATGAAAGGAGAAAAATATGTGAATAAAAGTGAGGGAATATAAGTAGAAAAGAGAATAACAATGAGTGAATGGGGATTCGGTTTAATCAACAATGGAAGAAAGAAAAGAAAAGAGGATTTGAGGAAGAAAGAGGTTCGGCCAAATGAAAGAAAAGGGATTTGTGTTTGAGCACAAATCAAAGGAAGAAAAGAGAGAGATGGGAGAACTGAGATTCAGCCAACACCTTGTTTACCAAAAAGAAAAGTGCATAAAATGCCAAAATGAAGTTTTAGTTTCAAGTGGAAAGATGAGAGAAAGAAAATAGTATTTTTGGTTCAATGAAATGAAGGCTAAAACAAAAGCAAAATTTGCACAAAATGTACAATAAACATTCAGCCAAAGAAGAGTTTTTGGAGAGGAAAAGCAAAATGCAAAAAGATGCACAAAAGAGGAATTGGCCAAATATTCCCCCCCTAAACCACCTAACAAAATTCGGCCACCCACCTAGACACCCATGCCGTCCACATACATGCACTAAAGCCTAGGATTACTTTCCAAAACATCCTCCCTATTCCATGCCTTTGTCCCCTCATCATGCCATAAGTTCAAGATTCTTATCCCCTAAATTAAGCTTTCCTTAATCATAAATTCAACTTACCAAAAGTTATTAGTCCACCTATCATAAATAAGTTTGACCGCCATCAATGCTAATACAAAAATAAACCTTCAAAATGCTAAACATACCACTCGAACCTCTAACCTCAAGCTACCTTTCAAGCTCCTTAACCAACTTGCCACTAACTCTCTTATGCTTTAAATGAACACTTAATTAACTTAAGTGTCAAGCTCACTTAATCCTACTTCATTAAATATCCCAAACTAAAAATTATTCTAACTTCCTAAATAAAACAAGCCTTCACAAAACTATTCTAACACACAAAATTCCTACCCGAGCCAACACAAAAATAATACTCAAATTTTCCTAAAGCCCAATTCCCAATCGGCTCAATCCTACTAGGCCCAATTTTGGGATGTTACAACATATATATTGCTCACATTTACTTGCACGTATACCCTGTACTCATCACCACAAGTCACATAAAATATTTACTTAGCCAAATTTTTCGATGAACTCTTCGGAATAATACTAGTACCCGGTGGTTTCGCACACAGCCCACCATTAATCAATATTGGGGTGGTATCGCACATAGCCCACCAAATGATAATATAAACGATGGTATCGCACACAGCCCATCGTGAATAAATGATAAGGTGGTAACGAACTCAGCCCACTAACAATGATAATTACGGTGGTATCGCACACAGCCCACCAATAATAATTACGGATATTTGTCTGTACTTACATTTCTATTCTAAGGTTCATACAAGAATTACTCATTATTCATCAATTTCAATCAATCTCACTAATAATTGATCTCATTCATACAATGTATCAATAAGTAACAACATATGTATTAAAGACGTATCGTTTACACATAAACTTACCTCGGTGCAAAATGTATTAATCGACGGTTTAATCCATAACCTTGCCTTTTCCTCGGTCAAGGATGTTTCTACGCTCTTCTTGGTCTATAATAATAAAATTCACTCATTTCATCACTACATAACTCATGATACATCAAAATTTCTACTTAGGCAAAAATGACCATTTTGCCCTTATACTTTGGCAAAATTATGATTTTGCCCCTATGCTCGTAAATTGTTTTTCATCACATTTTCACATTAAACAAGCCTAGATGAACATTTATTTCTCTTACAAAAATTCACAAAACCAATTATCTCATGCATTTATTACTTAATTCAAATCCTTACAAATAAGTCCCATTTAGGTGTTTTCATGGTAACACCTTTCACAAATGTTATCCCTTAACCCACTAACATTCATTTTCTTCCATAAAAACTCAGAAAACAACATAGACACTCTCATGGAAAGTCCCTAAACTTTCAACCATTTTGTAAGATAGTCCCCTCATTAGCTAGCTTAAGCTTTAAGGGTTCCAAAAGTACAAAAACTATCAAGAAAGACCTCTAAAATCACTTACTTTCAAAGGTGAGAAGTTGCTGAAAATTTTTGGCTTCCAAAACCCTTCCTTAGCTGATATTTTCGGTGGGAGAAGATGAATGAATAGGGTGATATCATCTTTTCTTTATTTTCTTTATTTCTTTCAATTTAGTCACCTAATACACCCACTTTGATCAAATTTTGACATTTCTTGTCCCCTATGGCCGGCCACTCATCTTCTAAGGGTCTAATTGCACATTTAGGGCTTCCAATTAATATTCTACAACTATTAGACACATTTAGCTTGTAAAATAGAACTTTCGCACTTTATGCGATTTAGTCCTTTTTCTCAATTAAGCATACAATCGCTAAAATTAAAGCACCAAAATTTTTATGCATCCTTATAATCATGCTATAACACATAAAATAATATTAAATAATATTTTTCTTTAACCTCGAATTAGTGGTCCCGAAACCACTGCTCCGACTAGCCCCAAAATCGGGCTGTTTCAAGTCAATTAGCCATATGAATAGTCACCTACAAGGTAGATAATTAAGCATTAAAGACACTTATAAGAATCAGCACACTATAAACACTCATACACAAATTTATTAATGAGCATGCACTCAAATCACCTTATTTAAAATGAAAATAAACACACTTTAATTTATACAAGAAAAAGTAACAAATGACCAAATTAAATAACATACTTATATAAACAAACTCAAACATATTTAATAACTAAGATGCTTAAATGCATGGTTTAAGATGTAAACTAAATGAACAAATGAGTTACTTAATGCATGACTTAATTTAATGATGCAAACTTTAACTAACATGGGAGTTACATAATGCATGTCATAATTTATGATGCAAACTTAACTAACATGAGAGTTACATAATGCATGACTTTATTAAATGCGAGAACTCATACTAATAATGTTTAAACTATGACATAATTAAAGACTCATACTAATGATGTTCAAACTATGACATAATTAAAGATACAAACTAAAATAACTAAAGTAACTAAAATAAATGAATCAAAGTCCTTATTTCCAAGAACCAAATTAACAAACCAAAATTAAAAACTTCATTTTGCACTTGGGCCCTCGGGTTTGGGCCAATCTCGATGGCATCGAGTTGTATCGTAACATGATGCGACCGGGATCGCATCATACCCTCCCTCTTGAAGACGATTTGTCCTCAGATCGGGCCATTTGCTCGAGAAAAATCTTTCAAGGTCACGAACCCTTTTGCTCATGAACCTGACAGATTCGTTTCCAAAAACCTAAGAACCACAGATGGTTCGAAAAGGAAACATGTTATTTTCATGCCCTCCCTCTTTAGGAGGAAACCATTCCAAAGTGTCACCTACACAAGAATGAAATAGGTTAGTGACTGTAACACCCTGATTTAGGGGCTATGCATGTTGGGTATAATTCATGTTCTAGTAGGTTTTGGGTATGCTTGGATGTGTTTGAGAGGTGGTAAGAATGTTTGGACTCAAGGGGAAGACTTTAGAAAATTTTGGATTTTTAAGTGCAAAAAGGGGAGCTTGGCGATGGGTGTCTTAAGACAATTATTTGGGAGATTATGACACAAGCTATTGGGCTGGTGGAGTGGCAAGGGAGACGCCACTAAGAGCTTGGGGAGGTGACGTCTCAGGTGCAAGGGAAGGGGCCAGTGTTCGAGTTGCAAGGATGGCATTGTGGGGTGTTTTTTTTTTTGCGTCATGGAGGAGGGGTATTGGACGGTTTTGGGAGGCTTGAAAGGTGGAGGAAGACTTGGTCTTCTCTTTTTAAATTTGGCTAGGTAAGTTTGACCCATTCAAATTATTTTGAATGGATGGAAGGAGGTATTTTAGGAGAGATTTTAGGATTTTTTTGGGAGCTTGGAGCTTGGCCGAATAGTATAAATAGGGGAGGTGCTCATTGTTCATCCACCATTTGCTTTCTCCTCACTAAAAGTTCTTGCTTCTTCTATTTTATTTTCCCTTAGTCTCTTGCTGAAAATAAGTCAAGAACACCCTTTCTTTTCCTTTCATTTTGTTGTAGCCAAAGCCGGAAGTTGGCTTATCCATTTTCCCCTCTCCCTTCACCCCCTTTTCTTTAACCTCGCTTCAAACCGAAATCACCCTTGAAAGCCCGCCATTGCCGAGTAGTATCTCAACACCATTTTAGAGTCATTGCCGAATCACCATTTATTCTCTTACTCCACTTTTGTTGCAAGTCCACTGAGCCGAACTTCCCCGGTGGTGGTGGATTCTTGTTAGAGCAAAGGGTAGTGGTTAGCAAGGTAAGGGTGTGTTAGTTTTCTTTGTGCTATAGTTTTTGTCTTGGCCGAATGGCCTAAGTGTTCATTGTTTTTATGCCAAGGCCGATTGTAGGGGAGAAGAGCCTATCGCTGGGAACCTTTTGTAAGTCCGTTAGTCTGCGGGTGCAGAAGCAGAAGTCGCGTTTCGGGTTTTGGTATCATTTAGGTGCGTAACCATCGCACTATTTCTCGTTTTGTCTGCTAGCTATTAAACATATGTGTTATGTGTGGAAGCCGATTATAATGGCTTAAGTGATGAGTAACTGGTGATGGTAAGTTAATCTTGTTATACATTTATATATGTACAATGTGGTAGTGATAAGTAATAAATACTCACTTTATATGATATTCTTGCATGACTTATTGACACCTGGGCATGGGATTGGATTGAAGAAGGAGGAAGTGTACACAAGTTGTACGTGGTCTAATGATAGCTCCGGCTACATTAGCGCTTGAGGGTTAGCTAAGTGCTACCTCAAGGGAGATGTTGGCTAGGTGCCCATCTCGGCGGTTGATTGCTATGTGCATCCCCGTAGACAGATTACGATATTTGGATCACTTTGGTTGATCGGTGGCTCACCCACGACCTCGGCAAATGCGAGATTGCGAGGTAAGATTTATGGATCACGATGTGATCGGTGGTGGGTTAGCCACGGCCTTAGGCGAGGAGTCCGCTAGGGTTGGTGTCACGGTTGAATAGTAGGTTGAAGTGAGATGCATTCTTGCATGATCTGCTTCGATGGTCGTGTGGGTATGGGCCAAGCCCATACGGATGGAAATATGTGTTGTGGTTATGCACTCGAGTCATTATGACTCACCCCATTATTTTTCTAACATTTCGGTGACGCGTAGTTGGATCGGGTTCGGAGAGGACACATGGTGGCCCATGCGAGAAGAAGAGTTTAAACGTTTTAGGCTTACTTTAAGTATTTTGTTTTAAATAGAATATGTAATAAAGGCCTTTTGACTCTTATTTATTTTAGTTATTATTTTATTAGTATTTATCATGGTTTGAGGAATTTGAAACACTATGTGAAGATGATTATATTTTTCTAACCTACTCATTCAATTTGGCTTGTATATATTAAACTTATAGAATGAGTATATTTTAATAACAAAGTTTTACTCATAAGTTTAAATAAACATGGATTTTTCAAAAGGTAGCAAGTTTTACTAATTTTTTCTAAGTTAAATAGATTTTTCCACCGTCTTTTTCTCGCTTTAACATAACCAGATTCGGTAAGTAGTGAATGGGCCGGGTTTGGGGATGTTACAGTGACACTCGAAATTATAAGCTCAAAAGATTTTTCTAAAATCTTATTCAAAAATTGAACAAATGAAACAATGCCGGATCAAAAACATGAGTTGGCTTTACCATTTCTTGATGAATCAAAAATTTCTTCGATGGTAATATACCGAATCACAAAGCATTCGATGATTATATTCTCGGCAATCAAAATTCCATGGTTTAAATCCCTTGAACAATAATAAAAAACAATAATCATCGGGATCAAAAACGAGGTTTTCTCTTACCATTTCACTTTGACTTGAAAGTTTCTTGACCGGCATCGTAGAAAGAACATGAAGCAATGGAAAGTCATAACCATGCAAAACACGCTCAAATCCTTTAAACCATAATATAGTACAACCTCCTAAATCAAAGATTTGATTTTGACTTCACAAGCCATCGAAATTCACGTGCTTTATTTTCGAACATAATGATAAAATTCGGAACAAATGAAAGGTTTTAACACATTTATGCAGAATAAATTCATAGTGCTTACCTTCATTTATCAACAACTTATGAAAACATGCTCCGGGCTTAAAAACTTGGTTTCGATCACAATGCGGCAAGAATGTCATTGTCACAATAAATCGCACACGCCAAATAAATAAGATTTAGGCATAAATAAATTCAAACAATCAAACATCTTAAAATTCATCCGAACAGGCATGCACATACTTGAGGATTTCGCACAAAGATGTAACGACTTCACATAACCATCACAATCAAACAAATTGGGATTTTTACATGAAAATTCTTTACCACTCACATTCAATTTTTTTATACATTGATTTAATATATCCTCATCAACAAACTTACCAACACAATAAACAACATGAGAAAAACTCTTCATAACACTTCTTGAGACAAAATCATTAACAACAATCATAGAATGGCAAGTATCCCAATCAAAATGAGGAAACCTTTCAACAACTAAGTCACCGGTAATTTTAACAACATCATTCGAATTAGATTGCCGTGACTCGATTGCTAAAGATTCTTTACCTTGCTTACCTTTAAGCACTTGTGGGCTCATTTCACCTTCAACCTTACCTTTCTCGATCAATTGATACCGTCTCTCGTTGGGAAGGTAATGAAGTTGAAACTTGTCATTCGAATCTTGAGAAACCTAAAAAGAAGAAAAAACACGAGGACAACTCACTCGTTGGTTAGTTAAAACATTCCTCGCTTTTTCTTATTCTCTCTCATCTTTTTCACTTGTTTCTTTTTCAAATTCTCTTTCTTTTTCCACAATCTCTTTTTTTGTTGAAAACTCACTTTCATTCTTTATTTTGCTTTCTTTTTTCAGCAACTACACTCGTTTCTTGGACACTTTCTTTTCTTTCTTCATTTTCTCTTTCTTTTTCAACTTTCTTTTCTTGCTCGCATGCTTTTGCAATCTCAATCTCTTTTTTCTTTCTTTTACTTTCTTTTTCCTTTTCAATTTCTTTTCTTTTGTTTTTTCATTACAAGAAGAAGAAAATAAGAAAGAATCAAAATGAGAAACCTTTCGTTGGGAAAGAAAGGAAGGATCTTCATACGAACCACGATCATCTCTTCGAGATTGACTCTTCATGGGTGAATACCTTGGTGTATACGAAAAATTACTGGGACCTTTTCGCTTGTCACCGTAATAGGCTTCAAACTTGAAACTTGATTTGTTTTGACTAGAAGTCCCCGTTGAATGGGAATTTCGACAGGGATCTCTTATCACGTAATCATTGGATGCTTGCCTCCGGGACGATCTTGTTTCCGTCCTTTAACTTGAAGAAATTTGCTCCTATTGGGCTCTTGCTCGCTGGCCCCACTCTTCGGCACGAACCAATCGTTCTTGTAAGGATTTTAGTTTTCTATCGAACAATCGGTCCATCTCTTTCATCAAATCTTGAAGTTCGAAATCTAAAGGCTCTTCTCGGGACATGCTTTCTTGATGGAAAAGAAAAGAGTCTGAAAATAGAAGTTGAATACCTCACCAATACAAACCTCACTATCACTCTCAAAGAAAGATAAGATGGCACTCCACTCGTGTTTGCACTCGATACTTGGCTTTTTTTTTCTCGCTCGATCTCTCTCACAACACTCGTGCCTTTTACCACTCGATTCACCTCTCAAAATTCGTAGATAACTCGTTTAGACTTGGAAGCAAGCTTAGAGGTCGGTTTCAAAGGGTTGAAAAGGGTAAAAATTGATTTGGGTGTTAGGTAGGCCGAAAGAAAAAAATAAAAGTATGGTAGTGTGGCGAAATTGATTGTCTTGGGCAGAAATGGAATTTGATGTTTGGAATAAAATCGAGCACTTTCAAACAACTTCTTTTCTCTTCTTTTTTTTCACGATTTATTTATTTATTTATTTATTTATTTTGTAAAACTTGATATTCACTCCTTGAATTTGAATGGAGGCTGATTATTTTTTTTTAAATTCGAATTTTTTTCAAATGAAATATAATACCGTAATGCCGAAAATGTTGATTCTTACCCCCAAAATTTCTATGAACGTCAATACTTCTCGAATTTTTACTAGCTCTGATACCAAATGATACGAACTCGGTTCGGTGATGATTCGAGTCGTATTAGTTGTCCGATCGAGAAATTGAGTAAGTTTGATTCGTTACAAGAAAATGCTGAAAATGAATAGAAGATAGGTTCAAACAAAGGTTCAAAGAATGTTTAGGAAAGGAATGGATAGGCTTAGATAAGGCAAAGGCTGAACCAACAATATAGAGATTGTTGACCCAAGACTTACAAGCACTTAGATGGATAAGAAAAGTGAAATCAACAAATAAGCCTTGACCCACTATCTAACGAGATAGGAACCGAAGGTATAACGAACGCCACACTTGAAGTGATAAGTTCGGATAACAAAGGAAGGAAATGACGCCACAAGCCTAACTTGATAAGTCAGATCAGTCCCAAAGAGAACAAGGAGATTTGAATTCTTACAAGTTTCAATTGATTCATAAAATTGGCAAAAGTTGTCTAACCAAAACAATGTTTTCTTACAAACTATTTATAGGCACTATTATGACTCTTCAAATGCCTATTTGTGACCTTTCACCTCCAAAGAATTAACTAAGGTTTTTAACAAGCTTTAATTTCAGTTTTTAAGTCATGTAGGGAAGCCAATAGTCATGTCTCTTCACTTGATTACGGTGTAGATGAAAAGGCATGTCTCTTCACTTTATTGTTGACTTAATGAACCCTTAATGTGCTGTTTGGTGTCCTTCATCTCCCTAAACTGAATGTCAAAAGACTTGTGCATTCATCTCTTTAATTGGCTCCTTAACTAGCTTTGAATGCTTTAAAACCAAACAGTTTAAAGAGACACTCTTGGACCATTTGAACAGACCACCATGATAATCTTTGAAGGCTTGAAAACGCGTCCAAACTTGAAGAGTCAATTAGCCATATGAATAGTCACCTACAAGGTAGATAATTAAGCATTAAAGACACTCATAAGAATCAGCACACTATAAACACTCATACACAAATTTATTAATGAACATGCACCTCAAATCACCTTATTTAAAATGAAAATAAACACACTTCAATTTATGCAAAGAAAAAGTAACAAACCAAATTAAATAACATACTTATATAAACAAACTCAAACATATTTAATAACTAAGATGCTTAAATGCATGGTTTAAGATGTAAACTAAATGAACAAATGAGTTACTTAATGCATGACTTAATTTAATGATGCAAACTTTAGCTAACATGGGAGTTACATAATGCATGTCATAATTTATGATGCAAACTTAACTAACATGAGAGTTACATAATGCATGACTTTATTAAATGCAGAACTCATACTAATAATGTTCAAACTATGACATAATTAAAGACTCATACTAATGTTCAAACTATGACATAATTAAAGATACAAACTAAAATAACTAAAGTAACTAAAATAAATGAATCAAAGTCCTTATTTCCAAAGAACCAAATTAAAAACTGAAATTAAAAACTTCATTTTACACTTGGGCCCCTCGGGTTTGGGCCAATCTTGGTGGCATCGAGTTGTCTTTGTAACATGATGCGTAGGGATCGCATCACCCTTGAATAAACAACTAATTTCGGATAAATAATCACTTAACAAATAAATTATTTTATTAATCGAGTCATGCGAGATATAAAATAAGCACAATAATTTATTCAATTATTCATACAAATTCTAATTGATTAGAGAAACAGAAATTTAAATAAAAGAATAAGAGATAGGAGAAAGCTCTTGAATATATTGAAGCGCTTAGGTCAAGAAGCAATCTCCGCTTGCAATTGTCTTTACATCGAAATAGAAAAGTTTCAACTACAAGAACATGAAAAGAAAATACAAAGAAAAATTGAATAAGATAAACTATGTCTCTAAGTCTGCACTTTCGTGTCTAAATATGTATAAGAAGCTCTTATTTATAGGCTAAAATATGTGCACTTTATGTCCGATATGCCTCGATACTAATAAATGCTCGATATCAAATTGTATCTTTAATCGCTTACAAAATAAGGCTGCCAACTTGCTTTCCATGCTCAAGCCATCATCACCACACTAAGGAAGAGCTTATTGAGACGCCGCCTCGTTGGGACGTGGAAGGTCCACACGTCGGGATGTCGTGCGTTATTTCAGCCTAGGATGCTTCTCGACATCGTGTTGTGCCACTAGATACTTGTGTCGCTCCATGACCTTCGTTCCTTGCGCCTTGGGCTTCAAATGACTTTCTCGCACATTTAATTAACCTATTAGAACTTCCAGAGGCCCGAATCAGCCTAACGGATCATCGACACATCAGAAAATGCGTAAAAGTGCTTATTTTATTAATATTTTTTTCCTAACCTACTAATACTAAAAATGCAATAATTAATATTAAAATGCCTAGAAAACGAGTTCATTAAGTGCCAAAATGTACTTAAACTACCACTACAATTGACAGCAGGTCAGTAGAGTCCCACCAAAAGTCTAATTTTTCCATTGCTTTACACTGAAAAACCACCACCGTCGACCATCTGCCAACCACCAAATCGTCGCCGTTGTAGCCACAATGCCCGACAGTGTTATCGCTGGTGTAACTTCCCCTGCACCCCAAACCATCATCATTTTGCCCAAATGAGTTTGGCCAGCTCGATTGCTTCTGGTTCAATCTGGGCCAATGACGGCCCAACCGATCCAGTCCAGTTTCATAAATTGGGCTCGATTCAACCAGCTTTTGGTCTCGATCTCAGTTTTTGGTTCTCGGGTCGAATTTTCAAGTTCAATTACCCATCACCAATTGTCTGACTTGAAAATTAATTTCCAAAAATATCATATTTATTTTAATTAATTTGAATAATTTAATTTTACTTTATCAAAATTAATTTTCCCACAAAACACTAAGATTTTTCAAATTAATTTTTCAAGAAAATTTTTTAATCAAATTCTCTAGTTGAACGAATTCTTACGATCGCCTAATTAAATTGCACATCGAATAAATCGACTCAATTAAATTATTTTCAAAGTCACAAAATTTTCTTCTGATTCAATGTAGTCCGATCAAGCTTTTGTTGAGCTAGCCGAGGGACCAATCTGACATATACAATTAGGCTCGAGTAATTGCAATTATGTCCAGAAGAATTTTTCCAATAATTCACAATTTACTTAATCATGGAGTCAATCCACAAAAATTACCATGATTGAAAACTCCATATTGTAAACTCTTTACGAAAGCAATTTCTAATTGCTTTGTCCAATGACCTCACCATGTGTGTGTTACCCTCATATGATATCCTTGATTCCTTTGAGTTAAATCCATTCACTCAATACAATCCTATTTCATCTCATTGTCATCATTGTGTCTTCTTAATGATTAATATGATCACTGTCAACTAATGACTATGATAAATTGTTCGTTCAAGAACAAGCAACCTGTGGCCATGTTCCATATTTATCAATCCACACAATGCTAGTGAGAGGATATTGGTAACTCTATAATCGGGCTATGAATTCCATTGTTTCTAGTAAAGCCATGTCATACACAAGTTATGTACCCAACATACCAATTATCACTTCGGTCATCTTTAGAGCATAAGCCTCCACTTATATCAAAGCACATGAGTTACATATGCATGGTCAGTGACTAACTCAGGATTTAGGTAAGTCACACCATAAACATCACAAGTGAATTAATTCACAAAACGGATTTAAAATTAATTCAACTTGGGTCCAGTCCAATACATCATTCTTTCAATGAGTACACTTATATCTCTACCCATGGAGTCAACTGCTCTGATAGCCAAGACTAGCCATCTCCCTAATTGGAATTGTAGGCAACAAAATAATCCTTCTATGCATTTGAATCAAATGCTCACTTTGATTATTTTATAGGATTACAGACTCGTTTAGATTATCTACTGAAGTAAGTTATCTTTCTCGCAATGTAAACGTTCTTACAGTGTCACTTATCATTAGTTTGAGTTTAGACAATCGATGAGCTGATATTTGATTGTCACAATTTCACTATGTATGCAAAATATAAAAGATATAATAGTGAAATGTGAATTTAACTTTATTTATTTATCTATCGTTCAAATACATAGAAAACAGTTACATGTTTACTACAATATGAGCACATTTCCTAACAAACACTTACTCAGCCAAACATTTAAATGTAGTGTGTGTGTGTGTGTGTGTGTGTGTGTGTGTTCTTGGCCATGTGCCCTTCTGCCAACACTTAAAAGTCGAGTCATGTGGGTGGGTTTACTTGTAGGTGTGTTAGGATTCATGAGTTATGTCGGTTTACCTGAGCCACTTGTCATTCCACAAGACTCCTCGTCTGCATGATTTATTGATGTGCCTTACATAGCTTATATGCTATAAGACATGGGTTCCAATCTCACCAAAAGCAAATGTTGAGATTTCCTTGATGGGTGACCATGCGCAGACACATGGTATTGCATCTCTGACATTCAACTAGGCGCTTCCACTCTATTGAATCCACCACTTTTTCAAGCACTCACGCTTTCACAAAGTTGATAGATAGAGCCCCCACTGGAAACAATACCGACACGTTGAGGAGTTCGTAACTCCCAACAAACGATATTTTGAAGACTTTTTCTGAAAAAACCAACTCCCCCGATAATTATTAAATTTATTAACTATGCATAAATTTAAACGCGATTAATCTATCAAAAACAAATCCTAAAAAATATACTCCTTATATAAAATATTTATTTATTGGTTCAATAGTGTAAAACTTAAGTGGTTATATATCATTTCGTAATTTTTTATACTACTAATATTTTAATAATCTAACCGTTGAATTTATTAATATATTTACACTTGTTATGCATGTAAATTTTTAAATTGATCTAATATCTATCATATTGATAAAAAAATATAGTCTATATATTTAACAATTGAAATTTTTTTTACATAAAATAAATAGTTAAAAAAATTTAATTTATGTTAAACTTGACGTGCATGATCTACATATGTGGAGTATGAAATATGACAATTAAATTATATAAAAAAAAACTAAAAAAATATAAAATTACTTAAAGTTAACACAGTATAAATAGATCCCTCCTCTTTATTTATATATTTATTTATATATAATTGGAATATCTTACTGTATATTTGGTGGGGTTTCGAGGATCAAATTATTGGAGCATCAATGCTAATGGGAAGACTCTGTTTTAGGATCTAATCCCCAGCATCTGAGAAATTCTCAAGCAAAATCATCTTGGTGTTGATGATATTATAAAAGACAAGAAAATTAAAGGGTCAGTTCTTTTACATCAAAGCTCTTGCTTAAGCCACCCAATCATATCCCGTTGTAGCCCCAAGGGATAAAAATATATATTCGCCAAATACCAAAACTTCACCTATACCTTAATTAACAAAACTAAAAATTCATTCAAATGATAATCCGATTTTATTGAATTAGATTTTAATAGCTTTACTTATATCATTACCTGATTTTTTTTCTAAATTACAGAAATAATTATAATCTAAATATTTAAATTTTTTAAATTCCATAAATAAAATAATAAGTTGACAAATGTACTATAAAAATATAATAAAATATTAATAAAAAAAAAAAAAAACAACAACACCGAGCTGCCATTACTCCTAACCACACCATCTTTGCTCTTTATAAGTAGCTGGCTTTGCAATTTCTTACCCATACCATACCCTCCCTTGACTTCAGTCTTCTTCTCTCTCGAGCCAACACAATCTGTTCTTTCCCTTCCTTTGGTTAATTAACTCTCCCTGCAAGGTCTCATCTTAAAATACATACAATCCTCTTTCACCAAACTTTTGTTTCAGCTAAAACAACTCATCCAATACCTTTATCATATCCGTCCTTATTTTCATTCATCCCCAAAGTCATATAGTTAATGGCATCAAACTTTTTCACTTCTTCACGTGCTTCCAACTCCAACTGGACGCCTTACCAAAACAAGCTATTTGAGAAGGCACTAGAAGTATATGACAAGGACACCCTGACCGGTGGCAAAAGTGGCGGCTGCTGTGGGGAGAAATCGGCCGAGGAAGTAAGAAGGCACTATGATGTCCTAGTGGAAGATCTCATGTATATTGAATCTAGTAAAATACCTATACCCAATTACAAAAGCACTACTGGGAGTTACAGAAGATGATTTGCTGGTGAGCTAAGGTAGGAGATTACTATTATCTCCCATTTCCAAACTTTTATTACTTATACTTACCTCCTTTGAGTCTTTTCTACTTGACCTGTGCAATGTAAAATGCTGTCAACTTATGACAGAGGAAAGGCATGCAACCAATGTCTTCATAATGCCAACAAGAATTGAAAAACCTGATCATTTATTCAAATACTAAAGAAATTAAGATTACGGATATTGTATTTATGGGCAGTAAAAAAACCATAGTTTCTAGAGGCCAACCCTAACATGAAACATGGACGTGCCCTCTAGCTCCCAATCACAGCATATGATAGGAAACTAACTTAGCATGCCACTCTCTCTTCCCTTTCGGCTAAACCGAAATGATTTAAGAATGTTGTCCGGTGTTCTTTCCCAAGCTAGGATTCATGGTTTGATGTTCAAAAATCACATTATAATATAAAAAGAAAAACTCTTTTAAAGCAGTTGTAATCATCCATGTTTCCTCCAACATGCCATGCATGATGGACGCACCACCTTTCATTTTCTGGTAGCTCGAGTTCACATCAAACACCGAATCCCCATCTCCCCACATTTTTTCCTTTTTTTGGTTGATGTTGTTTTCTATAATACTATATTTCAACATACCATAAAAAGACCACATGAAATCTAATCCTCTTTCGTTTTAGATCATATGCAGATGGTCCTAGAAATAATTCAAAGAGCTTGGAACCCAATATCATAAAATAAATAAGTTCGTCGGTGCTTGTCTTTTTCATATGTCTGACCTATGCCAGTTTGTAACCAAAAATTTCATATTCCTCTGAAACCCTTCATTAATATTCCCTAGAATTACTCTTAGTCTTAAAAATAAATAATTTTCCATATAAACTAACATAGATAACCATTTGCATATGCTTCTCTTCTAAAATGTAAAATAATTAAATATTTTAATTATTCTAACATTACTCTTGTGTTTTTATTTTAAATCCTCCACAGATTTGTGAAGAATCTAAAGCTCCAATGAAACATAAATTGTAAAGATCTCGATTCTCCATAAAAAATTTGGCTCTCTTAAGAGTGTAGGTTCCATTTAGTCAGTTTCTTTGTATAACCAACAAGTGTATCAAACTTGAAAGTACAGTACTGGATTTTCCAATTTTAAATAAAAATTAGTGTGATACGTACTAAATATTGTGTTTTATCTATTGAATCAATATTCTATTTACCTTGTTTGTTTCCATAGAAATAGAGAAATTTTCTTTAAAAAACTAGAAATAATACTTAAATTACTGGATGGAGTTAAGAATAATAGGATGAGCACAAAATCAGAATGATTACCCACAAAAATAAAAGTAATAATCAAGATAGAAAATAGAAACGTAACTGATTTAGATAACATTGTTTCAACAATAAAAAATATTAATGTAACAATATTAATTTTCGTTTTCAACGTTATGAGAAAATCAAAAATGTTGATTGAATTATAAATTTGATTTCGTTTCTTATATCCTAATCGCGATTGCATGAGATTTAAAGAATAAAAACACCTTTTTTTTTTTATGGTAGTAGAAAAGAAGCAGACAATCAAGTGAAGCAATTAATTGAAAATCTGGGATTGGAATTGACTACAAGAGGAAAAGGAATGATATATACTGAGTACTAATTTTACGAGGGAATCGGACAGACTTTGGTTTCAAAAATAAAACTATGGAAGCTAATTGGCGTTTAAGGGAAAGGGAAACGCGGGACGGCGGGAGAAACTTTAGATGAATGGAGATGCGGGGTATCGATCCCCGTACCTCTCGCATGCTAAGCGAGCGCTCTACCATCTGAGCTACATCCCCTTTACGTTAGAATTTTTTACATAATAAATATAATATTATGAGTGTAATCTGAAATTTGAGATTTATACTTCGAATTAATTGCATCAAATGTCTATAACCTTATTCTAAATTTTAAAATGTTTTAATTGAGTTTTTAAAGCATTTTTTTGTTAGTCTAACCATCAATTTAGACTTAAAAATGATATATCAAATTTAGTCTATATATATTTAAAACATACTAATCAAATTATAAATATGTATATAGACAGTTTGGGTATAACATGTTTAAAAAAACAAAGGTAATAAAATTTATAAAAACTGAAAAGAAAATAGATCCAATCTATTCATACAATATATTTATGTTAACATTTAAAGCTCAAACTAATAACTAATTTGACAAAAGGATCTAATTAATATGATACTAATACTTTAAGAACTTAATTGAAATGTATTAAAATTTAGAATTTAAAATGTCTAACATGATTTTATTATATTTTTGGATGTGTTGGTTTAGAATGGAACATTTCTTGTAATATTAGAATTTGAATGGATATATATATAATGTAAAACTACTACAGAACCCTATGTATTATATTATGGATTGTTTTTAGCTTTTCTATTGAAAAAGGACAAATTAGTTTCTATACGTTAGATGAGTGAGCAAAACAACCCTGTTAAAATTTGATATCCTATATAAGGTATAATAATGAATTTAGTCCTCAATCTTTACACATTTATTCAATTTGACCCCTACTCATTTATTAGAAGTAAATTAGAAATATTTTAACTAACTAATAAGGCTAATGAGTCAAAAATCTCTTAGTAATAAATTTTAAAAAAAATTAATTAAGCCCTTTTAAAATTTAAAAATATTAAAAATAATAAAAAAAAGTTATAAAATTTTTAAAATTATAATTTTTTATTAAAAAAATAACTATACCGACCCATTAAAATCTAATGGCTATAAGATTATAAAAAATTTGACCCCTACTCTTTTATTGGATCGAATTATTATTTTCTAATAAAAATTATAACTTCTTTTTAAAAAATTATAGTTTTTATGATTTTTTAATAATTTTAAATTTTAAGAGGGCTTAGTTAATTTTTTTAATTTATTGCTAAGGTCAAATTGAATAAATGTGTAAATATTGATAGCTAAATTTATTATTATCCAAATTGCATGTTTTTTTAAACATGTCATATCCAAATTGTCAATGTGTTATATCCAAATTTTTAAATTTCCCATCCAAACATGCCCTATTTGTTATTATCCATTTTGGATATTTGGCTAAAAATGTATGTATTTACCAATATAATTTTAATAACCTGAACTTTTATATAAAGGTTTGTTGATACAACATACAACAATGGAGGAAGATAAGGAGGAGGCCAAGGTGGTGCACAAGGTGGTGCAGTGGAGGCTAGTTCACTTAAAGAGGTTGAGAGCCAAAATAAGGATACGAGGACAGGCTGACCAAGAAGAAAGTTGCTCAGAATAATTTTAGGTTGCTAAAAGATCAATCCATTCTTCGTCGTTCCTTATGATATTTATAGGGAATGTCCTCTTGTCTATTGATGTGATGTAGTCAGATAAGCATTCAATCCCGCTAAATGCACAAAGGATATTCATAGGCATATACGAATTTTCAATTATCAATCAAATCGTGAAACTTTTATTCTACTCAAATTAGTCACTGTCTCCATAATCAATCTTAATCACATCAATTCAGCTCAAATAATCATCAATAACTCATCTCAATATCCATATAAGGCAAAATGACATGAACATGCAGAAAATAAATGGTTCCCGAATCAAAGAAATGCAAATCAAAATTCCGAGCTATTCATCGTCGACTTTCGATTTTCCTTTCTCTCTCGACGGTTTTGTGTCAACGTTAGCTAAAAAAATCATAAAATACATAAAATTTTAAAATTCCATTCAAATCAAAACCAGTCACAAAATCAAGCATACTTTACAATGTATTCAATTTAGTCCCTAAACCCGAAACAAACATAACTTTCAATCCAAAGCTTCGGATTGAAATCCAATTTCATAATTACTCATTAGGAACCTCCTATTTCTTATTCCTACATAAATCTCATGTCAATTTTACATTTTATTCAATTTGGTCTATAGTTATACTAAACTAACAATTAAGTTTTACAATTTAGTCATTTTCTTAATCTAAGTTTAATTTCTATCAACTTAACACCTAAATCATTCAATTCTCAACGATGGAATCTTTCAAAACTTTAAAAGATTTACAAATTGGTACATGGGCTAGCTAAATCTAGCGCCCATGACCTCAAATCTACAAAAATTACAAGAAATGGACCTAAATTGACTTACCAATTTATGGTTGAATGCTTCAAAATTGAAAGGTTCCTTTGGTTCAACAATGGTGTTCAGTTTAGGCGAAGAAGAAAGGTGTTTGATTTTCTCTTTCTTTCCACCGAATTTACACTTTTATACTTGGCTTAATGTTTGATTAATTTAGTTAATTATTTTTTACTTATAATTAATCTTAATTTCACTTATTTAATTTTATAACATCATAATGTCCACTAAGTCTCAGTTAAATATGGTCTAATTTCTAATTTGGACCTTTAGTTAATTGCAATTTAAGTCCCAAAGTCATTTTCTAATTAAAAATCTATAGCAATTGGACTTTACAATTTAGTCCTTAAGCCTTAATTAGCCACAATTTCGGCTAAATTGACTATCCAATTTTTAATTCATCTATAATTTATCTCTGTAAATATCTTTATTTAATATCTATAGGCTCGGTTTATAGAAACGAGATTCTGAAACCACAATTTCGGATACCACTGGAAACCAAGTCATTACATTTATTATTATTAAGAACTGGATTTTATTTGGATTTTAATGAGACTTTCTTTTTGTATCGTATTTTAGGTGGAATTTGATTTCCATTTAGCATTGGGAAAATTAGATTTTTCTTGTTTTGGAAATGGAAAATTTAGTCTTTTTCCTAATTCAAAATCGGTTGGTTCCAGTTATTTGTCATGTTATGATAAACTATATTTAATTGATATTATTACTTTATTTGATGAATCCTTGCATTTTGTGGTAGGTAAGAAACGCAAATTAACCACTGAGAATTTGGTTTATTGTGGCATAAGAGATTAGGTTATGTCTTTAAAAGGAGAATTGAGAACTTGTGTCCAACAATGTTCTTGATCCTTTGATTTTTAGATACTCTAAAAATATAAGGGTTACAAATTTTGTGATCTCATTACTAAGGTTACGTTTAAGATGGTTCATTGAGGGTGTTGAGTTTGTAGGGTGAGAGAGAATTATAGACATTTTCTTTGAAAAAGAATATGTCGATATTCCTCAATACATTCATTTAGTTGCTATTGACAATGATCAGGAACAAACCATTATGCGTTATATTGTTTAAGTAGCAACTCTGGATCAAGACAATGTCGCTAAACCCACTAGTTAAGTAACAAACTCTATGACCTCAAGAACTAATGTCATTAAGAAGGTTCAGTAGAGAAAGGATTATAACGGCTTTAGTGGAATATTTTGACCTTGAGTTGCATTAGATGGATGTTAAGTCAATGGGTTCTCAATGGTAAAATTGTTGAGACGATTTATTTGGTACAACAACAAAAAATCTTTTGCATCTGGTGATGCAAAGTTAATGGTTTGCAAATTAAGAAGTTCATTTATGGGCTTAAACATGATTCTTGTTTGTGGTATTACAATATTCACCAAGTGATTATCACATTTGATTTCAAGATGACTTTGGTTAATGATTGTATATATCACAAGTTCAGTAGGAGTAAGCGTAGTCTTAATCAATGCCCCAAGAATGATTTTGAGTTTACGAAAATGTAAACAAAATCCCTACATTTTAGTATTGGGGGGAGTCTAATGTATGTTTAGGTTTGTATGCGTTCATATATTGCATACATTGTTGGGATGTTGTGCAAATATTTGAGCAATTCGGGTATGGATCATTGGGGTATGGATCATTGGAAAGTAGCCAAACGATTCATATATTATATTTAAAAAACAAAATATTACATGCTCATGTATCAAAATTCGGTTTAGATGGAAATGGATGCAAAATTTTATCACTAGGCTGCAAATTGTGACAATAAATGACAATTCTTTATTCCAATTACAATAGGAGGACATCAAAGCCAATGCACATAGATTTTAAATTCCTAGTTATTAAAGTAAGCATCCAAAGTGGTCAACTGCTTATAAAGAATATTGAGACAAACTTAATGATTGCTGATTCATTTACTAAGAGACTACCACCCAAGGTTTTTATGGGCACATTGCTCATATGGATGTAACATCATTTCAGTATATTCGATTTTAGTTGGGAGTTTATAATTTTAAATGCTTTTATGTTATAGACACATTTTCATTTATTTCAATTTATATGTATCTTAAGGTTATTTTTCTGCAAGAAATAAGGTTTATTTGGTTTATTCACAATTTGATTTTGGTAAAGCTTGATCTTACTAAGGTTTAAGGAGGACTAGTTGGAAATAGGCATGTTTAGATAACATTGTATGTAATTTCCATGCTACATATCCATACTTGATCTATGTCATTTGGTTGTGTTAGTATATGTGATTAGTGATGGATTTAGTTAAGATATATGTAACAAAGTCGCCTTGGTTCTATATTAACATAATTAATCGACAAGATTGTTCTAATGCCTTTTGATATGATAGTAAGGTTTTGAGCTCATAACATGTAATTATAATGTAATTAGTATATGTATATGGTCCAGATGAGAGATTGTTGGATCATATGGACATCAAATATATAATAAGAATAATTACATGTTATTATTTACTATTGTAAAAGGTTAGCCCAAATTAAAAGTGATTTAATTTGGCTAAGACTTATTGAGCTTCAGTTATTAAATAAAGTATGAATCAAATATGTGTTGATACTCTAGTAATTAATTTCTAATTGATGATAGGCTGATCAAAAATTAAGGTTAATGTGAAAAAGTTATATACATGATCTTTAAATTACACATACATAATTTTTTAGACATCTCATCTTCATGAAAAAAAAAAGTCACATTCTCTAAGACATTTGTGTGTCAATTTGGAAGATCAAAACCACAAGACTTAAAGATTTCAAGATATCGACTGATTTAAGTACGCTTCTGCATCTAGTTTTGTTCTTAGTGATCTGACATAACATATCCTGATTTACGATTCTAAGTTTATACTAGAGTTTTTTGGTTCTAACAAATATTTCATGTCATCAATCCATCATTGAGTCAAAACATTATAAATCAATAATGCTAGTGCCTATTTTGTATTTTTTTTTTTTTTAGAATTGGATGATCAAAACAAAAAATTACTAATAATGGGATAATCAACAATGTAATTTACCCTTATGTTTAATAGGTAATATATATTATTTTTTGATATAATACTTATATATAACATTTATACTATTATTGAAGTGTGTGATTGAGTTAGTAGTAAGAGTAAACTCAACACCATCTCATTTAAAGAAATTAATAAAATAATTTTACATATTTTAAGTAAGTTATATTAATAAACCAATAAAAAATTGTAAATGTTGAGATTCAGAACCATGCTACCAGCATTTGTAAATAATTTTTTATCGATAAAAGTACCATAAAACCCCCTTATACTATACCTTGGATTGCATTTTAACCCCTCTATTGAAAAATGGGCAAATTGGTCATTGTACGTTAGATGAGTGAGCAAAACAGTCCCTCTGTTAAAATTTGGTATTTATATATAAAGTATAATAATAAATTTAGCCCTTAACATTTACACATTTATTCAATTTGACCCCTACTCTTTTATTGGAAATAAATTAGAAAATTCTGAAAATAATAAGACTAAAGGGTCAAAAAGACCTTAGTAACAAATTAAAAAAAAATCAATTAAGTCCTTTTAAAAATTAAAAATTATTAAAATTATAAAATTCTTATTAAAAATATCAATACCGACCCATTAAAATCTAATGGTTATAAGACTTAAAATTTTTTTGACTCTACTCTTTTATTTGGCCAGTGTTGTTATTTTTTAATAAACTTTTTAGAACTTTCTTTTATAAATTTAGTTTATAATTTTTATGATTTTTTAAATAATTTTAAAAATTTAAAAGGGTTTAATTGGTTTTAATTTTAATTTGTTACTAAGGCCTTTTTAACCCTTTAGCCTTATTAGTTTAAAAAATTTCTAATTTTCTTCCAATAAAAGAGTATGGATCAAATTGAATAAATGTATAAATATTGGGGGCTAAATTTGTTATTATTCCTTATATATAAATATCAAAACAAACATTTAACGTTGCAATTTTAACGGAGTTTGCTCACTCATCTAATGTACATAGGCTAATTTGTTCCTTTTTTTCATTAGATGGGCTAAAATGCAATGTAGGGTATAGTACAGGGGGTTTTGCTATACTTCTATCAAAATTTGATATTTTTATACATTTCAATTTTATTACAAATCATTTCACACACATTGTTTGTATATATTGATAATGTAGTTGATTGAGTTGGTATTCTAAGTCAACTCAATACCAACTAAAAAAATAACAATATCATGATAAACAATTGGAGTGAATTTAATATTCTTAATATGATGTATTTATCTATTTAATTTTTTTCTCACAATTTAAACTAATTTTTATTTTAATATTTTATATATTGCATTTATGTAATTATTATTAGTTTTAAACTTATGTTTTATTATTTATGGAAACACGCAGATACATGATTTGTAGTTTAATTTGATACATGAGCGAACATTAAGAATAACTTACATTTTATGGAAGCGGAAATAGCATGTTGGTAAAATGATTTGATATGAAAAATCGTAATTTTGATGATATTTATACGCAAACCAGACCGATATAATTGATAGTTTGAATTAATTTTTCCGAAATTATCTCACAGTTAAACTCGTGTTGGGTCATCAGGCACTTAACCAATCACCTATGCCTATGGATTCGTCGTACATATCTCCTCTTAAACCCTATAAATATTTCATGATTTCAATCTCAAATTCATCCATCACATTTTACTAAATATTTTCATATTCACAAATAAATTCATTCCTTTCACTTTTACTTTTTTAATTTTTTTTACATAAACTCAAAAAACAAAAATGGCAAAGATTGCTTTGGTCATTGTTTTGATCTCAATGATCGTGGTTGTTTCAATCCATTCCGTCGTTGGTGACACCGCCGCAACGTCACCTACAGCATCAACAGAATCAAACGCTGCAAAAGCTGAGGCACCAGGTCATGAGGGACACGATAATTCCAATGAATCATGGACCGATTGGGCTAAGGACAAGATCAGGTGACAAAAGAAACCATGAAAACCAACATTATTTTAAATTTTAGTAATTACATACATAAGCCTTTTATGTTGAAATTTATTTGTGATGTGTAGCGGTATTGGGGGCATGTTCGCTTCTTCACCATCATCCTCACCAGCATCGGAACCAGCACCAACACCAGCAAGCTCATCAGCGGAAACACCCGAAGTCAAGGTTTGAGCTGCACCTGTAGCCACAAGCTTGGTTTAAGATGGGATATCAAAGCATGGTTCTCATCCTATAATATAGAGATTGATGGGAAAAGCACTATCACTATCACTATCAGTACTTTTTTTTCTTTTTTCGATCAAACCTTTTATGTGGTTTGAACCCATTGTTAATAAAATGTTATAATAATAACAAGAATGCCAATATTATTATCTTTTCATTTCATTGGTGAACTTGCTCTCTTAAAAAAAAACCCAAGGATATATATACAAAATTTGGAGATGAAAGTTGAAATTGACCTTTGCATGCATGGGAATGGTGGGAAGGACATCCAAATTTTATTATTTGACTCTAGAGCTGAGTGCAGTAGCAAATTTAGAGGGACTGACGGCCCTCACCTTCCTAAATTCTGTCAAATTGCTCTATTGCCCTATGAATTTTGAAAACAAATTTATTTTAATCCTTATAAACCACAATGACTTATGCTTGACCTTCCAAAGTTTTAGGTTATATCACATTACTTTATAACTTAATATTTCTATTACATTTGAATTAATAATGTTTTTCATTATATGTAACTTTATGTTTTTATTTTGCAATATAAAATAATTTTTATTTTATTTAATACTATGGATTTTTTTTAACAACAAAACTTTAATTTTTACTTATAATGATTTATATTTTATATTTTATATTTTGTGTATTCTCCGCCACATTGTACATCCTTCTAACTTCGTCAGGTGAGATCAATGTTTTTTAAACTAGGTTGGTGGTTGAACTGATCAGATCATCAATTCTTGATTTAATCGGTCCGATTGTTTCAATCCCGGTTCAACCAAAACCAATTCAATAATTTAAAACAATAATTATTAAAAAAATACTTTCAAAAACTTTAAATGAGTAGGCCTTTTAAATTTAGAGATCAGCCCAACTACTAAGATAAAGCCCATAATCCACAGATAGCTTTTACTATTTTCTGCTACTTCATCTTCTCATTTCCCTTTGCCGCCAGCTTCCTTTTTCATCTTTCATTCTTTCTCTTTTGTCAATTGTCATGTCTTTTTTTTCCCTTTTCACTCAAACCTTGAGAAAACTATTTCATGTGCAAAGGATTGAGGATTCCCAAACATTAAGCTATGAAGAAGAAAGGAAAATAATTCGGTTTTTAGCAACAACAAAAATAGAGGCCGTGCAGATTTACATTACTTGAAGGATCTGGTCTTCTGAAACGTTTTCTTCTTTTCTTTTTTTTTACTTGGGTTTGTCCAAAAATATAAAACAAAATAAAAAAAAACCAGTTGAACCAGTTTATAGATTCACGGTTCAATCGCGGTTTATATCGATTTGTAGGCTAATTAGTTCTCCTCTTTACTTTAGACTAGTATACCAATCGGTTCTTGATCAGACAGACTAGTTTAGTCTATTTTAGTAACATGATGGAACAACATGACTGTCACCTTTGGTGCCGCCTCTGCCACTGGCACCTTTGGTGCCGCCTGTGGCACACCCTCAACTACCCTTTTCTGTTTTTTTTTCAGCGGTTTTTTTTTAAGGATCTATTATGCAATTTTTTCAATTTTGAGAAAAGGAAGGGAAAGGGTGCTGCTTGTCACACCAAACTTTAAATTTGAATAATTGCTTTCTAAGCCCTCCCTATTTATTATTTTCTTTTATTCCCCTTCAACTCACTATATTGTGTTTAAACAAACCATTAATCTGTTTTTGTAGTTAAATAAGCCCTTTACTTATGGTTTTACTCATAAAATTTAAAAACTTGTTGATTAAATTTTAAAAACACAAAAATGATAATGTGTTACGTAAACATGAGAATAGGGACAAAGTGGCGAATCGAGTCTTTGCTCCCCTCTCTGGATAATTAGAAAATTTTCAATTTTATCCCCTCCCAAAAAAATAATTCAATTGAAACCTTTTTAATTTTGTAGTAAAATAATATTTTAATCCTCCTAAAATTTAATAAATAATTTTAAGAAATTTATCATAAAATTTTTAGCTTTGCACCCTTCCTATATTTTATAAATTTATCTCAATCCCACGGCATAAAATTTTTGACTTCATCTCTGCAAGAAAAAAGTATAATAATAGTTGTAGTATAAGATATTCAACGTTAAAAACAAATAAAGCTTTAAATCATAAAAGAAAAAAAAAGAAATGATACTTATCATTTTGAAAAAGTGTTATAAAAAAGTGTAATATGTTGATTTCAAGTGTTTAATATTATTATCGTAAAATTACGGTTGAAAGTTAAAATATCTATTTTAGACATAATGATGGAAAGTAAAAAAAAAAAATTAAATAATTTAATATAATGATATATGACATATAAATTTTAAATATCTAAATTATTTGTAATATTTAATTTAAATATATAAATAGATATTATTAATAATATAATATCAATTACTCTTAGTAATATAATAATAACTATTAAATCTATGCATATATGAAATTTGAAGAGTCCAAAAATGTAAATCATAATGTTTACAATTTCTAAACATGTGCCCTAAGAGTGAAGTATTGTTAATTGTGTAAAGTAAAGCTAAAGTAAAGCTATTTTAACATTAAAGTAAAGCTATTTAAAAAATATAAACTAATTCACATCTTATGTTGATGTAAATTTGATGAGAATAATTTATTAAATAAAAAAATATATATTTAATTTAATCAGCAAGTTTTTAAATTTTATGAGTAAAAACTATAAGTAAAGGGCTTATTTAACTACAAAAATAGATTAATGGTTTGTTTAAACACAATATAGTGAGTTGAAGGAGAATAAAAAGAAAATAATAAATAGGGAGGGCTTAGAAGGCAATTATTCAAATTTAAAGTTGGGTGTGACAGGCGGCACCTTTCCCTTCCTTTTCTCAAAACTAGAAAAATTGCATAATAGGTCCCTCAAAAAAACTACTGAAAAAAAAACAGAAAAAGGTGGTTGAGGGTGTGCCACAGGCGGCACCACCCCATTTGTACTATTTTGGTACATAATAGATTTCCTATACCATTTTGAATTTTTTTTTTATTTTTTTGTATTTTTTTGGTAAAAAACCCCACTTCACCTCCTACCACTCGGCTGGTCATAATGACCAACCACCCACATACTTCACACCACTCATAAGATCACCCGTTCTTAGTAACTCGCTAATAAGAGACCCCTATTAGACCACTCATTATTAGGTGCGCACTCATCAAGAGAATACCACTATAAGACTATTGAAATCTAATAACCTCATACTATATCAGTACAGAGAATATCAAATATATTACACTTGATGACAACCAATGTATAACGGCCTTTCATTTGGTTTAATCACACAATTACCATACCTTGAGCTTAGTCGATGACATGCCATAATTGGACAAAAAACTCTTCCCCAATAAATATCCCAAGGCATGATGGATGAATGAGGAAACTCCTTCCTCATTTCCAACAACCCTAGCAATAAGCCTTAACACAACTTCCTTTCCTCCTTACTTCGACCTCCACCTATCATAGGTGAACCAACTTTTTTGTCATTACGGCCATTTTCTCCTTCTCTTTCTCTTAGTGATACCTAGTATGAATAACTTTCATCAAAATACTTTCTCCTTTCACAAAATTCAAATCCAAAATTTTACTTATGAACGTGAGGATTATAAAATTAAACCAGGTGGAGATATTAAACGGTTAAATGGGTATCGGCTTCATTTGTTGTGTAAAGATGCCACCAAAATTCAAGCAGGACAAATGTGTTGGGTCACAATCTCACTGAGGCTTATTGTCTATTTAATTCCGTAGTTTTTCTTTTTCTTGTTGAGGGGGGGAAGGTATGTATACAATCTGTGTTGAAAGTTAGATTCAAGAGAAGGTATATTGGAATACAATTTGTGTTGAGAGTTAAGATTCAAGAGAGAGTTTCAAAATCCGAATAAAAATGCCGAGACATTGTTGTTTAATCTGCAAGGTTCATATCAATCACCATACATCAAAAGCCAAAAACTTAAATGGCCCCCATTAGTTGAAAAACTTATAAAAACATTAGAAAAATATATATTTGACCTTATAAATTAGCGGAGGGTAGGAAAATGTATCATGAATATATATATATATATTAAAAGTCTAATTATATTTTGTCTCATTTATTAAAAAATAAATAAATTATTTTTTTATATGTTAGATAAAAAAGTAAATAGATCTTTTCTATTAAAAATCGGTGTGATTGATGAAATAATTATATAGTGACATGTAACGTGTCACGTGTATCTAAGATGACATACAATATCAATTTCTAACAATAAAAATAGATAAAAATTTTTAATATAACAACCAATTTGTTATTTTATTTAACCTATAGAGAATATTTTACCTATCCTTAAATAAATAAAACAGTTTTTAATCACGGATGGTATGAATGTGCATGAAATGAAGTCACAAGTTTTCAGTCAGCATTAAACACGACACGCATTCGCATTCGGTAGCATTTGCGCCATGTCATATTTCCTTTTTCGACAGTGTTATCAGAAACAATGGGATTGGGGCCATAGATTGAAATGATGAGAAAGAGACTACCATTATAATTAATTTAAACAAGAACAATTAATTACTAATACAAAACTACTTTGTTTTTGGGAGGCGGGGGGGTATGGAACGGTGCTGAATTGCCAAGACATAACCAAGGCTTACAATGAAGAATTATACAAATATAATTTGAACATGAAGGCCAGCTCCTTTCTTAACTCTAAAATGACTGGTTTAATCTTGTACGTTGCCCCGTCTATATATATATATATATATATTATATATATGGGGTTATGAAGAAGAAATCTTACTGATCCTGAGGCGGCTTCTTCACGTTCTTGTTGTTGTGCATCCAAACCTTGAAAACCTGCCGTTTCACCCCATACTCAGCGCAAAACTTTTCGACTTCATCTTCATCTTGTTTATTGATTCTCCACCCCAATTTCTCCGCTAATTCCAACATCTTATCCTTCTGTTCCTGCGTAAATTTCGTTCTAAATCTCTTCTTTGACAAAACATAAGGGGGTGCTGCTGCCGCCATTCCCTCCGGGTTAGACTGATACATATTAAGATCCTCGCTTGAAGATTCGGTGCCACCGCCACCAAACGCTACATTCATTGGTGTAACCATTGCACTGGGTGGACTTGTATACTTTTGATGGTGATGGTGGTGGTGGTGCAGCATGGTTGGAGAGGGCAATGGTGGAGGCAACTGAAGAGGGTTAAGCATCAAGCTTCTCCTACCTCCGAATTGTTGGGTCTCTCCATCAACCTCTTTGCGGTGGAAGTTGCGGTGGCAGTCACAGGCTGCACATTTCAACGCTTCCAGTGTTCCTTCTTCTCCACTAGGCATGAACTCACCGCACCCGTCGTAAACGTTTCCACCGATGCTGGCAGCGTGGTTCTTCAGACACTCTCGATACCTAACGACACCCGCCAATGGCTTCGTGTTAGAACTGACTGAAATGGGTGCAACACTGGCGCCGGCGATTCGATCCGGGTTCGGAGATCTTCCAACATGGCCAAGTGATTGTTGCCTTTGGGGACGATGAACTTGGTCTAGGGTTTGAGTGCAAGTGAGAACCGCAGCACCATTATGATTCCCATCTCGCACTGGCGTTTTAATATCATGTTCTTCACCTCTAACTTCCATAGTTTAACAACTAATTATCGACAAAACACAAAATAAAGAGCCTAAAATGAAGCTCACTATTCAACTATTCATCTAACTCGGAAAACTTTGAAACGTTATTAAAAGAGATGACGGTGATGATGATGATGATGCAAGAAGCTTATCTAGGGTAGATATCTTATTGTTTTCCTTTTCCCCTATATTCCTCCCGATATTTAGCATTATCCAGCCAAAATCCATCGACCCATACCGCTAATTTCAACCGTTACAACATCTGTAAGCTGAGATAAAGAAGAAAGAGAGAGAGAGAGAGAGATGAAATCAATATCTTGAAAAAGAACAAACAAAAGACATTAAAGTTGAAATGGGACCAAAAGTCACAGACCTAAAAAAGAGATGACCAGCAAACGGCAGAAACTGCAAGTGGGCAGCAGCTTTTAAGGCTTTAAGACACCATGAAAGAAAAGAGATGGATCTGGGGTATGAGTTTTAGGGTTAAAGATCTGGGTTTGCTTCTGTGCCCCCAACAAGCCAACTACATATCCAACAAGCGACAGCTTGGTTGCTTGTGTTGAAGCCGAGGGAAAGATAAATAAAAAATGAAAAATTAAAAGAGTCAATGTTTAGAGACAAGAGAGAGAAAGAGAGAGTTTGGTTTGTGTTAAAAACAAAAACAGAAAGAGAGAGATTCTGACGAGATTAAAGGAGTCTTTCTCTGTACAAAACAACCGACAACGTCATGTTCATCCCTATCCCACGCCCTGCCACATTCGGGTCCCACTTACTCTTCATTATTGCCCTTCCGTCTATGTTACAGGCTCCGGTTTTAAAACAAAAATCTACGACTAATGTATATGCCCTATTTTTCTTTTTAAAATATATGTACATTATTAGTTCATATATAATTTTATAGGTGATTTTAGTTTGAATTGTATTTATTTTTAATTTATTTGTAATATAATGAAATGATTTTACATGACATTTATGATTATTGGGACTTTAATTGTATTCTAGTAGCTACACTTAAAAAAACCCAAAAATTTACTAATTCAACTTATGTGGAAATAAAAAAAAATAATGATGAATTAAATAAAAATAAAAAAACACTTAAATTGAACAGAAATTAATTAATTAATATATTTGGGGTAAGGTCTACTTTCCTCCACTTCTAATAACTGGTGTTGGAATCAGATTAGTGTAATTTTAGAGTTAAAAAAAGATTCCAAAATCTACCCACTTGAGCTCCCTCCCTCAAATGAGCAAACAGAGAGATAAAGTACAGTGACTCCCCTTGATGCGACATACCTTTGCTTCCTCCATAATCCTTCCCCGAAACCTCAACTTTTCTTAATAAAACAGGTTTCCAGAAACTAATAAACACTCCATTACAAGTTAAAAAAGAAAGCTCTTTTAAACATGCTGGTAGGGGTGAAAAGTTAAAAAACTGTGGGGATGGTCCACAGGGAGAGTTGTTGTCCTGTTCGTGCTGAGCCCTGAGAGTAGTGTGTGTATGAAAATATATGGATTTGAATGATCAAAAGAGCTTAAGGTGCGCATTTCTGCAAACTGTCTGGCAACAACCACGCTTGCCCCCAAGCAAGGTCTTTGCCTTTCCGTGATGCAATCGATGCCTTTTATTTGTCTCTCTGCACTTTTCCACGTTGTATTGCTTTGGTACTTGCTTCCTCACTGTTCATATTATTTTTATATATTTTGGGTGCAGTACAGCTTCAACCAATGGCTATTTCCAACTCCAGAATCCTTCATCACCACTTTTATCATATTTTTGTTTTATCACCTCAGCTCCTTTACCACTCTGAAAATTTTCCCATTTGCTTCATACTTCATATCATCATTTTCCCAATTCAATCACTTCCCTGTTTCTATATCTACGTCTTCTCTTGTCACTGTCGATAATCCTAATCATCGTTACTTGTATTTGAATCATAATTCACATTTTCATTTTTCAGTAATTTGTTTTATTTGGAAAAAAATTTATTAACTTGAATTTTTAGTTAAAAGTATAACGAGTCGAATTACATTTTATCATCTTTACTAAAAAAATAAGTGAATTAATTCTTCTATGTTAGATAAAAGTAAAAATTAGTCCTTTCTACTAAAACTTTTATCTCTTTACAGTGTTAAAATTGATGCGACAGACAAAATAACCGAACAACAACACTTAGTGTGCCACATATAACTCATGTTGATGTATAGGGATCGATTTTTAATAATAGAAGTGGATAAAATTTTTAACAAAATTACTAGTTTTCTTTTTGGTTTAAAACTATTTTACCCATTTTTCTAGTAGAAAAACAAAAATACAATCTGGCTATCAATTAGAGCTGTACATGGGTCGGGCTATCCGGCCCGGCCCGAAACCCTTGAGAAAAATGGGAGGTTCGGGTAAAAATATAGGCCGAAAAATAGGCTTGGGCAAAAAAATGAGGCCTGTTTAAAAAGGGCCGGGCCTCGGTATGATTTTTTTGGCACAGGCCCTACTGAAATATTTTAGTATTATTTTTATTTTTTTATTAATAAAATTTTAACTTTAGAACATGTGTTTATTTTATTCCATATTTAATTTCTTTAAAATTGAATTTTTGAGAATATGAAAAATTATTAATAAATTAAGCTAAACAAATTAATCATCTATTTTAAGTAAAGTAGAAAATTAAATGGTAGAATAGTATCATTATGAGATTCAAAGTAGAAAATAAGCATATATTTTTTTAAAATTTATTTGATTCATTATTTTTTATTTTTTATTTAATAAAATAAAAATAATACGGGCCGGGACGGGCCGGGGTTGGGCTTACCAATTCCATGTCGGGCCGGGCTTGGAAAATTTTTTCAGGCCCATATTTCGGGCCGGGCCGGGCCCGGGCCTACAAAACGGGCCTAGTTTTTTAGTTGAGCCCGGGCCGACCCATGTACACCTCTGCTATCAATATAGAGCCTTCAAAATACATTTTACCAAATTTTTATAAATTAAAATTCACATTTCTCGTATTAAGGTTTTTTTTTTTAAACCAGAAATGTTATATATCATTCGAGTTAAGTTTATATTCAAATTCAATATTGATAATTATAATATTCAAACATAATCCAAATTCTTAAAAAAAAAAAATCCACTAATTCTATGTATTGATTATTGAAGTTGTTTTTCTTTAACAAAATGACATTTTGTTATTTGGTTTAGAACTAAGGTACCTAATTTTTTTACTCTCCAAAATACTTTTACCAAATTAAGATTCGCATTTCTCCTGATGAGGTTTTCTTTAACCACAAATGTTATATATTATTCTGAAATAAACTACTTGAAGTTGTTTTTCATGATTAGAGCAGTTGCATTTACATCTAAAACGGACTTAGTTTGAATGGTGATGTTTTGGAAACATATCAACCTTTGTGAAAAATATCATCCACGCCATTTAATTAGTGAAGAAGAAAACAATCTCACAGCAAGGAGATGTCTTTTCTGAAATAACAAAATCATAATGAATACAATACAAAATTCCTCACACCAATGAGCATAAGAGGCACAATTGGAACAACTGAACTCGACCAAATGGAACACACAAGCTGCCATCACTATAATTCATAATCTAATTCAACATGATAGAAGGAAGCACGTAGAGATTGATTGATGCATTATTAACAGAAATTAATGGATACTTTGTTGAATATCCACATTAGACAAGATTATGTATACGTTTGGTGTTTTGTCATGTTAAAATTTTAATATTATGATTTTTGATAATGTGGTTATCGGGAAACTTACTTTACAATGTTTCATATACATCAGAAGGTATTGATTAAAACCCGAAGAAAGTTACGTTATCACATTTGGTTTACTAAGCACGGAATGAAATGATAATTTATGAATTTACTTTGTTCAATAAAATATAATATTCATGTATTTATTTTTTATAATATATTTTATTCTTTGGATAAAATATTTAATAATAAAATTTAATTGATAATTTTTAAATTATTTTTTAATTTATGATTTTAATTCAAAGTAAAATTATTTCAAATTTGTCTTGCATATATTTTCTAAATATAATCATGCATATATAAAATCATGTATATATAAAACTTGTTTTGGAATAGATAAAAAAATTTGAAATCACGTTTTGTTTTAACTAAAGGCTAACTCATATGAATGTAATAAAAATAGTTGATTCCAAGTATTGCTTTAAGCAAAACTATAAATAATTAAATCATAGAAACCTAAAATCATAGGTGGTCTAACCCACAATTCCTTCACAGCTTAAATGGAACAATTCTACCCATATTCTGCAACAACAATAACAATAACAAGTATTTCCTACAAATATAAGTGTTAAATCAAATATGTAGCTAAATAATAAAATCAAGAAAAAAAAAACTTGCAAAAAATCCATTGAACTAATAGAGAAAATTAAGTAGTAGGAAGGAGGAAAAAGCCAATAAATTCTCCTTTATTAATTGATCAATTCTCTAAACCAATATAAAATAGAATTACTTTTGTCTTAATATATATATTTTTTAATTTTGCAATCTACATGGGAAAGTAATTTTTCCATCTTTTATCATCAGAATCACATTGTCATATTCACGAGAAGTAACTCCCAAATAAAAGTTAAATTATAAGGAAAGTAAATAAAATTTGACATGTCAAATATTGAAATTAATTTATTTAAATTCCTAAAATTTTTTCAACTAAATGATAGTTTCTATCATACCAAACGCTACTTAAGAATCAACAATCGACCGTTTAGTACCTTAGTTTGCATGTTGAGCATAATAATTGGGATTTGCCAAAATTTTCTCGAAATGAGGAAGATTTGATTAGAATTAGACTTAATTTGATATAATTATATAGATATTTTTTTTCTAGTCAGGTATGCTGTGAAGATTCAAAAAATACTATTCTAAAAATATTGAGAAAGTTATATTGGAAAGGGATTTTCAAGTAGTCTAAGAAAAAGTAAGAGTGATGGAAGACAAAGATGGATATAAAAGCCTATTCTACTTAAGCTGGATAGAATGGTAGAGGAGGTAGCACAAGTGAAAATTCAGGTTAATTAAACGTTGTGCAAATAAGGCAGTAAATTAGATGGCAACCCAATTCAGAAATGGAGATGTGCATTTTAGGGTTGGGTTGATTAGCCTCCTTCCAGCGTATTTGATGGATATGAATATCCTAGGTAGTCCAGGGATTTATCTCAAAGTTCATACATATTATATTGCTTAGTGGGGTTTGACTTTCGACAAAAGAAAAATAGTTCTTCATTAGTATAATGATCGAAGCTGCAAAGCTGAAGAAAATGTTGTTTGTTTTCCCAAAAGTTAGAAAGGAAAACTGATATAAATATATATTGTTATAAACTCATAATCTTAAGATGATTTTCTCATCTATTACTTTTTGTAATTTATATAAGAGATTATCATGAGTTTTATGCAACATTGAAAAATCATAATTCATCATCTCAAATATCATTTGAGAGAGACTCAATTGGGGTTTTCGCAATGTATCTTAGTTAAAGGAACACCCAAAAACTCATCTCATAAGTTTGCCAATAATTAAATCTGATCATGGTATGTTAGTCTTCGATTCAAATAAGAGAACAATGTTTAAACTACATACCTATTGTTTTGAAGCAATATGGTTAGTGTATCTTTCATTCATTCCAATGACCAGAATGAATGAGAAATGTCACTAGACCACTTTCGTAATAATATTCTTGGATTTATTTAAGAAATTAGGTAAAAAAAATCATTTTTATAAAATCATAAAAGTAAATAAAAATCAAATTTTGAAATTTATAATCATGCTAAAACCATTTAAAATTGAATTGCAGGTGTTCAGATATGTCTAGGACCAATATGGGCCTTGGATGACTCAATTTCATCAAAACAGTGCTTAAGGGCCTAGGTATCGTTACCTAAGGCCTTAGGTACTGGACCTAGGTCCTTGTACTATCTAGGTTAGCATTTTGTCAAGCTTGGGTGCGATACCTTTGACAATGTACCAAACCTTGGAAACCTGGGACAAATTTCTAGCCCTGTTTAAGCTAAGAACAGATACCTACACAATGGGTACCCAACCTAGGGTGTAGAGACCAAATGTAACGACCCAAAAATCAATGGTGTCAGAAACAGTAGTTTTGAAACCTCGTTCTCTGATGACCGAGTTCATAAATGTTATTAATTAATATTTATGAGTCAATTATAATATTATATTAAACTTTAGTCTGACGAATTTGTTAATTGAATAGTTAGTTAAGGTACAAATGTATTGATCCTAAAGTCAGTGGTATTGAAAAATGAGGTATCGGGACCTCATTTCCATAAATCGAGCCTGTAAATATTTTTATTAAATATTTACGAAGTTATTGTATTGATAAATTGAATTTTGGTTAGATAATTTTATCAAATTAGAGATTAATTAAGGTACAGGGATTAAATCCTAAAACTAAAAAAAGTTCCATTGTAAGAGAAGCTTCAATTAGAAACAAAGAGAAAGGATTAAAAAGACAATTATGCCTTCTTAACCAATAGTGGACGGTAAGAAATGTATATATATGTATAGATATGTTATAAAAAATAGTGGTTAATTAAAATTAAATAAAATAAAGCATAATATATAACATAAAACAAGTAGTGGAGAGAAAGAGAAACATAATTCTCTTTTCATCTTGCATGCCGAAACTTAAAAGGAGGATTCCACTAGTGTTTTTTTATTTTCAAGCTTTAAATTGGTTAGTTTAAATTAGTTTTTTTTTATTATAATTTTTATGTTTTTTAAATTTTGGGAGTTTAATTTAGTTAACTCATTTGTTAATTTTTAAAACTGTTAAAGTTTATAAATATTGAAATTGTTGAATCTTGTAGCTTTTGGTGTTAAATGGTTAGATTTAAAGCCTAGATATGAAAAAGGACTAGTTTGTAAAATGAAAGTTGTTAGGTTTGAACATAGGGATTAAATTGAAAACATTTCAAAGTTGGTAAGAAATTTATATAGTTATGGGTAGTAGTGGGCTGTAGAAAGATGAAATTGAGATCGATTTTGAAATCGAGGCTCAAATTTGAAAGTTATAACTATTTCGGTTTTAGGGACTAAATTAAATAAAATGTAAAAATTTAGGGGCATCCGAATAATGAAATTGAGCTGATACATGTTTATAATTGGATGAAATAAGATGATTAAATAAATTGAATTGAATAACTGTATAGATCGGAATTGGTGCAAATCAGAATTAATGGGGGAAAAAGGCAAATTTGTTGATTAATCCTTAGAGAATTGATCATTTTATGTTTTGACCAAGTAAGTCCATAGGTATGTTTGTGTTAGATTTTTATGTTTTTAAAATTATAATTGTAAATATGTTAATTGAAATTTTGATTGTTTACGATTTGGTACAAAAAGGTGATATATGGATTAAATCATAAAGAAATGAAAAACTGTTTGATAAATTGAATATAATGAATTGTAATACGAGGTTTATTAGTTGAATTGAATAAAATTGATATGATTATGTTTGATCTTCGAAATAGATGACTAAATTGAATAGATTTGAAAAGATTATATATTTTTGTAATTGTAAAATTGGCTTTATGATAAGATGAATTATAATGTTATGCATGTAACAACCCGATTGTGACCCTAATCGGAACGGTGGTTTCGGGACCACGAATCCGAGTTAGAAAAATATTTAAATATTAATTTCGATTATTACGAATGTGTGAATTTGTTGGTGTGAAAATTTACGTTTTAAAATTTTATCGTTTAGATGCCTGATTAAATGAAAAGGGTCTAATCGCGTAAAATGGAAAATTAAGGGTTAATGTGTAAGGGATAAAATGTGATTGATTTTATATTATGAAGTATTAAGGTTGAAATTTGACCATAAATAGGTATTAGTGGCCGGCCAAAATGCATGCAATAGTAGATGGGTTATTAAATTATTTTTATATTGAAAAGGTAGTGATTTTAATATCATATAATAATATAATAGTAATAAAATATAAAATAAGTGGATGAACATCTTTTCTATCATTTGTCTTCTTCATTGCCGAAACCAGAGAAGAAAGAAAGAGCTTGAGCTCTTAAAACTTTCGGCCTTGCATGCTTGATTAAGGTATGTAATTGAGTTCGGTTTTTGATAATTTTTACGTTTTTGAGATCGTTGCTTTGAATACTAGCTAGCCCAAGCTAGAATTTCTGATTTTGATGCATATTTTGAGTTAGGCCATTGATGAATATTTGTGTTTTGTAATGTTTGATGATAAAATATTAAAGATATGTTTTAGATTAACAAGTTCTGTATTGGAGTTTTTGATTATTTTGAGTAATTAGAACTAAATTGCAAAAATAAATTTTTTGAGGGACTAGAATGTGAAATAAATGAAATGTATGGACTTGTGTGAGGACTAGGAATATTCAGCCCTAAAGAAGTGTGTGCAAATTTTGAGTATTTTGTGTTTTGTGCAATAGGGACTAAATTTTAAAAATTGTAAATGTTAGGGGTAAAATAGTAATTTACCCATTTATGTGTTTTTGGATTAAATTGAATGAAAATATATTTGAATGAGCTTAATTTGAAATTATTTAGATCAAGAACAAAAAGGATTGGGATTGGATCGGGGAAAGGAGAAGTTAATCGAATAGTCGGAAAACGTAGTCCGTCGATACTCGAGGTAAGTTCATAAGCAATTGAGTTGAATTTAATTTATTTATAGCGGTGTACATGAATTTAATGGAAGTATGTATATAGATTAATGATATAGCTGATTATTATATCTATATATGTGTACAGTTTAGCCGAATGTGAGGTATGTATATGTGTCATTGGTACACTCGAATGGGATGTGATTATGGAGATTGAAATAAGCTACTTCGTAGATTTGTAGTGGAGGTTTAATTCTTATGTATATATATAAATGTGTAACAAGATTGAGAAATGCACTAAGTGTGCGAATTTAAATTACCGAGCACTAAGTGTGCAAAATCGGTCAGTGAGCACTAAGTGTGCGTGCTTAATTACCGAGCACTAAGTGTGCGAAATCGGTTAACAAGTACTAAGTGTGCAAGTAAATTTTTAATTCAAAGATCGTAATCGGTAAGTTTTGATACTATGAGATGTTGTTGTCGGAAATCAAGAGAAAGTGATTATTTGTGGATTGGATGGAATGTTTCTTTTAAATGTATAGTTTGGATGATATAAATTGATATGTGCAAAAGTTTACAAAATCATAATGATTATTATATGAATTACAAAATATGATTCGGATATGTGGAAATTTGTATATGATATATGTTTAAATAGTTTGGAACTTGAAAATATCGATAATGCATGGGAACCAAATATTCACATTAGGTTCGGCTTTAATTTGAAAGATAAGAAATGTTTTGTGGTTGCACGAGTAAATGAATAGATGATGGATTTTTGTCTATTAAATTTTTATTAAAGTTATGGTATAATGATTTAATGCATTGTTATCACGAAATTGCTTATAACTTACTAAGCTATGATAGCTTACTGTATGTGTTTAATTGCATTATTTTATTAAACGAGTAAGATGTGTCTATGATCACTTGGTTGTTATGAGCCAAGTTATAATATGTTTTGGTGTAGGTGTGTATAAATGAAAGTAAACACAAAGAATTAATGAATGAGTGAAATTGACATTAAAACAGTTGTGAGCAGCAGCATTAGTATAACTTTGAAAAATCACCAAATATGGTGGAAATTGAATTAAATGCTGTGTAAGATATGAAATTAAAGCTTAATGAGTCTATTTTTTTTATAGAAGAAACATAGCAAACAAATGATTCGTATATTTTGAGATATTTGAATTTCTGTGAGACTGGTTCAGAATAATTACGTGATCCCCTGTTCTGCCTTGGAAAAATCATTAAAAATTGTAAAAAAATAATTAGGGGATATAATTTATATGCTTGAAATCCTGAATGAGACTATTTTCAAATGAACAAATGAGAAGGTCATATGAACTCTGTACGAGGAGAAAATTGATTCGTAGTGAAGAGAGGTCAGAATAGTCGAACAGTAAAATAGGGGAAACTTTAGTGAATAAACTGTACTAATTGGCTAAGCCAAAAATTCTGGAAATTTTATGGTAAGAAGATAAATGAGTCTAGTTTCATGAAAAATTAACGGTTCTTCATTTGGAGCTCTTTAGCTCGAGAAATAAACAATTTAGTGACAGTGACTCAAGTAGACAGATTAATGTGAACATGAGTAATAAGGTGTAAGCATGTGATATAATGATTATATCATCTTAAGAAATTATTGTGAGGATTCATCCATACAAGTTTATTAATTTCTTATTATTTGCATATGAACTTACTAAGCATTCATGCTTACTTCCCCTCTCTTTTCCCTTGCCTTGTAGTATCGCCAAGTTAGCTCGGGGATCGGTAAACGTCGGAGACTCGCTCACACTATCAATTGGAACATTTGGTATATCTAGATACATAAATTTTTGGGTTATGGCATGTATAGTAGGCTTGGTCATTTTTTTTTCATATATGTCATATTTCTTATGGCCTAAAATATTGGCCCTTATTTAACAAATGTTCATTTTGATTAAGGCTATTTGGAGATGGCCAATATTGATGGGTGTTATACGCCTATGATGTGGTTATTCATGTATGTGGTAATTGCATAATTGAGATGTTGTGGATGTGGTTTACAAATGATTTCATGAATGACGATGTGTATGAGAATGTGTATGCAAAATTAGATATTCGAATGTCCAATTATAGCATGATACATGTTGATGAAATGGATGCAAGAGAGTTCGTGTTTTAGAGTGGGGAACTGGCTTGGAAAATAGCCAACTTCCATGCCACATAGGCAGAGACACGGCTATGTGTCTTAGCCATGTGACAGACACGGTCTAAGGGCATGGGCGTGTGCCAAGGCCGTGTGGCCCTATTTTGATGATGATGTCATAAACAGAGAGTTACACGGGTTAGGGACACTGGCGTGTCCCAGAACACATGAGCGTATGACCCCTGTTTTGACAAAATTTTCTAAATTTTCTCAAAAGTTTCCAAAGTTCTTAGTTTAGTCCCGAACCATCCTAAAGGATGTTTTGAGCTTTATAAGCCCATATAGGAGACAAAATGCATGTGTTAGAAAAGTTTTAAATTTGACGAAATTTTATGACCTAGTTTTACATGTTCAAGAATTTTAAGTCCGGTAACGCCTCGTACCCTGTTCCGACATTGGATACGGGTAAGGGGTGTTACATTTAGTGGTATCAGAGTTATGGTTTAGTCGATTCTCGGACTACCATGTGAGTGTGAGAGTCTAGCTATACATGCCATAATGAACTATGATAGTGTGACGACTCCCGACCCTGATGTAAATTATTTTATTAGACAGATGCGCACTTCAACCGAGCTAAATTTGATAGTGCAAACAGTGTGTTTATGATGAGTTGAGACTCGTAAAAAGTTAGAATAATAACTTATGATGTTTATGTGATTATGAATAAATTGTGGATAGGAATTTCTCTTGAAATATGAAAGATGAGATGAAAGGAAAAATTTATACTATGATAAGTGTTCATGTTTGATTGGCATTTGTATGATGCTATGAGTATAACTTGTGAAATTAAGTGAATGTTATGAGTAATTTTACTCGAGATTTATGAATGAAAGTATAAGTGAACTTGTTTGTATAAGAAGATAGGAAGGTTGTGTAAAATGAGTATGCATGTTAAGTTACTTGAAACAATATATATATATATATATATATGAGTATTAAGTTATATGCATTAGTATATAAGAGGCAAGTCAGAGGCGTTACAACCTCACCCCTTCCAATAAGGTATGTTATAATGAAATTTCATGAAATTTAGACCGAATGGGTTTACAAGTGGAAGACTAAAGAGTTGAGTTGTAGATTAATTGACAACGTGATTAGAGTTGAGAATGGTTTAGTAAATGAACACAGTTGCAGAAAAGATGTCAGATTAATATGAGGATCATTCGAATCCCTAAATGTTATAGTTAAAGAAAGGTCAGGCTCAGCTAATTAACTCATCCAGGTTTGAGGCCTAAAGTATGTGATTGCTGGAATTTATTCTGAATTTATTTCTGTTTGCAATTGGAATAATACCAGATTAGTAATGTCAGCTAAATTTACAGATAGATGAAAGCATTGTAGTCTATTTGAGTTGTGATCAAAATTGCTCTATCTTTTCTGGTTTTCTGCATCATGCACAGATAGAAAGTTGACGGTAAGGTCCGTATGATGTTAGCGTCCCGTTTTACTAGCTATTGCTCAATGAAAATAAAAGAAGATTGTGTGGCTTTTGTTAAGATTATTTTCAGTACTTATGAGTATTTTCTGTATAGCTCCATGTTCTGAGATTTTGTTATTTCTATTTCCTTAATAAATTATTGTTCAAAGTATCAGCCATGAGATATCAGTAGGAAATGTTCTATTGATGAAAATGTTTTCTTCTTATTATTAAAATGCTTATGATGATTATAAGTTTTGACATGATGGCGAGAGTACTTTGATACAGTTACCAGAGGTATAAAGATTGTGCTTTTGTATTGGTTGTTATGGAAATTTGTGTTTAAATTTCTCCGATGATCAAGATGTTTTGTTTTCAGTCGGGACATTATCTACTAAAGTAATTGAGAAGTTAGTCTTATTATGGCATTATGATTTTTAAGTTGTATGAGTATTGTGGCATCAGTATAGTTAAGTGCTTCGACGAGTAACAGTTTAAGTAAATTCTACTATAAGTTTAATCTTTTCTAGATTTGAGAAGAAATTGAAGTTGGCAAAGTGTGAATGATAGAAAGTTCAACTTAGATCTGTGTATAGGTTTTCACTTTTCAAATGATCTTGATACATATATCAGCGAGTTAAAGACCGAATGTTATAATGTCTAGCACAGTGATAATTATCTGTTTATTTGAGAAGTACAGAGATGGATGATACTCCGAGGTAGTTACACTAGTAAGAGTATGAAATGTTATGTACCAGACTTTGAACCTGATGTCTGAACTTTTTATGGGTTAGAGTTGATTTTCAAGTATCTCAGAAGCTATTACAGTCAGTATTGGTATCTATGTGAAAATGTGATGGTTTTCCGAGAAAATGTGAATTGAGGCTATTACTATTAAAAAAAAGAAAAAGAAAAGAGAAGTAAATGTTATTTGAGTTATTGTTGACTGTTTGAAGAAGTCTGTGCACTTTTCTCAGTACGAATGAGTCTTTCTATTGATGGGTTATCGGAGTTATTTATTCTGAGGCTGTCAGATTATACAAAGTACAAATTTTCATTGTTCGTGATTGGAAACCAAAATTTGTTTTGTGACTTCAAGAGAAAGCTATAGTAAGTCTTGAGTATGAGATTGTTAAATATTATTGTATGTAACCTTTGTACTGATAGTTATATTGAGGAAGTGATCCAGATTCTCAGAAAGGTGTATGTGTTATCGTGTCTTAAATATTAAAAGCAATTGAGGAAAAGGAACTCATAGGGTTAAATTGAGCTAAAAGATTAGAGAAAAGTGGAAGTGAAGATTGATTTTAGAGATCAATTACAGATTATCAAAAATTGTATACAGAACCAAAAGGTAAGAGTATTGAACTTAGATGAGTGTCAAGTGCTTCTGAAAGTATTTCATTAACAGAGAATTTTTCATCTGGATAAGTAAAGATAGGTGAGTTGTGGTTCATCGAAGAGTATGAGATTATTGATCGAATAAGGCTAGTTACTTATTAGTGGGATTTTCAGTCAGAATTTAAGAAGATCAGTAATATGATTGCTATGTTCATGATAAGAGAGTACAGTTCAGAATCTTAGTCTAAGAAGTAAGATGTTGAAGATGTCGAGACTACATGAGAAGCTGAAAGTGACTTGTGAAATTAGACATAAATCCATTAACTGGTAAGATTTTCGGGGACGAAAATCCCTAAAGGAGGGAGAGTTGTAACAGCCCGATTGTGACCCTAATCGGAACGGTGGTTTCGGGACCACGAATCCGAGTTAGAAAAATATTTAAATATTAATTTCGGTGTTCTGAATGTGTGAATTTGTTGGTGTGAAAATTTCGTTTTAAAATTTTATCGTTTAGATGCCTGATTAAATGAAAAGGGTCTAATCGCGTAAAATGGAAAATTAAGGGTTAATGTGTAAGGGATAAAATGTGATTGATTTTATATTATGAAGTATTAAGGTTGCAATTTGACCATAAATAGGTATTAGTGGCCGGCCAAAATGCATGCAATAGTAGATGGGTTATTAAATTATTTTTATATTGAAAAGGTAGTGATTTTAATATCATATAATAATATAATAGTAATAAAACATAAAATAAGTGGATGAACATCTTTTCTATCATTTTGTCTTCTTCATTGCCGAAACCAGAGAAGAAAGAAAGAGCTTGAGCTCTTAAAACTTTCGGCCTTGCATGCTTGATTAAGGTATGTAATTGAGTTCGATTTTTGATAATTTTTACGTTTTTGAGATCGTTGCTTTAAATACTAGCTAGCCCAAGCTAGAATTTCTGATTTTGATGCATATTTTGAGTTAGGCCATTGATGAATATTTGTGTTTTGTAATGTTTGATGATAAAATATTAAAGATATGTTTTAGATTAACAAGTTTTGTATTGGAGTTTTTGATGATTTTGAGTAATTAGAACTAAATTGCAAAAATAAATTTTTTGAAGGACTAGAATGTGAAATAAATGAAATGTATGGACTTGTGTGAGGACTAGGAATATTCGGCCCTAAAGAAGTGTGTGCAAATTTTGAGTATTTTGTGTTTTGTGCAATAGGGACTAAAGTGTAAAATTGTAAATGTCGGGGTAAAATAGTAATTTACCCATTTATGTGTTTTTGGATTAAATTGAATGAAAATATATTTGAATGAGCTTAATTTGAAATTATTTAGATCAAGAACAAAAAGGATTGGGATTGGATCAGGGAAAGGAGAAGTTAATCGAATAGTCGGAAAACGTAGTCCGTCGATACTCGAGGTAAGTTCATAAGCAAATGAGTTGAATTGAATTTATTTATAGCGGTGTACATGAATTTAATGGAAGTATGTATATAGATTAATGATATAGCCGATTATTATATCTATATATGTGTATAGTTTAGCTTGAATGTGAGGTATGTATATGTGTCATTGGTACACTCGAATGGGATGTGATTATGGAGATTGAAATAAGCTACTTCAGAGATTTGTAGTGGAGGTTTAATTCTTATGTATTTATATAAATGTATAACAAGATTGAGAAATGCACTAAGTGTGCGAATTTAAATTACCGAGCACTAAGTGTGCGAAATCGGTCATTATGCACTAAGTGTGCGAATTAAATTACCGAGCACTAAGTGTGCGAATTAAATTACGGTTAAGTCTGCGAAATACTCGAGTGAGCACTAAGTGTGCATGCTTATTTTTAATTCAAATCGATTAATAAGTACTAAGTGTGCAAGTAAATTTTTAATTCAAAGATCGAAATCGGTATACTATGAGATGTTGTTGTCGGAAATCAAGAGAAAGTGATTATTTGTGGATTGGATGGAATGTTTCTTTTAAATGTATAGTTTGGACGATATAAATTGATATGTGCAAAAGTTTACAAAATCATAATGATTATTATATGAATTACAAAATATGATTCGGATATGTGGAAATTTGTATATGATATATGTTTAAATAGTTTGGAACTTGAAAATATCGATAATGCATGGGAACCAAATACTCACATTAGGTTCGGCTTTAATTTGAAAGATAAGAAATGTTTTGTGGTTGCACGAGTAAATGAATAGATGATGGATTTTTGTCTATTAAATTTTTATTAAAGTTATTGTATAATGATTTAATGCATTGTTATCACGAAATTGCTTATAACTTACTAAGCTATGATAGCTTCTTGTATGTGTTTAATTGCATTATTTTATTAAACGAGTAAGATGTGTCTATGATCACTTGGTTGTTATGAGCCAAGTTATAATATGTTTTGGTGTAGGTGTGTATAAATGAAAGTAAACACAAAGAATTAATGAATGAGTGAAATTGACATTAAAACAGTTGTGAGCAGCAGCATTAGTATAATTTGAAAAATCACCAAATATGGTGGAAATTGAATTAAATGCTGTGTAAGATATGAAATTAAAGCTTAATGAGTCTATTTTTTTTATAAAAGAAACATAGCAAACAAATGATTCGTATATTTTGAGATATTTGAATTTCTGTGAGACTGGTTTAGAATAATTACGTGATCCCCTGTTCTGCCTTGGAAAAATCATTAAAAATTGTAAAAAAATAATTAGGGGATATAATTTATATGCTTGAAATCCTGAATGAGACTATTTTCAAATGAACAAACGAGAAGGTCATATGAACTCTGTACGAGGAGAAAATTGATTCTTAGTGAAGAGAGGTCAGAATAGTCGAACAGTAAAACAGGGGAAACTTTAATGAATAAAATGTACTAATTGGCTAAGACAAAAATTCTGGAAATTTTATGGTCAGAAGATAAATGAGTCTAGTTTCATGAAAAATTAACGGTTCTTCATTTGGAGCTCTTTAGCTCGATAAATAAATAATTTAGTGATAGTGACTCAAGTAGATAGATTAATGTGAACATGAGTAATAAGGTGTAAGCATGTGATATAATGATTATATCATCTTAAGAAATTATTGTGAGGATTCATCCATACAAGTTTATTAATTTCTTATTATTTGCATATGAACTTACTAAGCATTCATGCTTACTTCCCCTCTCTTTTCCCTTGCCTTGTAGTATCGCCAAGTTAGCTCGGTGATCGGTAGACGTCGGAGACTCGCTCACACTATCAATTGGAACACTTGGTATATCTAGATACATAAATTTTTGGGTTATGGCATGTATAGTAGGCTTGGTCATTTTTTTTTTCATATATGTCATATTTCTTATGGCCTAAAATATTGGCCCTTATTTAACAAATGTTCATTTTGATTAAGGCTATTTGGAGATGGCCAATATTGATGGGTGTTATACGCCTATGATGTGGTTATTCATGTATGTGGTAATTGCATAATTGAGATGTTGTGGATGTGGTTTACAAATGATTTCATGAATGACGATGTGTATGAGAATGTGTATGCAAAATTGGATATTCGAATGTCCAATTATAGCATGATACATGTTGATGAAATGGATGCAATAGAGTTCATGTTTTAGAGTGGGGAACTGGCTTGGAAAATAGCCAACTTCCATGCCACACAGGCAGAGACACGGCTATGTGTCTCAGCCATGTGACAGACACGGTCTAAGGGTATGGGTGTGTGCCAAGGTCGTGTGGCCCTATTTTGATGATGGCGTCATAAACAGAGAGTTACAGGGTTAGGGACACGGGCGTGTCCCAGAACACACGAGCGTGTGACCCCTGTTTTGACAAAATTTTCTAAATTTTCCAAAAGTTTCCAAAGTTCTTGGTTTAGTCCCGAACCATCCTAAAGGATGTTTTGAGCTTTATAAGCCCATATAGGGGACAAAATGCATGTGTTAGAAAAGTTTTAAATTTGACAAAATTTTATGACCTGGTTTTACATGTTCAAGAACTTTAAGTCCGGTAACGCCTCGTACCCTGTTCCGGTATTGGATACGGGTAAAGGGTGTTACAATGCATACAAGTTGATAATTGGTTGATGAAATAACAATATTGAATTGAGAAATTGGCTTATAAACGAAATTAAGAAACTGTTACCCTATTAACTTTTCGGGTAGAGCCGGATATAGTTGGCATGTCATAAGATAGGAAGAGTTCAGGTTATTGTAACTACGTGTCAGAAGTGTTGGACACACCTATTTGTCAGTTATACCGACCCGTGCTGGGCATATTTATTTATCGATTTTACAGACCAGCGTTGGGCGTAACTTACTACTTTGAATTTATCCAATAGGCATTGGGTGTCAGACTGTGTGATTGGTTGGATTCGTGTATTCGTTTGAGTAGATTAATCGGGGTACAAAATGAAATTTTGATAACTGATATTTGAATTGGGTTGATATTATGATTTGATGATTTGTATACATATTGTGATTAACATATATTAATGGCATGTGAAAAATTATACGAGCTCGGAGGATCGATATAGAAATGTGATGAATCAATGAATTTGATTCAATATTCGAAAAAGGAAATGAAATAGTAATTGACATTAAATTGAAATTGGATGTATAATTGATAACTAGATGGAATGATATGATATTATGAGAATGATATTCATATGGTTAAATGTTGAACTGGTTTTGAGAATGGTATTAAAATGCGAATATCGGTGAATTGGTTTATTTCATATTGAAATGTTATATGATGAGGTTAAATGTTAACTCACCTTTTTTTTTATATATATATTTGATTTTCCATGATAGACAAACTTTACCAAGCTAAGTAGCATGTAGTGTTAAATTATAATCTAAGGTAAGTTACTTGGTTTAATACCTATGAACTTACTAAGCATTTGTAATGCTTACTCCGTTTGTTTTCCCTTTTCCCGTAGATCATTGACTTACGGAATGTGTCTAGCGGATCGTTGAGAAGCTCACACTATCCTATTATTGTTTTGGTAGTATTTCTATCGTTTATAGTTCAATTTTGTGGCATGTAAATAGATTTCTATATGGTTAAGTGTTGATTTTGTAAGTTGATGAAATGGTCCATATAATGCTTGTTTTGAATGTGTGAATAATATGTATATAAGGCTTGAAGTGTATATGTGTGTAATTAAGAGTTTTCATGTGTTTGAACTATGAATGTGGTTGGTTTTTACATGCCTTATTAAAGTGCTCAAAATGTACAAAATGGTATTATGATTCACAAATGGTTGCAGCTTTCAAATGGTCATATTTGATTGTGAAAAGGGTTGGATTAGTGTGATATAAATGGTATTGAATTGTATCAATTGACTTGAATAGTTGATGATGCTTATATAACCTTATTATGAAATGGTCTCATTGAGGCATATTGGTTAGTTGATTAGGGATTGTTATATGATATGTTTTGGTTTGTTTTGGACAAGTTTAAAAGTTGATAGATGTATATGTTTGGCTTGTCGAAATCTTTTTTTTTGAAAATCGACTTTTTATTAAAAAAATGAAAATGGGAGTCGCCACCAATCTTTTTTTTTTTTGAGGTGTGATTGGATCACCTCGTAATTTGATCGTTTTAATAAAAGGTTTGATTTACTAAAACAACGATTTTTGGTCTACAAAATTTAGAAAATGGGTTCGGGAGTCGGTTACGCACGAGGAAAGATTAGTACCCTCGTGATGCCCAAAATTGGTACCTAATTGATTACTTGATGTCTTAGTGTCGAAAGTTGAAAACTCGAAAAGAATTTAAAATACGATCCCTCTTTATTAATGTTATTTTTACTTAAAAATCGCTTGAATAAATCGAAACGTATGTTAAAGGTCATCTTATCTCGAGGTAATAAAAGGTCATATCCCGTAAGTTAGGATACGACACCTTGAAATCTCAAAAAATAAGTTTGCATTTTTTATTATTTAATTAAATCTCATTTATTTTGATTTTAAGAGGATATTCGGTCATTTAGATTCAACGAGAAAGTCGAAACCCCGTAAGTTAGGGCACGGCTTCTCGAATCTCCAAATACGGAACATTGCCTTATTTTTGAATTTTCCCTTTTTGAACAATAAAAAGTGTAATATTTAAAACGATGGATATTTATCTTATTCGGGATATAGTATAAAAACGGACAAATGTGTTTTAATGTAATACTTGGCACGAATATTAGCACAATATAAGATAACAGGCAAAAAAACAGATGACATAACAAGTGGATAAATCAATAAAACGAAAATACTATGCTAATGAATAATGATAATACACTATAATGATGATAAAATAAATAATAAAAAATAACAATTTAATAATAATAGCAATAATTATACTAGTAATAATAATAATAATAATAATAATAATAATAATAATAATAATAATAATAATAAATACGTAATAAGATTGGAAGTGCAAACGTTACAAAAAAATAATAATAAGAGCAAAGGAATAACAAATGAATGAATCAAACAATAAAATAAAAAGTTGAAATTAAATAAATAAAGGATTCAATTGGAATTAAAATTAAATTTAGGGCATAAATTGTAAAATATAAGTAAATAGATAAGTACGAAAATAAATAAAAATAGAAATGATAAAAGATTGAAATTAACTGAACTAAGGACTAAATCGGGATAAGAGTGAACTTAAAAGCATAAATTTAAATAAAATAAGTAAATAAAATACTAATATAAAATACAAAAGTATTAAAAATAAAAAAAAAAAAAAATGGACTAAATGGGCGATTATTCCAAATTTTTTTATGCGCACCATTTCCGCGAGACTAAATGGTCAAAGGACCGAAATAAAAAAAAAAAAACTTAAATGGATAAATTTAAAAAAAGAAAAGAAAAAAGGCTAGAATTAGGACCAAAATAAAACACGTGTAAAGGAGGAGAGACTGATCGCGCAAATATACCCTTTGTTGAAAACACGCGGATCTTAGGGAGTCTTGGGTTGGATCTCGGGTCAAGAGACAAAACGACGTCGTTTTGGGGCTATTGAAGCCAACCCTAAAACGGCGTCGTTTTAAAGGTCTATTTAAACCAATTTTTTCACAAAAAAATCATTTCATACTCAAAATAATAATAAAAACTCTCAAAAAGCTCTCCCCTTTCTCTCTCAGTCCCCAAGTCCGGCCGTTGGTCCAGCAAGTCGCCGTCGCGCCGGCCACCGTCCACCGGTCACCGGCGACGGCGTCGCCGTCCATGGTGGCTGAAAAATCGCCCGAACCTCTTTTTTTGTATTTTTCACGTAGAACTCCTTTTTGGAGTTGAAATCACCAAAAAAAAAAGGTAAAAATGAAAAAAACAATGAAACCCTTCGACTCCATGCATCCTCCATCATGGCCTTTCGCGAATCCAGGATTCACGGCCTTATGGACCGACGATAACATCGTGACAGTGTAAAAAAGGTTCCTTTTTTATGCTTTTATTATTTTTATTTGTTTATTTTGAAAAGAGACATACAAAAAAAAAAGAAAGAAAAGAAATATAAGTGAATACAACACCTTTCTTTGAATCGATTTCAAAATCTCTGCTTTTTTTACAACATATGTTTTATTTTTTCTTTCGTTGTTTTTGCTGCTCTTCTGCCTCTGTTTCGTTTCTTTTTCTTTGCAGGTATCTCTAGCGGAGTCAACGGCGACGATGGGAGTCGTGCATTGCCATTTCTGTGAAAGGAGGGGGAGAGGGCCTCGAGCGGCGCATTGGCTGACGTGGCATGAGGAGCGGCACAAAGGAGGCTAGGGTTTCTTTTGTTTTACTGAAAACATTTAAGTTTTTGGGCCATTTGGGCCATAGGGTTTTTTTTTTAATTTTTTGGCTGTTTGTAAATGTAATTTTGGGCCTGTAATGGACTCTGGACTTAAATGGATTCTTATTATTTTTATTTTTATTTCTGGTTTGGTTTTTGTTTAAGGCCCGGACAAAATTGGGCCTTTACATGGCTTATTTGGTGAATTAGTTTTGTTAACTTGCACCAAAAGACACATTTTACACCACACAGGTTGACATACGACCGTGTGTAACACACGGACAAGTGACACAGTCGTGTGCTCGCTGGTAGTTAGGAAGTATTTGTATCACATAGTCTCAGTTTGTTACATGGCCCAACCATACGGCCTTATGACTTTTGTTGAAACATTACATTTTGGTCCACACGGCTTCAGAGATTTACATTGCCTATACATGATTATCTTTAAATTTTGAAAATGTTACAATTTAGTCCTTGTTCATGCTCGGGTTTTTCAAAAGAGCTTTCGTAAGCTCAATTAAGACTCAAATCTAATTATATTTCATAATACTTGAGTGCTTATGACACGAATGATTATTTGAAGGATTTATTTAGGATATAATTTATATGTAAAGTTTGGAAATGTTGTATTTGGTGATTATGAATTGATTTGACTATGATTGTATGGTTTCTGTTCAATTTGAGTATTAATTTTGTATTTATGAAGTATTCCATGTTTATTTAAAATAATCGATGTAAATTGAATACGTTCTTGTAACAGCCCATTTTTAGTGAAATCGAAACAGTGGTTTTGGGACCACATAATCCAATGTGAAAATATTTATTTTATTATTATTTTAATGTCTACAGCATGATAGTAGAGTCATATGAAAATTTCGTTAATAAATTTTATCGTTTGTATGCTTAATTTGATAAAAAGGATTAAATTGCAAAAGGTGCAAAACTTGAGTTCTATAAGCTAAAGGGATTAAATAGCTTTGATAATAAAGGTTGGAAGGTTTATGTTGTAATTAAACCATCCATAATGTGAGTGGACATATATGGACACATTATTAAGTGTTTTAAAGGTTTTATATTAATGTTTAAAATGTAATTTAATAAAATAAACTAAGTAAAATAAAGAAAAAAAATTGTCATATTCCTGAAATGCATCTATCCACTAAAAATTAGACTTAAAAACTCCATGGGAGGAGCTTGAAGGTTCGACCAACCTTTTTTTTTGTGCATGTAAGCATTTTTTATCCCGTTTTTAATGATTTCTATGATTTTGGAATCGTTGTAGCTTATTCTATTTAGCCCAGGACTAATTTGTGAAAATGTTAAAGTATTAGGGCTTTACCATTGATGAATGTCTATGTGTTTTGATGTTTGATGTTAGAAAATGAATGGTTGTTGTTAGATAAACAAGTTTTGTAAAGAGATTTTGGTTGAAAATGTCAAATAGGGATTTATTTGTAAAATGTGAAAATTATGTGGTGAAATGTGTGAAATAATGAAATGTGTGGACTGCTTAGAACATATATAGAATTCGGTTAGCATGGGTGTGGATTAAATTGCATGAATTTGCATTTTTATGAGTTAGGGACTAAATTGTAAAGAAGTCAAAAGTATAGGGGCAAAATGGTAATTTTGCCATAACATGAAATTGGATTGAATTGAGTAGAATAAATATTAAAATGGTTAAATTTGGTTATATAGATCAAGAAAAGCCACGTTCGAATTAGATCGAGGGAAAGATAAAATAGTGGATTGATCGGTCGATTTTCTCCGTATTAATTCAAGGTAAGTTCGTATGTTAATAAACATTAAAGTAATTGTGTTTTAATTGCTTTATTATTACATTCTTGATGAATACGACTATATGAAAATATTCGACGAAGATTTGGCGAGGTATGAAATCCCGGTTGAACCTTAGGAATAGATAGGATACAAATGACATGTCATTAGGGTTACCGTGTAATGGGTGCTGGTTCCGTACGTTTTACCGGTGGCTGATTTTTTCAGCATGTGTTGTGGTTACTCGTCAGCTTGTGTGAGCAGCACTGTGTAGCTACTTCTTGATGGTCAGCTTGTGTGAGCAGACCCAGTAATGGCTCGAGAGTGAGCATCTATACGAGATATGAGATAGAGATGGTATAACACCCCAAACCCGGCCTAGAAGTTAGGCCCGAATCTGGCGTGTCACATTGAAGTGTTTTTCGAAAACCATGTTTTCATTGAAAACTCTTCTTGATATTTAAAAACTAAAGTCTCAGTTTGCGTTTGTTTATTTTTAATCAATGTTTATTAAAAGTTAATAATTTCAAAACCTCGTTGTTGCAGAAGCTTAATTTAAAATAATGATTTACGAAGACGAGTTATCCAAAAATTGAGTTGCGAAAACGTAGTGTTTAGAAAACAATTATCATTTTGAAAAAAAAAACGTGTTCAACTTTTAGCAGATTTAAATCATAATAAACTGAAAATCTCAAATTAAAAACCAGAATTTAAGAGAGGCCTTATTACAACCAAATAAGAAAACAGTTTAAATAAAGTAGAATAGAATACTAAAATTCAAAGCTGCTCGTAGTGTGGCCACCTCCGAGTCCTCCAGTACGTCGAACCGCCTACTGAGGATTTCCTGAAACATTTAATAAAAAGAGGGGGTGAGTTTACGAAAACTCAGTGTGTACAACCCTCGTCAGTAAAACATGCATCACAACAATCCGGGCCTAAGCCCATTACAGAAATGGTGGCAATTGGGCCTTAGCCCAAAATAGCCTCGGTTGGGCCGTAGCCCATATCAAATGTCACATATCATATTTATCTGGGCCTAAGCCCATATCAATATTAAAATCCATGTATGCAATGCATTAATGCCCATACCAACCCCACACTCCGTCTCCTGTCCCAACCTCGCACTCCCGTGGGATTTAATCGACCCACCCATCCCTACACACCTTATGTAGCACCGCTTACGGCACTAACTTATTGTTGCAAAGAGAGTCGCTCATGACTTAAAAGCCTTTCTGGTGGATCCACGAATGCGTCAGCGACCATGCGATCCTATTAGCACTTCCTCCGTATTAATAGTCTCATCCCCATGCAACATAATAACACATGAATGCAACATACCATAATAAACATACGATAGTAATCATATAACATGTAGAGCATTTTAGTCATTACGCCTCTTCGAGAGCATAACGGTCATCTTACCCTCCAGGGGTATTTCGGTTATTTTACCCTTCAAGGGTATTTTAGTAATTTTACGAACTTTTCGGAGGTCTACAGTCGCCTCGAGCGACACAAATATCGTATTTAATCAAAAACGGTGTATTTGGGCCCAAAGCCCAAAACTCAACCCAGGTGGGCCCACACTCTCGTGTGGCCCATTCGGCCCAAAACTATCTTTGGCCATGTGATCGCTCATGGTCGGCTCCTTAATTCCTATCCGTCCACAACATTTACCCAAGTAGGGCCTACGGGCCCGTTGGGCCCACTCGGCCCATTTCAACCAAACGAGGCCCAAAACTTCCTAAGCCCATGAGAACGCTCAAGGTGGCCTCACGCATCATGCGCCCATTTTCGCGGGCTCGGTTCACCACACGTGCGTTTGCACGCTCATGTGGCATCATTTGCCGGAGTTTTGGCTTTTCGGCACTTGTTGATCTATAGTCAGAATGGTGTGAGTACACACCTGTTATGAGCGTAGGTTGAACCCTCGGGATTACGCACCTATAAATCCATATACTTTAATCATTAGCCTTAACCAAAGTAAGACATATCCATTAGGTTGAAACTGACAACTCACCACACTACTTACCAAGAACGACAACAACTCTTGCTACGCTTGAACGTTCAGTCTACTCTCTTACGAAGTTGAGTCCCTAAAGAATAGCACGAGTTAGCGATTTTGTTCAAAATAACGAAGAAACGGCCTTTCAGCCTAAATGAACCTAAAATAAAGAACAACCAACAATCCCCCCCCATTCGGCCATAGCCATCCTTACCAAGGTGCCATAGATTCGGCAACTGACCAACAAAGGTTTCGACTTTTTCAAAGGAACAAACAAGATTTGAGATGGAGAGAAATGTTCAGATTCGGCCTGATTAAAAGAATTAGAAGATGAGTGTTCCGATCCTTTGAGAGAGAAAAGAGAAGGAGAATATAAAAAGAAAAGAGACTACTACCTTGCAACTATAGAAAAACCAAATGAAAAGGAAGATTCGATGGTCGAAAACACATCACGCTTCAGACTAGATCAAGTTCGGCTAATGGCTAAAGAAAAGGAAATTGATTCAAATAGGGCAAAGGGGAATTCGACTTATGGAGAAAGTAGTAGAAACACAATGAAAAAGAAGAGAAGTTTCGGTTATGGAGAGCACAAAAGAAAACAAGTGAGGGGAGAGTAGAAAATAATGTGCAAAAGAGAATAGAAGGAAACGTGAAGAACAAAGGACCCGAAATGTCTAAGGAGAAAGCCTAAAATGTCAAAAATGCTAAGAACACAAGAGATTTTCGGCACACCCTCCAAAAGGTTTCGGTTTTCTCCTATTGCTACTCACCAAATGCCGAATTTCATGCCAAAATCAACCCCTAGCCAAATTTCTCCTCCCCACACCCCATATTCAGCCAACCATTACCTCTCACCCCCAAATCCCCTGATTCTCTCCTCAATTCACTCTACTTCTCTCATTCGAAAACACCCAACCACCTTGACCAATTCAAACACTCCTCCATCAGAATATGATTCCAACACAACCTCTTGTCATCTCCTGAGCAGAATAAAAGTCTCCAACTTGCCACATGTGGGATTCGAACTCCTTCCCTCTTGCTCCCTCCTTGACGCCACAGCCACCTTGCTATATGCTCACCTTGTGTCTCTTAATCACACACAATTAAACTTAAGTCCTACTTTCCGAAGCCCTCTCTACTAAAGATCAAAAAAACAAAATTTTTCCCAGGCTAAATCTCGAACCCAAGCCTCTAAAGGACCCCCAAACTTACTCAAACAGCAAGCCAAATAAACACAACATGGATTCAAGCAAAACTACTAACCCCTAACTTTTGGGAGCTACAATTCTACCTCCCTTAAAGAAATTTCGTCCTCGAAATTTCCAACTATCTAATAGCCGCACAATACCGGTTATACCACTATGCTTTTGCTGCGCACTCTAGTCTTAATTGCAACTTAGGTAAATAGCACATTATGGGTAAAGGACGTACCAGTATTCGCATCTGGGGCATCTCCGTCCTCTCGGCGACGTGCTGCATAAACCAATGCTGGCTGCCTCGCCTCCGCAAGACCAGCACCTCTACCCGAAGCTCCACGGCCCAAACCGTTTCCATCCCTGACATGTCCACGGCCCCTGGGCGGCTGCTGTCCACCCTTCAGTGGTTGTACATTACCCCTACCGAAAGCTTGCCTCTGATCCAATCTTCTAGGACACTCTCTGAAACAATGTCCCATGGAACCACAACCCAAACAAGCCCCTGTCCTTCTCCAGCATTCGCCCACATGACCTTTCTCACAAGTAGCACAAGGTGGTAACCCAAAGATGCGCGACAATGGGGTCCACTCTCTGGTAGCCCATCTACTCTAGCCCTTCTCTTAAATCTCTGATCAGAATCGGAATGCTCAGACTCCCCCTTGTTTCTGCCCCTTTCTCTTTCCCTATTTAGACACTCAGAGCACTTTACATCCTCAGCGATCTTAGCTTTCTCTATTAATGCGGCAAAGTCCCGCTCCCTCTGTGGAGCTATCAACACTCGAAGACTATCCCTGAGGCCATCTTCGAACCTAACACAACGTTCGTACTCCGTCGCCACAATTCCTTGAGCATACAGGCTAAGTCGCAAAAATTCTGCCTCGTACTCAGCCACAGACTTGTCACCTTGAACCAGATTCAAAAATTCTTTTCTACGAGCATCGACATAGCTAGCGCCCATATACTTTCCCTGAAATGTGTACTTGAAGAATTCCCAAGTCAATCGATCAGATGGGGTACCCTCTTTTACCGTAAGCCACCACTGGTAGGCTTCATCCCTCAGCAAAGACACAGCACCCTTCAACTTTTGTTCCAGCGTGCAGTCGAGGTCGCCCATAATTCTTTCTTCGGCCTCTAGCCGCTACTCGCCACACTTGGGACCACCCCTGAAACTCCCGAAGATCTCGCTCCATTGGACCGAGTCGTTCCGTAACCGACCCACGGCCCCCAACAACGGTATTAGGCCCAACAGACCCAGCAACTCTTTCTAAAATATGCAGCATTGCCTGAGATAGTGCGTCATCCCAAGAAGCTCGGTCGAACGACCCTGTCTCAGTTACCGGTGAAGCTGGTGCTTCTCTCGCCTCAACATTGGGCATGTGGTTTGGCGCCAAGACCCAAATTTCTAAGCACTTCTACGACCTCTACCGCGCTTCTTGCACCCTCTTCTAGCGCTCATTATCACTTCAAGCGTATTATCTGGATTATAAGTTTTATGAATTTAGCTCATAGTTCCAGTAATTAAACAAATGTTTTATGGAGATAGTTAAAAGTTGTTTTCGCAATCGTAAGCTCACTACAGTTTTAGTCTCCTACGGGCTTCAGTTTTACTCTAACTAAGAGTCTCAGTATAGTCTACCATCTAAAGTAAGCCCAGTATCTATCTACAGTATAACAGTTTAAAACAAAATTCAGTATCTGGAGAACTTACTTGGTCCGACGACGGAGACTCGGAGTGCCACACAAAATCTTCCAAAACCACTTCAAAACCACTTGTAAACATCTTAAAAACTAAAGCCCATTTCACAGCCCTAGTTTTGCAACCTGATTCTGATACCACTAAATGTAACACCCCAAACCCGGCCTAGAAGTTAGGCCCGAATCTGGCCTGTCACATTGAAGTGTTTTTCGAAAACTATGTTTTCATTGAAAACTCTTCTTGATATTTAAAAACTAAAGTCTCAGTTTGCGTTTGTTTATTTTTAATCAACGTTTATTAAAAGTTATTAATTTCAAAACCTCGTTGTTGCGGAAGCTTAATTTAAAATAATGATTTACGAAGACGAGTTATCCAAAAATTGAGTTGTGGAAACGTAGTGTTTAGAAAAGCAGATTATCATTTTGAAAAAACCGTGTTCAACTTTTAGTGATTTAAATCATAATAAATCAAAAATCTCAAATTAAAAACCGAATTAAAGAGAGGCCTTATTACAACCCAATAAGAAAACGGTTTAAATAAAGTAGAATAGAATACTAAAATTCAAAGCTACTCGTAGTGTGGCCACCTTCGAGTCCTCCAGTACGTCGAACCGCCTACTGAGGATTTCCTGAAACATTTAATAAAAAGAGGGGGTGAGTTTACGAAAACTCAGTGTGTACAACCCTCGTCAGTAAAACATGCATCACAACAATCCAGGCCTAAGCCCATTACAGAAATGGTGGCAATTGGGCCTTAGCCCAAAATAGCCTCGGTTGGGCCGTAACCCATATCAAATGTCACATATCATATTTATCTAGGCCTAAGCCCATATCAATATTAAAATCCATGTATGCAAAGCATTAATGCCCATACCAACCCTGCACTCCGTCTCCTGTCCAACCCTGCACTCCTGTGGGGATTTAATCGACCCACCCATCCCTACACTCCTTATGTAGCACCGACATGGCACTAACTTATCGTTGCGGCGGAGTCGCTTATGGCTTAAAAGCCTTCGGTGGATCCACAGTCGTCAAGCGACCATGCGATCCTATTAGCACTTCCTCCGTATTAATAGTCCCATCCCCATGCAACATAATAACACATGAATACAACATACCATAATAAACATACGTTAGCAATCATATAACATGTAGATCATTTTAGTCATTACGCCGCCTTCGAGGGCATAATCTGTCCATCTTACCTTCCAGGTATTTCGGTCATTTTACCCTTCAAGGGTATTTTAGTAATTTTACGACCTTTTCGAGGTCTACGATGCGCCTCGGCGACACGTATATCGCATTTAATCAAAAACGGTGTATTTGGGCCCAAAGCCCAAAACTCGGCCCAAGTGGGCCCACACTCTCGTGTGGCCCATTCGGCCCAAAACTACCTTTGGCCATGTGATCGCTCATGGTCGGCTCCTTAATTCCTATCCTTCCATAACATTTACCCATGTAGGGCCCACAGGCCCGTTGGGCCCACTCGGCCCATTTCAACCAAACGAGGCCCAAAACTTCCTAAGCCCATGAGAACGCTCAAGGTGGCCTCACGCATCATGCGCCCATTTTCGCGGGCTCGATTCACCACACGTGCGTTTGCACGCTCATGTGGCATCATTTGCCGGAGTTCCGACTTTTCAGCACTTGCTGATCTATAGTCAGAATGGTGTGAGTACACACCTGTTATGAGCGTAGGTTAAACCCTCGGGATTACGCATCTATAAATCCATATAATTTAATCATTAGCCTTAACCAAAGTAAGACATATCCATTAGGTTGAAACTGACAATTCACTACACTACTTACCAAGAACGACGGTAACTCTTGCTACGCTTGAACGTTCAGTCTACTCTCTTACGAAGTTGAGTCCCTAATGAATAGCACGGGTTAGCGATTTTGTTCAAAATAACGAAGAAACGACCTTTCAGCCTAAATGAACCTAAAATAAAGAACAACCAACCATCCCCCCCATTCGGCCATAGCCATCCTTACCAAGGTGCCACAGATTCGGCAACTGACCAACAAAGGTTTCGGCTTTTTCAAAGGAACAAACAAGATTTGAGATGGAGAGAAATGTTCAGATTCGGCCTGATTAAAAGAATTAGAAGATGAGTGTTTCGGTCCTTTGAGAGAGAAAAGAGAAGGAGAATATAAAAGAAAAGAGACTATTACCTTGCAACTATAGAAAAACCGAATGAAAAGGGAGATTCGATGGTCGAAAACACATCACGCTTCAGACTAGATCAAGTTCGGCTAATGGCCAAAGAAAAGGAAACTGATTCAAATGGGGCAAAGGGGAATTCTGCTTATGGAGAAAGTAGTAGAAGCACAATGAAGAAGAAGAGAAGTTTCGGTTATAGAGAGCACAAAAGAAAACAAGTGAGGGGAGAGTAGAAAAGAATGTGCAAAAGAGGATAGAAGGAAACGTGAAGAACAAAGGACCCGAAATGTCTAAGGAGAAAGCCTAAAATGTCAAAAATGCTAAGAACACAAGAGATTTTCGGCACACCCTCCAAACGGTTTCGGTTTTCTCCTATTGCTACTCACCAAATGCCGAATTTCATGCCAAAATCAACCCCTAGCCGAATTTCTCCTCCCCACACCCCACATTCGGCCAACCACTACCTCTCACCCCCAAATCCCCTGATTCTCTCCTCAATTCACTCTCAATCTCTCATTCGAAAACACCCAACCACCTTGACCAATTCAAACACTCCTCCATCAGAATTTGATTCCAACACAACCTCTTGTCATCTCTTGAGTAAAATAAAAGCCTCCAACTTGCCACATGTGAGATTCGAACTCCTTCCCCCTTGCTCCCTCCTTGACGCCACAGCCACCTTGCCATATGCTCACCTTGTGTCTCTTAATCACACACAATTAAACTTAAGTCCTACTTTCCGAAGCCCTCTCCACTAAAGACAAAAAAAAAACAAAATTTTTCTCAGGCTCAACCTCGAACCCAAGCCTCTAAAGGACCCCCAAACTTACTCAAACAGCAAGCCAAATAAACACAACATGGATTCAAGCAAAACTACTAACCCCTAACTTTTGGGATGCTACAGATGGTTTCGACCATGTATTGACATTTGGTTTGCGAGATACCCGAGTATCCGATATTATTCTAAATGGTTCAACGGGCATAGTGATGTTACGAAAGTATATGAATTCAATATAAACCAGTACAGGTATGTAGGTGAATCATGTGAGAATTGAATCTATGAGATTTGTGATTTCATGTCTAACTTTGTGGATGAATATATGTTAGGATTGTGGATCAAATTGAGTTGCATTATACTATGTTGAATTACTTAAATTGTGATTAAATGGTAAGCTGAGTTTTATGCTATACCAACTTACTAAGCTTAATTCTTACTCTATTTATTTTTCCGTGTTTTATAGAGTTTCAAAAGCTCGCTCGGATTGGATGTTGTCAGAGATTACATCACACTATCAAACTCTCCTTTGGTACTTTGGACTTATTATTTTTTGGTTAAATGGCATGTATAGGTGTTTTGGTTAATGTAGCCTATATGGTTTGTTATGTTTTAGCCATTGATGTGGCTTGACAATGGTATATGTTTTGATATGTAAATAGGTGTAAATGGCCCTTTGATATGTGGTTTATAATTGCTATGTGAATGTCTCGTTGTGAATTGGTATTTAAGGTATCAAATGGTTGAAATTGAAAATGTATCCGCATGCTAAGTTTTAGGCAATGTGTCATATATGAATTTGACCATTTAGGTAGATTTTGGAATTTCAAATGGTATGTTCTAAGGTGGTCAAATGAATGAGTTATGAATGTCATATTGTATGTGTGGATGGATCATGTTATAAATTTGATATTAGATGGTTGTGAATGCCCATTTATGTCATGGTTACATGTACATTGTTTGGCTTAGATTGGTACCACATTGGGTGAGAAATATGGCTTGGAAAATGTCCTATTTTTGTCCACACGGGAAGAGACACGGGCGTGTGTCTCAGCCGTAGGTGACACGGCCGTGTGTCCCCTGATACTTGTTTAGAAACCACATCAGTAGCTCCACACGGTCTAGCACACAGGCATGTGGCTTGGCCGTGTTGCACAAGCCAATATACCGTTAAGTTTTCACACGGCCTAGCACACGGCCTGGCACACAGGCGTGTGGTCTGGCCGTGTGACCCAAGTTAATGAGTTACACGGGGTTGGACACGAGCTGTGACACGGCCATGTGATCCCATTTCGAATGTCCACACGGCCTGTGACACAGGCGTGTCTCTTGGCTGTGTGAGACACACGGCCTGGCCACACGGTCGTGTGTCCCCTGCACTTTAAAATTTTTTCATGTTTTTCTAAAAATCTCTTAAGTACTCGGTTTAGTCCCGAACCACTTCTAATGCTTGTTTTAGGCCTTGAGGGCTCGTGTTAGGGACTATATGATTGAATTTGAATGACTTTTGTTTGGATATGAGAAATGAACATGAAATGTATGATAGTTTATATGATAAGTTCGGTAATGCTCCGTAACCCTATTCCAACGTCAGATAGGGGTTAGGGGTATTACAGTTCTATTTCAATTATAACTCTAGCATTACATAGCTCGGGTCCAACGACCAGATTGGGTAATAAGTGTTACATTTAGTGGTATCAGAGCTACATGTTTAGTCAATTCTAGGACTAAATGTAGTGCATGTTGAGTGTAGAATTACATGCTACAATAACCTATGATAGCATGATGCTTTTAGATATGAATAGATTCTGTTTTTCATTTATAGATAAATCTTGTTGGTCGAATTGAATTGTGTCGTATTGAATGAAGTTAATGGTAATGTTACTGCTTCTAATTAGGGAGCTATTTTTAGTGTGCCTGTTCCGCAAGGGATTGTGAATAAGGCAAGAGATGCCTTCGTCCAATTGTTAAACTAGTGGTTCACCTAACATTTGGGAGTTATCGCTTGAGCTTTGTAACCCCAAATGCAACCTTCATCCCAGATTGTGTCTCCTATGGCACCCCATTGTGCTTAAAACCCAAATCTGGTCAATGTTAATTGACCCCGATTGGAAAATTTTGTAAATGAGGGACAAAAGAGTTCCAAGGTAAGAGAGATAATGATACTGAAAGAACTGAATACTGGTTAGAAGACACTTTAAGAGTGCTTGATGAATTGATGTGTTTTTCTAGAAAACAGTCGAAATACGTTGTATTGTTATGGAAAGAAGAAGCGTATCAGGTTTGGGTAACCCTGACATCAATGACACTGAGAAACCGAGATGTGCATCAGTGTTGAATGAGGCTTGAACGAAGACATCCCGAATACTTATGGGGGCATTAGAGCTAAAAGAATTTGTTGTACTGTTTGAGTGAGCTCAGAGATGGTAAGGATATGAAATGAAAATTATTGAGTTAAGTCAAAAAGTTGAGACATTGAAAAACGCAGTGTGACCAAATCTTTCCCGATTCCTCATCTAAGCATACGAGAAATTTCAAGAGTCAATCGTTCGCCCTACAGGAAATCAGGTAAAAATATATGTATAAACAAAGTTATTTGAGACCTCAAGCTACATCAGTGGCTAGTACAAGTAGTGTTCGGAACATGAGTAAACTGGTTTGTGAACATTACGACAAAAATCATTTCAGGGAAAATACAAAGTGAAAATAGGGAGCCTGTTTCAGATGTGACCCTACCAAGCACTTAATGTAGGATTACTCGAGAAATTAGATGTCATTAGTGATCAAATTATTAAACCGATTCCAACTCCGTGGAGAGGTAGGAAATCGATAACTACTAATAAAGTTAGAACTAGTCAAGGTGGGACTAGGGATAAGATGTTGAGATTAAAAGCTCGTGCACCAGTTGCAGCTTATGTTATTCGAGCTAGAGAAGAGGCTACTACCCCTGACATTATAGCTGACTGAAATGAATTGTGTTGAGAAATCAAAATGGTGAATTGATTAATGTAGAGACATAAAGACTTGATTATTTTCTTAATATCATATCAGCAATATTAGCCTGGGTACTGATAAGAAAATATTGTAAAGTGTATTTGACTACATTTTAGATACCAGTATACCAAGAACAAAGATAGAACAAGATTTGACAATTAACGAATGCATTGATTTATTTCTTGAAGGAATGTCAGGTTTATCACCAAAGTGAGAAAAATTTAAAATTTTATTTAAGTGACACCCAAAACTGCTCCAATCTCGATTGCATCGTACAAAATGCTATAAATAGAATGGAAAGAATTGAAAGCATGGTTGTAATAATTATTAGACAGGGGATTTATTCAATCGAGCGTGTCATCTTAGAGTGTGTCAATGTTATTTGTAAAAAAGAAAGCTAAAATTATGAGATTGTATATTGAATACAGATAGTTGAACAGATTTACCATAAAGAATAAATATATATGTCACACCCCAAAAACGACAGATCCAAAAAGGCGAGTGAGGCATGCATGTTAACTTTTTTGGCGCACTATGGTAGCATAATTTGCCACCCTGTTGGCTTGCTGGCTAGTTAAAATATTGGCGCAAACTAACGTTAAAGTATCCACCTGTTGGCGATATCTAAGGATTTAATTACAGAGTATCTTCAAGTGAAGAATGAATATGCTCAAGAAAGAGTACGCCTAAGGAAGAGTACACCCCAAAGTTTTAGCTTAGCACAAAGAGCCTACCAAGTGTATGAGAAAGCTATAGGAGACTTAATTGTCTTTAAGACCACGCCATACGTGAGTCACCACCAAGGTATAGTACGCTCGATTTGCATGAGCACTATTCAAGTTGGTTTTTGTAATAGGATTAGTTGGGAGTCAATTAGATTGATTTGACCTTTCTTATGACTGGTCAAATAGTAACATAGATCTTCGTCAGATTTTCTTCTACCTTCCTCAAGATTTGGTAGGAAAAATCAAGGTAAAATTTTAGTAAGAAACATCACTTGTCAAAATCAACAAAAACGGAGACTGGGAGTATATAGAGAGAGGATTAAGGAGGTATTCCAGATGGTTTTTATTTCTGCTTGACGTTCTAGTCCTTCTTTCTAACCTAAATATTCTCTTCTTCTTCGCTAAGCTAGAGCTAAGATTTTGTTTAATCAGTGGATGATTCAACCTTCTGGTAAGTCTTATAGCTCTGTATGTTACGATTGTTGAAGAGTAAGGATGTTAAAAGATGTAAGAATAGTAGGGTGTGAGAAGAAAGCCCTGCATGGGGGTTGCATGTAGTTGAAACATTAGTAAACTGTCTGTAAATAGGGATTTTAATAGAAATTTCATGATCTTTTAATCAATTGTTGCTACTGGATCAAGAAAGACAATCAAAACAAAAGCTCTGGGTCGAGGTAAAGGTGGGTCTCTGGTGAGCCTCTAGATCTGACTCCTACACGTCATTTTATGATGATTCTTTGTATGATTGATATATATGTAGTTGTGTATATCTTCTTGAGGATGAAGCATCTGTATGTATGTAATGAAGTATACGATGTGTTCCATGAATATAATGATGTGAGTTAATTATGAATGGGAAATTATGTGTTAGGAAGTATGATTTTGTTATGGGTATGAGTAAAATCTATGAAAATGAGTCCATTATGTTAATCAAATGATTAATGACAAAGTATGGTTGGCGATAATAGGGTTCGGGCGGAGTGACGGGAAAATGTGTTATATGATAATAGACCCCGTGCGATTTTTGATGACGTTCGTTGAGACAATAAACATGAGAAAAAGCCAGTATGACATATATGTGGAAAGACCATGGACATGACACATTCTGGAAATGGCGGACGAGCCGCATTTTTCTACTAGGGTTTTTGCGTGTCCTAAGTGCGATAATGGGAAAACCTCGGGTGATGTTGAGTTTAGGCAAATCCATATCGCCAAACACGATAGTTTATGTGGTGCCTTGGTGGCAAACCAAACAAAGCCTTTGTGGCAAGTAACCTGTAAAGCCCTTGGGGTGAATTATCTAAAAAGCTTATGTGGCGTCTTATTTGGGAAGCCTTAATGGCAAAGTTATTTGGAAAGCCTTTGTTGCAAATTGTCTGGAAAGATTGTATGGCAAATTCTACAACATCTAAGTGGTGAGTTGTTAGTCCGTCTTTGTGGCGAGATCTGGGCATGCCTTTGAGGTATTTTCTGAAAGAGTTCTTGGTAGTGTACTCGATTGATGAATCCACCATAGTAACCCGCTACGACGAAGAGCTTGGCATATATATAATTATGGGTGGTATAAGTGTTTTCCGAACTTGGAAGTTTTCACATTATGTATCGAAGTCATCTAAGTACTTTACGCCATGAATAAGTCTATTTTAACAAATATTTAAGTTGTAATGTTTTATACTGCTTTTGAGAATATGTATTAATTAATAAACGTCTCCTTCAAAATCTTTTGGCTTAAAAAAGAAAAGAAATAAATAAGAAATATGTTCAGTATGGTTTTCGCCAATTGTAAAATTTGGTTAAGTATTTATGTATTGTGGTATCCTATATCCGAGTACGGTAAATCATATCGAGTATAGGGTGTTACAATATATGTTACTTCGTATAACTTATGTGCTTGATTAGTGAAAGGGAGATATCATATTTTGAAAAGATTGAATTTCGATCCTATTGTTGTTAGCTTTGAGTTATGATTCAGATTTATTGAAGACTGCTTTCTAGACTTGATATAAACAATGTGAGTTTCCGGTAATACCGTTTGGATAAAAGAGCACACAACCGCGTTTATGGAATTAATGAACCGAACATGATTAGTGTTTGAGAACAATGTTGCAGATTTTGTGAGAGAAACAGTGGTGTGCAAAGTTTAATAAATGTGAATTCTGACTTCGAGAAGTAAAGTTTCTGAGACTTGTAATATTGGCTGAAGTATATGTATTGATCTGAAACGAAATTTCGGTAATTATGAATTGAAAATCTCGGAAAGTTATTACTGAGGTACATAGTTTTCGGGAGTTCTGGATATTACGAGATGATTTGTTACAAGCTTCTCAATGATATTATATTTTTTAAACTTGTTTTTATATAAAAAAAAAATTACGCACAGTAGTCGAGCCCAGAGCTCAGGTTTAGCATTTTTTATCTGGGTCGGGGTTAGGTAGAATTTTAAGTCTATTTTTTGGGTCGAGCTTAGGCCTAGAAAACAAATCTAAAATTTTGCATTGGCCCGATATGATCCATGATCAGGTCTAGATTAAACCCATGTTTAATAGATTTACAAACAATTTTTTTACTACTATACCAATAATAATTTTTGAGTAAACTTAAAAAGAAATAAACTTTTAACATAATTTTTTTTTCTCTTACCAAATTTGTGTATCTATATTATTAATAAAATCTTTGATTGAGTTGGTTTCATGAGTTAACTAAGTAACAACTCAGTTAGGAAATGACTAATATACCCTTTTTATTAAATGATTACTACTATTATTTTGATGATTTTTTTTTCATATTTTTTTATAGTTTTTAAACAAAAAAATTAAAATTAACGTATCTAGAGATTAAACACATGTTTAATAGATTTATAAACAAATTCTTTTCCACTACACCAATAACAACTCTAGAGTTAACTTCAAAAAACTTTTAACATAAAATATTTTCTCTCACCAAATTTGTGCATCATACAATTAATAAATCCCCTGACTGAGTTGATGTTATGGGTAGGGCTGAGCAAAATTCGATTCGACTTGAAAAAATCGAAAAAAAATCGAATTTCGAGTTAAACGAATCGAGTTATTCGAGTTAATCGAGTTATTCGAGTCAACTCAATTTTTTTTCGAATTTCGAGTTTGAATCGAGTTGAGTTTTCGAATTCGAATAACTCGAATAATTCGAATAATTCGAATATCAAACTATAATATTTTATATTTTTACCCCAAACTCCCAAACCTTTTTACTTTTCCCTCAAAACTTTTATTCCTTCCCACTTTTCCCCCAAAACTTTTACTCCCCTCCCATCCCAACCCCCCAATCTACCCAAAATCCATTTCCCACCAAAATTTTACTCTCCCATTTACTTTTTCTCAAAATTTTACTCCCAAAACCCTCAAAACTTTTATTTTCCCCAAAATTTTTACTCCTCCCACTTTTCCCCTAAAATTTTTACTCCTTCCCATCTCACCTCCCATCTACCCCAAACCCATCTCCTCCAATTTTTTTAATATTTTCCCTTCAAAATTTTACTCCCCCCTATTTACTTTCCCTCAAACTTTTATTCTCCAAAACTTTTTATTTTTCCCCTAAACTTTTACTTCTCACCATTTACTCTCAAATAAAAAATCAAAATTATCCAAAAAAAATCACTAAACATAAATAGTAATAATTTTATTTATATCTACTATTTATATTATTAAATTAAATTTCACATTTTATATTATTTATATTATTGAATTGTTTAGTCATATTGAATATTTATATTAAAATTGAATTATTAATTATGCCATAAAATATTCGTGTTAAAATTTTATATTGGTATCAATTTCACATTTTATCTTTAAAATAACTTTTATTAAAAAATCACATTTTTACATTTAATATATTTTTTAATTCCAAAATACATAGTGGCAAGAATTTGAAGATAATTGAAACAACTAAGCAAGCAAAGAAGCTAACCCGTATATAAAAGATTAATAAATAAATTATTTGGTGATGAAAGTTAATAAAAAATTTGGTTAAGGTGGACAAATTTTATTACGATGGGTGACAATGGTTACAAGGACCCAAAATTATTTTTTAAAATTTAACTCAAACAAATATATTCGATTCGATTCGATTCGAATTCCATCTCACTCGACTCGATTCGAGAAAATTTCAAATCAAATTAGGATGATAAAATATGATTCGTCAACTCGATTAACTCGAATTTTTTTATTCGATTCGATTCGATTCGATCGAACGCTCACCCCTAGTTATGGGTTAACTAGGTACTAACTCGGTTTGAAAATGAATAATATACCATTTTATTAAGTGACTATTATTATTATTTTAATTCATTTTTGTCTTTTCATACTTTTATAGAGTTTTTAAATAAAAGAACTAAAATTTGACATATCTAAGCATTGAACCCATGTTTAGATTTATAAATAATTTTTTTTACCACTATCCAATAATAATAATTCTTATGTAAATTTTAAAAAAATTAACTTTTAACATAAAATGTTTTCTCTCACTAAATTTGTATATATAGATAATGTCATTGATTGCGTCGATATTACAAGTCAACTCGATATTTAATTTTTTAAAAATAGATTTTTAATATTAATTTTTTTCACTTAACGTGCTATAGAAAAATGATAATACTATGATAAACAATTGAGTGCATTTAATATTTTTAATACGATGTATTTACCTATTTCAATTTTCTTTACTCATAAGTTAAACTATTTTTATTTTAATTTTGTACATATTGCATATGTATTGTTATTATTATTTATTTCTTTTTTTAATTTATTATTATTAGCTTCTAACTTTATATTTCATTATTTATTATGTTATTTTTAAACGCGTATATATTATATACTTTACTTTTTACTTAGATTATCACGCAATTTCTAAAATTTTATTACACTCTCCCAAAATCTCAGGTTATCATATTTTAAACATAAAAAAAATTCTTTTTTTCCTCTCTCTTTCCCCTCCCTTTTCTTTCTTTCTCTTCACTGTCTATCTCTCCATTTCTCCCTGAGCTCAAAAACCATTAAAACAAACAGGTGTTATGTTTTGAAGGCCATAAATCTACAGTTCTTAATGTATTTTCTTTTCATGTATAGTAAGTTTAGAAACCGAAATATTGAGTTGTCTCCAAGTGGAAGAAAATGTATTCCGTCTCCTTAGGTGGAAAAGTTGAAGAATGAAAGAAATGAGTGAAATTTGATTTGAAAAAAAGTGAGAGGAAAGAAAATAAATAAATAATCATTATTAATCCTTCTAAATTGAAAAAATAGTAAATGTGTACGTTTAGTTTAAAATTATGTATTTTTAAAATATTTTATTTCAATTTTTTCATTTAACCGTACCAAAGAAAGCATTAATGTTGATATAGTCATATTAGTGAGGGGGAGGGGGATGGGGATGGATGTTGAGTACATTTAGATGATGTTTGGGAAAAACAAGTGTTACATAAATCCATGTAGATGCCATGCAGCATTTATATAATAAAATCAACAGATTTGGAGAATGATTGCAATGTGATTTTCTTATACCACAACACAGGCCATCAGTTAGGCTACTGAATAAGGCCCAATTCTTTGTATTTCCATATCTCCGGCTATGCTAGTTTCATCATCCACCCAATATAATAACAGGTTCATTTTATATGTACAACTCTCAATTCTCTTGCTTCGCTTAAGCCAACAATTTTTTATCTCCTTCATTTATGGGTTATCTGTATATTTTAAAAAATTGTTATTATTTAAATAAAAATTTAAAGGCTCAACAGTGTAAAAAGTTTTCAATTTTAAAAAAAAAACAATTAAGCCTTTGTTTTTAAAAAAATTATACTTTGGCCCCCTAAAAATGATAAAAATTTAATTTAATCATTTAAAAATTATAAAGATATATGCTATTAAAATGGCGAAATTATATTTTTACTATCATAAAAATATATAATTTACTTCCGCCCACCCCAAAAAAATTTTCTGGCTTCACCCTTACCCCCCTAAGTCGTCAACTTTAACAACTAAAAAAGACCCTTTGACTTGACCGTTAAAGTTATAAAAAAAATTATAAAATGATTCTTTTAGTATGATAATTTTTATATTTTTTATGAATTTTATATTTTTTTTACATTTTTATAATTTTCTTACTTCATAAAATTTTATAAACTTTTTTCTATAATACTATATATTTTATAATTCTTTACTATGTTTTTCAATTTTTTATAATTTTTTTTCTAATTTTTAATAAATTTAAAATATTTTTATATTTTTTATTATAATTTTAGAATTTTTATTTTTTTATTATTTTTGCCACATGTCATGCCATGGTTGTGACACGTGGTGGCTTAACTAAAAAAAATTAGGTGCAGTTAACTGAATTGTCAATAGTTAAAGTTAACGATTAAATGACATTTTTAATGGTGGATCCAGAAATACAATTTGGGGGGGGGGGAGGCAAAGTCAGAAATTTTTTTTGGGTGGCCGGAATTAAATTCTATATTTTTATGATAGTAAAAATGCAATTTTGTCATTTTAATAGCCTATATATTTATAATTTTTAGAGGATTAAATCAAATTTTTATCAAATTTGAAGGGGTGAAAGTGTAATTTTACCATTACTAATTTAAAATTTTCTAAATTATAAAGGGCCTAAATGAAAATTTTTCCATTTCAGGGAGCTGAGACCCCTGCCAGCCACCCCATAGATCCGCACTTGGCCTTTTTTTATGCATTTTCACAGTTCAAGTACCCAATTAGTGCAAAAGAAAAAAAGTAGGGGCTTAATTACTTTTTTTTTTAAAAAAGTTTGAGGACCTTTTTGATACATTTTGGCAATTCAAATACACAATTGAGTGCAAAAAAAAGGGGGGGGCTTAATTGCTTTTTTTGAAAAAGTTTGAGAGCTTTTTTTATACATTTTGAAAATTTAAGTACCCAATTAAGTGAAAAAAATAGGGGTTTAAATGTTTTTTTTAAAGGTTTGAGAGAATTTTACATCTTTAAACCAAATTTAAAATATTTTATAATCACGATCATAAAAAAATTATTTTATACTTGTATGATTTATTTTAATTTTTGATAGGATATATTTTTTTTATTGGATTAAAACCTTTTATTAGAAAAAAAAAATTATAAACAATATTCTAAACTTTAAAAACTTGTAAAATTGTTTTAAAAATAATATTTTAAAAATTTAAAACTTTTAAAATGAAAATGTTACACCTCAAATTCGACCGGGACGGTTTGACCCGAACTCGAAACATCACATTAGTCACCAAGGTGACTCTTCGTTTAAAACTTTACGAACCACACCAACCAACCATACACACCACACAATTGCAGAATATTTCATATAAGAAATTAGACCTAAGTGCATGCTTTTCTAAAGTAATCATTTCATTCACAGGATCAGAAGGTATAAGGCATACCTTGATACTCGACAGTCTCCCTTATCTGCAAAAAATTGTTAGTTCATTCAATTATCATCAGATTAATCAAGTAATAAAACCATCTAAACAACTAGTCAAGCAAGCAATTATAACGTTAAAAAATCCCCCCCCAAAAAAAACAGTCTGTAATGTCTGTTTACGACCCGTTGAATATTGCCTTCACTTCGGAGCTTAAAAGCTCAACACACATACTCAAAGAAAATGTCTTGCAATGGATCACCAATTTGCCACCCTCCTCGCTAACCCGAGAATTATTTATCTACAAGGTAAATCAAGGGGGTGAGCTTGGGAAAGCTCAGTGAGTACCCATGCATACAACACAAATATATACACACACCAGACATGTTAGGATTTAAACATATTTTAACAATTCACATATAACACAATTTTCATACTCAACACAGTGATATATTGACAATTCATGAATATGAAACATAGTCAAATTATACGCTCATTGGATAAACGGATCTCTAAAACACATTACATGACTCATAAAGTCGTATGCTATCTGTTAAACCAAGCTTTATTTGATAAAAGATTTTGATATAACAAATTGAAGTATTTTTTATTATAAGTTAAAATTAACAAAATGATTTTTAAATTTAAAGTCTAAGAGATAAAATTTTGAATACTTACATTAAACTCTTAGAAAATTTTGAATTTTTTTTTTTAAAATTAAGTTAAAATGACTAGTCAAAATGATTTCAACCAAGTTAAAATAATTTTAACACATCAAAATGATTTTCAAACAAGTCAAAATTGCTCCAGGCCAAAAAGTATCGGTACCATTTTGGCCAAGTATCGATAATTTTGTAACTATCGATACCCTTAGAAAAATCGAGACCAAACTTGCATTCTGTTTTTAGAAATCCTAAAAATTATCAATACCATTTTTGAGGTATTGATATTTTTTTGAAAATAATCTATACATTTATTAAAAACGATACCAAAAATAACATTTTGTTTCTTACAAACCCTACAAAGTATCGATTCGGTATCGATACCTCTTTCCAAAAGTACTGATAAAATATTTGTTGGTATCGGTTAATAAATTCCAACGATCACTGAATTAGCATTTATTACAAAAAAAATATCGATATCCTTTTAGTTGGTATTGATACTCACAATTGTAGGTGAAATAAATGCTCTGGTTTTACATCCCCAATGGCCATATTCATTACACCAAGAACCTCAATGGTTGGAAATCTATCAGGGGGTATAATTACCATCTTCCAAATACCTACAACATCAAGAAAAACACTTTCAAGCAAATATAATCAATCAAATAGCTTTAGAGCTTAATATTTTCATATTCTTCTTTCATACACTTGTGAGCTTTATTTCCATTCTTGTGCTCAAGAGTATTCTATTGTATTTGAGCTTCATTTTGCAAACAATTTAATCTTGTCAGGATTGTTTCTTTGTTTGCTTATTTGTATCTCTTTGAGAGGGTTTGTAACTTGAAATTTGGGGTAGAAATCTTAAGGAGTTCTAAGGTTAAACCTTTTCCTCAAAGGTTGAACAAATTAGTGAATTTGGGAAAATCCTTAGTGGTGGAAAGTTAAGGTAGTGGAGTAGGCAATTGGGGCCAAACCACTCTAAGTCCTTGTGTCAATAGTTTTAATTTTCTCTCTTTACTTCTACCATTTCTTAAAAGGACAATTCACCCCCTCTTGGCATTTCCGGTTTGTTCTATCGAGCTAACACTATCTCCATTTTAGTTTAGCATGTATACTCACACTCACCAAACACACCACACTATCTACGGTGAATGGAGCTATGCTCGACAATCTCTTATCTCTCCAACGCTATCTCCGGGCCATAATGCCGAACACATAATAAAAGGGTGAGTACTCACAATCCTATGGCATGCCAACGATATCCAACAGTTTCAAGTGTTCACATTGCCAACATATCTAATTAATCACATTTTATTACGAAATATAACTTGCTCGCATTTAGTGTTTCACAATAATATAATTTTGCACTAATCAAAACTCGCAATATCATAAATATCATAATTCACTTACGGGTTCGTGCATACATAAATGCACATTATCAATAAAATTCACATGTTATAAAAATCTATATTATAATATTTATTTTAATGCCTATTCACAAGCATTACATAACCGTATACAAATATATATAACATATATATACATACCTATTTAGTGACCTTTGGCACGTCAAATTTTAGCATACATTAAAAGTCCCGTAAATTTATATATTATATAAAACCATACCCATAATTATATATTGTATACGATAGAACTATGCATATATATTATATATGTATAATCACCCACGTATATATATTTATATATATACAACCCCACTCATATATATATATTACCAACTCCCCCATTTATATATTATATATAACTCCCACTAATATATATACTATATACACAATAAAGCCCATGTATATATATTATAAGTTCATGCATTTTGCACTATTAAAATTGCACAGTGTATATACTCAACGATTTAACCAAAATTGCAAGGAATTGTACAAGGAAGAAGTCAAGGTTTGCATACCATAAGCGGTGGTTCGCAAGCAACACTTCGACTCTTTAGATTTCGCAATTCATTCTAAAACACGACATACAAATGCACTCACCTAAGCTCACCACGATTTGTCGAATTAGATAACTTTTCACTTGCCTTTATTCTTGTTTGTTGAGGCTCCACTATCGTTTTCAGCTTAGCACAAAAATATACATATTACTAAGCATTCAAAAACAATCTAGCTTACTCTCTTTGTGTTCATGCAATGACTCTCTACACATACTTATTCGACTTATTTCTTACAATCTATTTCGTTTAATTTCTCCTTTTTTGTAACATCCTGAATTTTTGGGCCTATGCGTTAAATGGGTGGATACGTTTAATGAGTTAATTTAAGTATTAGAGGTGCGAATTGGGCTCAGGTTTGGGCTGAGGCCTTGGTTAATTTTCTGTTGGGGCATTATAGGGTTTAAAGGTAGGTATCTGTGTTTAAAAGTAGCAGGTGGGCTTGTGGCCCAAATTTTGGCGGCGCTAAAAAGAAGCCAGAAGGTGGCGTCACTAGTGGATGGAGAGGGCCCAAGTTTTGGTCACTTGGAGCCCATGTTTTTGGGTCAAATTCGGCACTTAAAGAGGAGCTAGGAGGGGACGGCAACAAGGCTAAAATTTAAGGATTTTTAATGTTTAAAATATGTGGATATTGTGCTGATAAAGGAGGGAGGAGTTGGAGCTAATTAAGTCTCTTTTGATAGGTGTTCTGATAAGGATAAGGGAAAGGATGAGGATCTATCTAGGAGGATAGAGGTGGCCGAATATGGGACCTGTGTGTGTAAAGGGGGACGGCTAGATAGAGTTAGGCAAAGCCAGATGCATCGATTTTCCCTTTCTTCTTCTTTTCTCTGAAGCTCTCTCTCTCTCGCTTTTCTCTATTGCCGAAACTTTTCTATTCTTTTCTTCTTCTTCTCATAAATTACTTCCTAGCCGAAATCTCCAAGGCTCTTTTGTTTTCTTTTCCTAAGCCAAAATCAAAACTCCTCACTCAGTTTTTCTAAAAGCCAAAACGCATCACCCTTTTGTTCATCTTTTTGGGATTTTCTTAAAAGCCAAATTCCTAGATCTCTAATCTTCTACGCTCGATCTTCTTCTGTGATTGTCGAATCTTCCTGCAAGGGGGTAGCCGAAATCTTCTGAAGTGGTAAGTGTCGATTATGTTATTCTTTCAATCTTTTCCGGCTTTTGGAGACCATAGCCGAATGGTTAAATGGTTGACTAATCTCGTATTTTCTTTCATGGGTGGCATTCCGGGATTTGAAGAAGATCTAGTCGTATAGGTTTCTAAATCGGTAGCACTCGAATCATCCTACTTCCGGGATCTAATCGTTCTAGGTAAGGAGATTTGTTTATTTAAACATATAAATTCGGGTAAATAGTAATCCTTGACCGAATGTAGGGGAAGCTTTATCTTCGCGTTCTTAGGCTTTTTTGAGCAAAGTCGTAGGCAAAGGCGATAGATCGATTAGTGAGGGTATCGACATAGGGAGTAGTACTACGTGTTATCAGGTGTGTAACATTCTCACACCATTTGGATTGCTTGTTAGTATGTGTTTATAAATCTGTTATATTCTGCTAAATGCCGAAATACCGGCATGGCTGTTAAAAACCCGAGGAGGGTAAAGGCGAATCACGGTGTTAGTGATCTCTGTCATTCTAAAGTGAATGTTTACATGTCGATTTGGTATGATGAACATGTATGCGGTTTCTGTGATTGCATGGGGTTGAGTGATTGATGAAAGGGGAAGTGTTTTGTTGTAGTGGCTTTTGCCATGATCTGTTGTAGTGGCTTTTGCCATGATCTATTGTAGTGGCTAATGCCATGATCTGTTGTAGTGGCTATCTGCAGCATGACTGCCATCGATGGTGTGTAGCGGTGTGGGTTGATTGTAGAAATCCCCAATGGTGTGATTGGCAGGTAAGGGTGGTGTGTAGCGGATGGAAACCTAGGATTGGGTTGGGCTTTGCATATTTTCTGATATATTATACTCACATTATACTTACAGTGGGGCTAAGGCCCAATCGATGGTGCACGAGGGTTGCACACCGAGTCTCGCGACTCACCCCATTATTTAACATCTTTCGGTAGCACCTAGTGCATCGGACCGGGTTGGACAAGAGCGCAAGGTGGCCATGCGAGGATTATTTTGATTCAAAGAAAGACTTTACTAGTTTATTTATTTTTAATATTTTTAATTAGTGGGTTTAAATTTCATTGTAATAAGGCCATGGGCCACTAGCTTCATATTTTCGTTTGTTTTGGGCTTTTATTATTATTAAACATTTACATTTTACGTTTTAATTAAGTTAAGGCATGTATCAAATTTCGGTTTTTAATCCACTAAGGCATAAATATAAAATGTATATCTTTTACAAATCATCCAACCATTTAGTTTTCTCGAATAAAGTGTTAAACTCAAGAAAAATATTTTCCGAAATTGTGACATCTTTTAAAATCTCCCTAAGTGACATGTCAGATCCGGTCATGGTGTTTGGGCCGGGTTTGGGGTGTTACATTTTTAACTTAATTAAATCCTTAATTTCTACCTCCTAACCTCTTAACTTGTGCCTAATTATAGATATAGATCTTTAACTTTGCTTAATTTCTTTAATTAATATTTTTTTTTTGGAAAAACATTGTTCATCCTCATTCTCAAAGGAAAACCATTTAATTCATGCAATTACTTAAAGATTTTGTTAAATTTAATTTTCAAACCTTTTAATCTCGTCAAAATATACTACAAATCATTTTAAAAACATCTATTAGCTATTTATTATGAGATTCACTATTTTTATGCAAAAGATAGCTTTAAAACTATGGATCTTTAATTTCTTGCTTAGATCTATAAAAACTGAAATTAAAAACACCTAATAAAAATTTAATACATAAGAAAATAATAGATTTACCTTTAACTAGAAAACCTCCACGAATTTGTACCAATTGAGCAAAAACGAGCTAAGTTTAGGTGAGAAATTGGAGAAGAAAGAGTGATTTTCTTGCAAAATTAAAAAAAATAAAGAGTGTTCGAATGCCAAGAAAATATAAGAGATGCAGAAATTTTTAAGAGAAAATTCTCCAATCTAACCAAATTTAAAAATGAAAAAGAAATGGAGAGAAACAAAATAAAAGCAACAGGAGATGGATATGGCTTGCCAACCATTTTAAAAAAAATGGGCTATTTTCCCTATAAGTCCTCCCATATTCTCCCTTGTTCTAATGGCTCCCCCTTTAAGCACTAGTTTTTACTTTACACCTTTAACCTCTACTTTAACCACTATTCCAAATTAGTCTTTATTATTATTATTTTTACTAATTCCCCGATTATTAATACCATAATTATTTAATTTAATTATTATTATTTTTACTATTATTAACTAATTATTTATTTTATTCTATTTTAATTCCTATGACACAAAATTCAGTTTTTCTCTCAACCCATAATTTAATGTCTAATTCTACTAACGCGGTTTTCGGAATGTGACAAAATAAAATTTTTGATAATTTATTTTTATATTGTATTTAAAAATAATTTTTATTTTGACCATTAAATATAAAATAATTTAAAAAAAATTAAAGTTAACATTTAAAATTTTAAAAAGATTTTTAAAAATGTATAAATTTTATATTTAAAAACAATTTAGTTTTAATATTATTGATAAAGTGTTATTTCAATTTTAAAAAAAATATTTTTTTAACTTTTAGATTTGAAAAATAGTATATGTTTGCAAACATATTTAAAAAGAGAGTAAACATTCATGTAAAGGTTTTTTTTTTTAAAAAAACTTCAAAACTGTTTTTAAATTGTCTTGCAATTTCTCCATTAACTCAAACTAAAATGAGGAAATTTTAATCAAAGGATTAGCCTTATAATATAAAATATATTATATGATGAAAGGGTTTGATTAAAAACCAAATTTAGAAGACATGAAAATTTATTTAATCAAAAATAAATGTACAAGATAAAGTTGCAATGGAAAAAAATGTTGCATTCAAAAATTTTTGTAATACCCTAAACCCGGCCTAAACATTATTGTTGAATCTGGAGATGTTACAAAGAAAAGTTAGAAATTTCTTTCAAAAACATCGTACCTCTTTATTTAAAAGAATATGTCGTTATACTCATTCGAAAACCATCGTTTGTTTACTCTTTCGAACAAAACCATAATTTGCAGCGGAGGTTTAAAAGTCGTTATATTTTGAAAACCAAGTTTGTGTTCTCAAAAACGTTTGTTTGCGTAAAACCGTTGTTTTCGTAAATTGTTTTGTTGAGCGTCGTAAGAAACTTAAATCAAGTCCAAATCCAACAACGGAACCAAAAAGTCCAGAGAGTCTCAAAATTACAAAACTCTCAAAAGAAAACCAGAAAATCAAATAAACTTTTAAATAAATATAGTTTACGGACAAGTGGTCACAACTAAGCCTCCGTCGCACTAACCTACCTATGCTTGAGGATTACCTGAACAGAACAGACAAACGGAAGTGAGTTTTAAAACTCAGTGTGTAACTCAACGGAAAAATAAATTTAGATTTTATCGCATGGCAGAACAGATACAAACATAATCTCTTTATAGAATTAGAATATTGACAGAATCATACAGAATCAAATATGTATAGTCCTACCCCCATCCTCTACACACCAACTCCGACCATCCCAACACACCACGTGGAGTATAAAACACTCACCCAACCCTACACACCACATAGTGTCCGTACGACACTTATCAGAGTAAATCGCAGCCATGCTGCCAGTATATTGGCGAATTATCGCCTCACAGAATACTTCCTCCACATATACATAACCGACCCCATACACAGATACAGATAAACAAAATAATAGATAATATGCATGCTTTTACATAACAGACATTGTACACGTATGCGTGACAGAACATATCATACACCATGTATCATAAATCTCATATAATCACCGTTTAAGCTATTTTCAGTCTAACAGGTTTCAAGCTTAACGGTTTATACCCATACCGACCCTATGGAAGGCCCACAGTCAATCGGAACGACGCGTGCGACCCTAGGGAAAAAAATCTTAAATTTGGGCCCACATGCCCATGTGGGCTCACACGCCCAAATTGGCCTTGCCCGTGTGGCCTACACGGCCTGGCCCACAACCCACACGCTCAATTTGGTCACACGGCCACACACACACCCGTCACACGGCTGTGTTTCGCACACGACCTACCACACGGCCATGTGTCACACACGACCTACCACACGGCCGGGCACACGCCCGTGTGGCGTCAACAGGCCAAATTTTTGACTTTCGTCGATCATCATTTTCTCGCGTTTTCATTACACGCCTGGTTCGTTTTTAACGTAAAAGTAATCCCGAGACAACCAAAACCTAAAATTTGTCAATAAACGCCCAAAATTAGTCTCAATTCCTCAATTTCAATCGAGTCACCATTTAAATACAATGCAACCATATGAAAAATCAACTAAAAGACTGCACTCAAAAACGTTTCAAAAGCTTACCCACGACTGCGGCAGCCCCTAAACTTTACTATGCAACCGAAGAGTCTCGGATTTCTTGAAAATCACTTAGCAAAAAGGTATACCGAATCAACTTATACATCAACAGAAAATTACAACATTAACCAAAACTCTTTCAAAACCACAGCAAACCCTTACCTACGAAGCAGCACGAATAAACCGAAAATTTGAAGTATCGCGATTGAATGAAAAAAATGGTGACAAAATCAAAGGGAGAAGGAAAAGAAATTGACAGTAACAGAGAAAGGAAGGAAAGAAAAAAAAAGTCAAAGAGGAGAGGGATTTTGAAAAAGTTAAAAAAATTAAAATTAAAATTAAAAATTAAAATAACCTAAAATCCCAACTCCCAATAACCCACTAACCAACATATCCCATTAAAACCGACAACCGACTCTCATCCAACAACCTCAGACTTCCAATGCCACTGAACTTTTACTACACAACCGTCACACATTCACAGAATCAAAAATAACATCTTTAGCTCACACGAGGGTTCGAACACAAGAACCTAAGGCAAACTAACACCTTATCACTTGAACCAGCAGGCTCATTCTGATATGATTTGACCAAAAATATAATACCCAACCAAAAGGGATAAGGCTAGGATAAAAAATAGCAGAATTTCAAACAGTGGGACTTGAACCCAAGACCTCAGACACAAAATTAAAGCACTTAGCCACTGATACAGATACATATTTGTGAGAAAGTTCATAACAACATAGTTTAAATAAATCAGGGCATTACAATTTTAGACTAATTTAAATTAAAATAAATAATTTAAAATCATTAACTCTCGTGTAAAATTTTTTGAATATTAATTTTATTATAAATTATTATCATATCTGTTATTTTTTATACAATACTTAGAACTACTCATAGCCCCTTCCCAACCCTTAAATTGGAGGATAACATGCTTCAGCGTACATGAACCCACGTCCTCCTGCATTGGCAATGTTGTTGATGCCAATCAAACCTAGACTTAATCGACAACGCTCGTGTTAAATTTAATTTAATCGTTGCTTTTGTTTTCTCCTAATTTTATCTTTATTATTACCTCGGGTTAAAAAAAAGAACTCAATAACAATAAAATGCTATACCAAAAACAAAAAAACTAATCGGGTCCTATTATAGAAAAATACAAAGAACAATACTAACAAGTACATAGTAGGTGAAAAGTACAAGAGAGTTTCTCGTATTCCACTTTCACTTCAAGGGGCTTTATTTATAAGCTCCTTTGCATTCAATGAAGTACATATAAATGAAGCCTTTTTTAGTTTCTTAATTGAAACATCTAATTTACTCTCATGGTCATAAATAAACCAGAGAGTTTTATCTCATTACTTTAATGAGGGTTTAAAGGGGTTATAGACATCAATTATTAATGTATTTACAACACTTCCCCTTGGATGTCTTTTAAATGAAATGTGCCTCATTAAAACCTTTATTAGGAAAAACCCTGTGGGATAAAAAACTAATGAAGGAAAAAAAGTATATAATCTATTATTACAAGCTGCCTCGTTAAAAACCTTTACCAGGAAAACCCAATGAGACAAAACATTAGTTAAAGGAAAAGAGTGCAACGTGTTTTTGACTCCTCCTAATGGAAATATCATATTTGATGGTACCTATCGAACAGTAGTATAGCTATGGTGAGTCCGGAATATCGTATCCACAAGGACTAAAAGTACTAGTAATAACTATCTTTCTATTATTTAGCCTAATAATTAAGGGGATTTGTTTTTAATTTAAACTAACTAATTAACTATGAACGCGACAGAGAGTGAATGAAATAATCGATTAAACCAATGATAAAGACAATACCCAAGGAGGAATCCACCTAGACTTCACTTATTATTCTAACTCTGAATTAAACGATTTATTCACTTGTCTTGATCCGTAGAAATCCCTAAATTATGTTAATGTCTCTTTCGAGACTAAGAACAACTGACTCTAGGTTGATTAATTGAAATCTCTTTCTAATTAAAACCCCTATCGTCGCGTTAACTCGACTTATGGATTCCCTTATTAGATTTGACTCTAATCCGGCAGATTTATGTCGTCCTATTTCTAGGGTTGCAATCAATTCCGCTTAATTATGCTATATCTACTCTTAAACAGAGACTTTTGCTCCACTGAATAAGTACATCAAACTTGAATTAATACCCTGAAAATATTAAAGTAAGAATTAAGAACACATAATTAAGAACAAGAACAAGTATTTATCATGTAATTCAGACAATTAAATAATAAGATCCATCGTAGGTTTCATCCTCCCTAGGTATTTAGGGAGTTTAGTTCATACTCATAGAGGAAAACATCTCAAAATAAAGAAAACAACAAGACATGAAAAACCTAATAAAACTTCAAAGGAAATTCGACTGGAGATCTTCAATCTTGGAGTGGATCTGCTTCCGAGATGATTCCGATGGCTTCCTTCGAGTAATTTCTTTGTTCTACTCTGCGTGTCTCCTTAGGTCCTCTTCTAGTGTGTATTTATAGACTTTAGAATGCTCAGAAACCCTAAAAATTGGCTTTTTCCTTGTGAAAACAAAACAGGGTGCGACAGGGACACGGGCGTGTGATTAGCCCGTGTAAGAATGCCCAGGCCGTGTGTAAATTTGATATGGTTCGCGATCGACATGGGCTGGCAGAAGGGCGTGTGTCCAGCCCGTGTGGCTCACACGGGCATGTGCTCAGCTCGTGTTGTACTGGCTTGGCCGTGTGGATCCTTAAGACAACTCGTTTTGTCCGATTTTGATCCGTTTTCCGCTCCTTTTGCTCTCCTATGCTCACCTAAGTATAGAAACATGAAATTAAAGTGTAGCACCTCTAACTCGTATCCGTCGTCGGAAAGGGGTTACGAGGTATTACCAAACTAAACCCAACTTTCGGATAATCATAGGTACACATAGAAATTAATCATCTTAAAACATCACAATTGAACATATACTAAATCAAACCAAATATTACAAGTTACACATAAATTAAATAACATACAACCATAATCGTTGTCAAATGGCCGGATATAAGCATAAGAATTTAAACATCTCATTATTCATTACTTAAAACCAAACATACATGCGATCCTTAATGTAATTCTATCTAAACCAACTTACTTATTAAAAACCAAAGTTACTATTCATATGGTCATTTGCTAAATCTTTAGCAAAATATATATATATAAATAACATGCAAAACACATATGCCTTATTAAATGTCAACTTCTATTATGCTCAATCACTTTACACATATGAAACATTTCCAATAACCAAACCGAATATCAGACATTTTATTTTAACCTTCACACCAACACATCAATTATAATTTTAACATGTTGTTATCACATATCAATCAAATTAGCAAAAATCATATTCAAAACTAATTTAATAGCCACATATTCGGCTAAATATATATGAATAAATCTATATAGCCAAAACAATCCAACTTTAATGACAAATACATGACACCTCAAATATTTAACATCCACCGAAAGTTAATTCATCTATTTGCCAAAATAAAAAATGGTTGTTTCTCAAGATTTTCATTACACCTAAAATCATATTTGCCACCAATGAACAAGGACATACAAATATTGTCCATACCTACTTCATTACATAACTGAATATCAATATTCCAAATTATAGCCATTTACCTAATATATTTTTTACTTTATTTTTTTATATAAATCACTCAATAAAATATCCAACCACAATTTCACATCATACAAATGATACCAAACACATATACTTTGGCATAATTTCATCAACATTGACAATATATATATTCCATAGTTCACATATAAACATATATAATGACCAAAACATCAAAACCACAACCAAATATTTTTTTTTTGATATATTCAAACTTAAAACCGAACTTAACATAAATAAACAAGCCATTTTCGCATGGCTTAATATACACACATCATTCAAAATATATCCAAAAGGTAGTATAGCCTATACATGCCATAGGTTTTCAAGTTTAACTTTTAAAGATACCGATAAACAGACGATAGTGTGATTAACTTCATTGACGATCCCAGGAGCCCGTAATGAGATCTCCAAAATCTATAAAACAAGGACAAAAGTGAGCGCACAAAGTAAGCTAACATAGCTTAGTAAGTCTTAAGCAAATAAACAACTCATTAACATTAGAAGATCATTATAACAAAATCAACTTATACCATCACAATCACATGTACACATTCGGTTTATTAAAATTCAACATCTCAATTATATATATATAACCATGCATTAATTCATCTAGGTCGAATACACATATAACTACTAACATAGCTATCTTCCACCTTTAAGGTCACCAACTCATTCATTTTTTTATATATATTCATATATTGATGTCCAAGCTCATAAATCTTCACTAAGAAATCACATGTGATAATACTTGGCCGAATATATACTTTTATAAAAAAAAAACATGAACTTCCATTTTCAACTCATATAATTTGTATCACAAATATAATAGCCAACTTACCTTATTTCACAAGAGTAAATATCTAACACATACCTGTTCACTTTAGCTCGATTACCCATTCATAAATCGATACACTTAAAGGATCAACAAACTCGCACACTCAGTGCCAGTTATATATACTCAAACTTTGTAACGTATCGCACACTTAGTGCCATCACATTTCATTTTATCGTTCTCTATTTCACACACTTAGTGCCATCACATAGCCGTAGCTAATATATATTCTCGCACACTTAGTGCTATATTTCGTACGATCATTTCCGCACATTAATTTCACATAGTACAATTCAGCATATAAAACTCGTATTTATTTATAATTAACAACACATATTTGCTTAATAACTTACCTCGGACAACGAAAATCGGAACAGGATGATTAGTCGACGACTTTGGTTTTCCCCCGATCAAAATCTGACTTCTTTAGTTCTTGATCTAAATGTATTCAAAATAAACTAATTCAATCATAATTCCATTCAATTTAGTCCAAAAACACATAATTGGGCAATTTACCATTTTGTCCCTGACATTTTACACTTTTTACAATTTAGTCCAAATTGCATAAAACACAAAATATTCAAAATTTGACCATACTATGCCTAGGCCGAATCTTCCTTATGCTCATACAAGTCCATACATTTCATTTATTTTACATTTTAGTCCTTCAATTTATATTTTTTTTTGCAATTTAGCCCTAATTACTCAAATTCATCAAAAATTCCAATACAAAACATATTAATCCAAAACATATGTTTCATAATTTATCATCAAACATCACAAAACACAAATATTCATCAATGGCATAACTCAAAATATTCATCAAAATCAGAAATTCAAGCATGGGTCGGATAGTATTCGAAGCAACGATCACAAAAACGTAAAAATTATCAAAAACGAACAAAACGAACCTTAAATTTAAGCTTCCAAATGGACGAAACTCACAAAGCTTATTTTCTTTTCTTTCTTTTGATATTCGGTCATGAAACAAATAAAAATGAATGCATGTTGTTTATTTTATGTTTTATTATAACATATATTATCATACATTACATATTTACCAAAATGCCATTAATTTAATCATAAACAAACATTTTACTATTTCATGCATACCAAACCGGCCACTACTTTAAATTATGGCCAATTTACAATATAAACACTTCAATTTATAAAAACGTCATCAATTTGGCACTTACACATTTGGCTACCAAATTTTCATTTTACGCGATTAAGCCCTTTTATTAAATCGACATCCAAACGATAAAATTTTTGAACGAAGTTTTAGCACACACAAATTCACACATTATAAAAACCCAAGATAATTTTTAAAAAAAATATTTTTTTGACTCAGATTCATGGTCCCGAAACCACTGTTCTGAATAGGGTTAAAAATCGAGCTGTTACAACTCTCCCCCCTTAAGGATTTTCGTCTCCAAAAATCTTACCGGTGAATAGGTTTGGATAACGTTCTTTCATTGCATCTTTCGGCTCCCAAGTTGCCTCTTCAACTCCGTGTTTATGCCACAATACTTTTACTAAGGGGATTTTCTTATTTCTCAACTCTTTCACTTTGCGAGCCAGAATGCGAATCGGTTCTTCCTCATAAGTCATGTCGGACTTAATCTCAATCTCTGACGGATTTAACACATGTGAAGGATCAGATCTATACCGTCGAAGCATCGAAACATGAAATACATCATGTATCTTTTCTAACTCAGGTGGCAACAACAGTCTATACGCAACCGACCCAATCCGCTCTATAACCTCATACGGCCCAATAAATCTCGGACTCAATTTGCCTTTACGACCGAATCTGAGTATTTTCTTCCACGGCGAGACTTTCAAAAATACATTGTCTCCAATCTTAAACTCTATATCTTTACGTTTCAAATCCGCATATGATTTCTGACGATCTGATGCTATTTTCAAATTTTCGCGGATCACTTTTACTTTCTGTTCAGTCTCTTTAATCAAATCAACCCCGTGTATCTTGTTTTCGCTGAGTTCAGTCCAGTACAAAGGTGTACGACATTTACGATCGTAAAAAACCTCGTAAGGTGCCATTTTGATACTCGATTGAAAACTATTATTGTACGCAAATTCAATCAGAGGCAAGTATCGTTCCCACGAACCTTCGAACTCGAGAATGCAACATCTCAACATATCCTCAAGTATCTAAATAATTCACTCAGACTGACCATCTGTCTGAGGATGGAAAGCTGTGCTAAAATGCAATTTGGTACCTAGTGCATCTTGCAGTTTCTTCCAATACCGCAATGTAAACCTCGGATCTCTATCCGAAACAATAGAAATAGGTACTCCGTGCAGTCTCACAATCTGAGAAATATATAGTTCAGCGAGCTTATCGAGTGAATAATCTGTATGAACCGAAACAAAGTGAGTCGATTTAGTCAATCTATCCACAATAACCCAGATTGCATCTTTCTTGCTCGGTGTCAATGGTAAACCGGATACAAAATCCATCGTGACTCTGTCCCATTTCCACTCAGGTATCATGATCGACTGAAGTAATCCAGAAGGTACCTGATGCTCGGCTTTTACTTGCTGACATATTAAACATTTCGAAACAAAGTCAGAAATGTCTCGTTTCATACCGTGCCACCAATAGTGCTGTTTCAGATCATTATACATTTTCGTACTACCCGGGTGAACAGATAACCGACTGTTATGAGCTTCTTTCAAAATCATCTGAATCAACTCTGTATTTCTTGGAACACATATTCGGTTTTTGAACCACAAACATCCCTCAGCATCAACTTGAAATTCTGAATCGACATTCGAATCACATTGAGCCCTCTTCGCCAACAAATCATTATCGACTTTCTGAGCTTCGCAAACCTGCTGAATAAATAATGGTCTCGCTTTTAACTCGACTATTATCGCACCATCATCTGACATAGCCATATGCGTATTCATTGCACGTAAAGCAAACATGAATTTTTGACTTAGAGCATCAGCAACAACATTAGCCTTTCCCGGATGATAGTCAATCACAAGCTCGTAATCTTTTAGCAACTCTAACCATCGACGCTGTCTCCAATTTAGATCTTTCTGAGTCATCAAATTTTTTAGGCTTTTATGATCGGAATAAACATGAAATTTCTCACCGAACAGATAGTGACTCCATATTTTCAATGCAAACACAATAACTGCCAGCTCTAGATCGTGCGTCGGATAGTTCTTTTCATGCGGCTTTAACTGTCTCGAGGCATAAGCTATAACTTTGCCCTCTTGCATCAAAATACAACCCAAACCATTTAACTTTTCTGGCACTTTTCTGACCACTCAAACATAACATCTTTCTGCAGTAGCTTTGTCATTAGGGTTGCAATCATCGAGAAATCTTTCACAAACCGTCTATAGTAACCAGCAAGTCCCAGAAAACTTGGACTTCAAAAACATTTTTCGGAGGTTTCCAATCAAGTATAGCTGAAATCTTACTTGGATCAACCCGAATACCTGATTTTGATACGACATGGCCTAGAAAACTAACTTCATATAACCAGAACTCACATTTACTGAACTTCGTATACAACTGTTTATCTCGCAAAGTCTGTAACACAAGTCTCAAATGTTCGACATGCTCGGTTTCATCACGGGAATAAATCAAAATATCATCTATGAACACAACCACAAATCGATCTAGATACTATCTGAAGATCCGATTCATCAAATCCATGAAAACAATAAGTGCATTTGTAAGTCCGAAAGGCATAACCAAAAACTCATAGTGTTCGTACCTCGTTCGGAAAGCAGTCTTTGGCACATCGGAGTCTCGACAAAAAGGGAGTCAATAAAATGGGAACAACGAATCAAAAATGAGTTTTGGGTTAATATTAATGGGCGACTCAAGAAACGGTTTATTAGGCTCAAAGGGTTTCACTAAGGGTTAATTATGAATGTAGTCTTTTAATGGAATAAGTGGGTTAAAACCTAGGTGCTCAGTATATCAAATCAAAGGTGTGGTCTCGACATGCATAATCGAAGCAAGTTCTAGAATAACAAATCAATATTGACACACTCATAACCAATAATAAAGTGAGCAAGAAAAGTGTATGCTCTAAAAGGCTCAAAATCTCACAAAAATTATGGTTTTTGATGTCAATCTTGCAAATTTCAAACTTCAAGGTAATATTTAAATTTAGGGAAAACAACCTAACAAATTTTTAATTCTGAAAATACTTATCATGCTTGATTCTCTAATGTCTTAAAGTTTAAAAAATCAATGCACAATTACATATGACTTAATCCAAAACATATCAATAAAAGTTATAAGTCAATAGATATTCATTCTAATAGTAATATGAGAAAATTACTTAAGAACAAGACATAATTCAGGGATTTTCTAATAATGATATAATTAACCTCCCCACACTTAAGATGTACATTGTCCTCAATGTACCAAAATAGATAACAACAATATAATGAGAATATCATAAGAGAGGGAGAGAAGTGAAACTGCCCTGAATTTTGGATGAAATCCGTTGAATAGTGAAAGCGGAGTTGTGGATATAGCTAAGTGAAGTGCATGATTCTGAGCAACTATTAAGAAAATAAACAAAACTATGGAAGAAGATTAAGGGATTACTCGATTAGGAACAATTATAAAAACTAAAATAGAGTTCAAAATATAAAAGACAAGTCCTTGAAAAGATGATAAAAAACATAAAAGAAAAATAGACTAAAAATGAAAAGAAAAATAAAAATAAAAATAAAGATAAAAATAAAATAAAATAGATGGACTCAAAGGTCCTCATCGTCAGAGGCGTCGTGAGTCGTCGGCGCCGAAGATGAAATATGGAGATGGTGGCAGATCTGTTGGAATGTAGCCTCAAGACTGTCGAACCGCTGAAAGCATTACTGCTCGAAGCGAGTGAGACGCTCGGATATGTCTGTCAAAGTGGTAGCAGAAGGAAGGGGGTTGGTGACTCGGAGGTGGAGGATGAGGTTGGTCCTCGTGAGAGAGAGGAACATCATCAGGGAAGTCCTCGGGTTCATCTTGAACAGCAGCAGAATGAAACAATCTGTATTGAGGAGGATCAAATCCACGACGTCGCTCGATCATCCTCATGTGTAGCATGCTCGAGATGCCCTGAGGGGACATCTGACCGACAAGTGTGAGTGTGGAAGACTGCTCCGGTGTGTCGAGGAGACCGAAGTGTCGAGCGAGGCGAGTCACGTAAGGGCCTGGCAGATGGGGCCCTTCCTGTGGCGGTCAGTCTGATGGCGGAAGGATAAAGCAATGAAGTACGCCAAATCAAATATGTGTCCATGCACCATGCTCTATAGAAAATAGGCGTCATGAGTGCTGACGACTCCGGTGCTCTCTCTCCGTTCTGTCAAGTGTGAGCTAAAAGGGCGTGAATATACCGTAGGGCTTGAGAGAGAGAAGTCGCCTTCGAGCGACTAGCGTCATAGGATGTTAGGCCGCCCGTGAGATCAGTCCAACAACGCGAAGGCGAATGATGAATATGTCGATGAAGCTGAAGGAAGTCCTCGATGCACATGAACTCCTCTGTGTAGAGTCCCAAAGCAGCACCGAATTCTGGGACGCTCATGTGTCGCACCAAACCGCCAAGGCGAAAAGTAATGGTGCCTGGCTCGTCATGGACCGACATGATGCTCTGAAAGTGAAACGTCGAGCAAAACTCCAAAGTAAGCTCTATATATGAGGGCTCGACGATACTAAAGAAACGGTCCCATGGGGCTGTGATGATGAAAACGCGAACCTCATCAGCAAGGTGGACTTGCTCCAACGCGGCCCAGTCAATGCATCGGCCCAAACCTAGTGGTCGTACGTGCAGAAGCTGAAATAAGTCCTTCGGTGGGTCCGCGAAAAATCTGAGGTAAGGATGGCGAACTTCAGCAGAGGCGCTTGAGGAGGTCGCGCCAGGACCTTTCCACTTTTTGGAAGCGGGGACAACGACCTTAGTCTTGCCACGAGTATTTGTCATGATAAATCTGCAAGAAGGCGATCATAAAATTCAATTTGACGAAATAAAATAATAAACAAGCGAATGAGAATTAAACATCCAAGTTTAGCTCAATCAAATAGACTAATTAAATTATCAATAAATAAATGTTCAATAGAGAACTAAATAAATGATCAATATATATAAAAATGAATAGGCAATCAAAATATGAAGAAAATCAATAAGACAATGACAATAAAAATACTGCTGATGTGCTGAACTAAATTAAACATAAAAAAATAGAATTAATATTAAAGAATTTAACTAACAAGAAGTTAACTAACCACAAAAGAATAAATAAAGGAAAAATAAGAATAAACAATAAATCAATAGTAAAACTAGAAGGTAAAACAAAGTAAAATAAAATTATAATAAATAAATAGAAAAGAAAAATAATAATAAAATAAAGTAAAACAAATAATAAAGACATAATAAGTTAAAATTAATTATAATAAATAAATAATGAATAAAATAAAGTAAGAAAGGGCAAAAAGGGAATAGGGTGGACCGGCGGCAGTGGGGTCGGCGGCCAGAAGCACGGTGGTCGGCGAGGGGTGGTTCGGGCGGTGTGGTCGGGTTTGAGTAAGAAGGAAAGGAAAAGGGAAAGAGGAAGGGGGAAAAGGGAAAGAAAAGAGAGGGGAGTGGGGGGCCGACGGTTGAGGGTTTAGGAATGGGGGTTGGGGGTGTGGTAGCACAAGAAAGAGGGGGTCGGTGGTATGGCGTGGGCGTGGAGGGCGAGTAGGTCGAGGGGGATGAGGGCTAGGGGGTCGGGGCTGCTGTGTGATGGTGGTTTGGGCAAGGAAAAAGAAAGGGGAAGAAGAGAGGGTTTGGTCGTCGGTGCGGCGGCCGAAAGTGGGAAGGCGGCGGCTAGGGTTTGGATGAGAGGAAAAAGAATGAAGAAGAAAGAAGAGGGTTGGGGGTTTTAATAGGTGACACGGTCGTGACACGGCCCGTTTTGGGCCACACGGCCGCGTCACACGCCTTGTGTGATATATCCCCAGCCCGTGTTCGTCGCGAGATTTTTTTTAAGTCCATTCTTTACACGGCCTTGGACACGCCCGTGTGTCCAAGCCGTGTGGTCCACACGGCCGCGTCGCACGACCGTGTGTGATGTCCTTCGCTTCTCCCACGCCCGTGTGGAATTCTACACGCCCGTGTTACCTTACACATGGCCGTGTGTATTGCCCGTGTAGCCCCCTGACTTGTTTTAAATTTTAAAAATTTGAAAAATTAAGCTCCAGTTTTCACACGGCCTAGGACACGCCCGTGTGTCTAGGCCGTGTGGTCCATACGGCTGCGTCGCACGCCCGTGTGGACTATATTTAGGCCGTGTCTCTGTCGATTTTTGGAAATTTTAAGCTCCAAAATCCACACGGCCACGTCGCTAGGCCGTGTAACTCTCTGTCGATTTCATTTAAAATTTAAAAACTAAGTCCCAGAATCCACACGGCCAAGGACACACCCGTGTGTCCAGGCCGTGTGGGTTTTAAAACACCATTTTTTTATTTTTTTAATTAATTTCAAAAATATCATAAAATATAATTAGTAAATTAGGCATGTTTATGCTCGGGTTGCCTCCCGAGAAGCGCTTGTTTAGAGTCTAAGCTCGACTTGCCTTGTTTTCGCTCGGTTACGGTGGTTTGCAGAGTCGAGACTCCTCTTTCTCGCTATCAATTCTATTATCAACATACGGTTTGAGTCGAGTAGTATTTACCATAAAAGTACCGAAATTAGAATGAGTTACCTCGACCGTTCCGTATGGGAAGACATTGAGTACCGTAAAAGGAGTCGCTCTGTTTGCATTAAGCTCTGAAGTGGTTATTTGAGGGCCGGTTTCATCTAACAGTACCTGGTCCCCAACCTTGAAGTGGTTCGTTCCATCCTTAAGCTCGTCATGGAGTCGCTTCAGTTTTGCTTCGTGTATTCTCGGTTTCTCCTTGACATGTGTCTTCCATTCGTCTAATTCATCGATCTGAAGCCTTCGCTCCTCATGAGTCGTTCTGTGTTTATCATATAGGATAGAATGTGGCTCCATCACTTTCTTCCTAGGGATTTCCTGCAAAGAAGTTTGAGCCACAAGGTTACTCACATTAACAGAACTCGTAATATCATCTCGATCACTAGATATCCTAACAGAATCACGAGCTTAGAGTTTAATCTTGTCATCATCTACACGAAGTATCAATTCACCTATGCCAACATCAATGATAGTTCTAACAGTTGCTAAAAAGGGGCGTCCTAAAATTAAAGGGATATTACTATCCTCATCCATGTCTAGGACAACAAAGTCAACTGGGAATATGAATTTATCAATTTTTACGAGTACATCTTCAACAATACCCTTAGGAAATCTAATGGTTTTATCTGCTAATTGAATGCTCATCCTAGTTTGTTTGGGTTTCCCAAGACCTAGTTGTTTAAACATTTTGTAAGGCATGACATTAATACTTGCCCCTAAATTAGCTAAAGCATTATTTACATTTAAACTACCAATTAAACAAGGAATAGTAAAACTCCCTGGACCCTTCAATTTGTTGGGTAATTTATTTTGTAAGATAGCTGAGCACACTGCATTTAGCTCCACGTGCGACGTATCATCTAACTTCCGTTTGTTTGCTAGAAGCTCCTTTAAAAATTTTACTGAGTTGGGCATCTGCGAAAGAGCTTCAATAAACGGTAAGTTAATATGTAACTTTTTCAAGAGGTTAAGAAATTTACCAAATTGCTCATTGGTATGGTCTTTCTTCGTCGCATTGGGGTATGGCACACGAGGTTTATATTCTTTACTTACCGGTTTCTATGCATTGTGGATCACCTCAACCTTACCTTTACTTACCATAATTTCTTGCCTCGGTTCAGATTCAGATTCTACTAACTCTTATTCGTCGCACACAGTGATGGCATGGAGTTTCTCCCTTGGGTTAGGTTCGGTGTTACTCGGCAAGCTATCTTGTGGTCGTTCTGAGATCAGCTTAGCAAGTTGACCTATTTGGTTCTCGAGCCCTTGAATCGATGCTTGCTGATTTTTGAGTGCTATTTCGATGTTTTGAAAATGGGTTTCTGACACCGAGATGAATTTTGTTAGCATCTCCTCAAGGTTCGGCTTCTTCTCCTGTTGGTAGGGTTGTTGTTGAAAGCCTGGAGGGGGTTGTGGTCTCTGATTTCCTTGACCACCCCATGAGAAATTGGGATGGTTCCTCCAACCTGCATTTTAAGTGTTATTATAGGGATTATTCTGAGGTCTAGAATTGTTACCCATATAGTGAACTTGTTCATTCTCTGTGCTCATGTTGTAAGATGGATATTCTGTGGTGTTCATCCCTCTTCCATTTGTGTCGCATTGCATCACCGGATGTACCTGCGTAGAAACACATAAACCATCAATCTTTTTATTTAAGAGCTCTACCTGGTTTGATAGCATGGTGACCGCGTCGAGGTTGAAAACACCAGCGGCTTTTGTGAGCTTTGTTCTTATGACTTTCCACTGATAATTATTCAGTGACATCTCCTCTATGAACTCATAAGCCTCCTCAGGTGTTTTATTATTTAGGAGTCTTGCAGTGGTCAGTATAAACCAGTTACCTAGTTGAGGGATTCAAACCATTGTAGAAGGTTTGAACCTGTAACCATAGAGGTAACCCATGGTGAGGGCACCTTCTCAATAAGTCCTTATACCTCTCCCATGCATCGTAAAGAGTTTCTAAATCCATCTGCACAAAAGAAGAGATATCATTCCTCAACTTTGTCGTTTTAGCCGGCAGAAAATATTTTAATAGGAATTTTTTGGTCATTTGTTCCCAAGTAGTGATGGAACCTCGTGGTAACGAGTTCAACCACTGTTTAGCTTTATTTTTCAATGAAAAAGGAAACAACCGAAGGCGAATGGCATCACTAGAAACACCATTAATTTTGAAAGTATCGCAAAATTCTAGGAAGTTGGCTAAATGAGTATTTGGATCCTCATCCTGTAAACCATCAAACTGAACACATTGTTGGATCATCTGAATAGTGTTCGGCTTCAGCTCGAAGTTATTTGTAGCAACAACAGGCCTCACAATACTCGATTCAGCCCCAGTCAAATTAGGCTTGGCATAATCATACATAGTACGAGGAGCAGGATTCTGATTCACAGGATTTGCGGCAACCATAGAAGGTAGCGGATTATTATCAGCCATCTCCTCGGTAATATTGGTATCGTCCTCTTGCTCTTCCTCTATATACTGTAGACTTTGCCTTATTTCTCTTCGGTTTCTGCGAGCGGTACTTTCAATCTCACTGTAAAAAAGCAATGGTCTTGAGGGGTTCTTTCTAGTCATAAACTAAAAATACCTGCCAGAAGCAAATAAAAGAAAAGTCAGTAAATTAAAATAAAAACACAAATAAATTGCAATAAAAAATAAAAATGGCTAAAGTAATAAAAATTAAGTGTTCCTAATATCTTAATGCCCAGCAACGGCGCCAAAAACTTGATGGTCTTAGAACTAACTAATAATTCGACAGAGGCAAGCGCACCTATCGAACAGTAGTATAGCTATGGTGAGTCCGGAATATCGTATCCACAAGGACTAAAAGTACTAGTAATAACTATCTTTCTATTATTTAGCCTAATAATTAAGGGGATTTGTTTTTAATTTAAAACTAACTAATTAACTATGAACGCGACAGAGAGTGAATGAAATAATCGATTAAACCAATGATAAAGACAATACCCAAGGAAGAATCCACCTAGACTTCACTTATTATTCTAACTCTGAATTAAATGATTTATTCACTTGTCTTGATCCGTAGAAATCCCTAAATTATGTTAATATCTCTTTCAAGACTAAGAATAACTGACTCTAGGTTGATTAATTGAAATCTCTTTCTAATTAAAACCCCTAACATCACATTAACTCGACTTATGGATTCCCTTATTAGATTTGACTCTAATCTGGCAAATTTATGTCATCCTATTTCTAGGGTTGCAATCAACTCCGCTTAATTATGATTGATCTACTCTTAAACAGGGACTTTTTCTCCACTGAATAAGTACATCAAACTTGAATTAGTACCCTGAAAATATTAAAGCAAGAATTAAGAACACATAATTAAGAACAAGAACAAGTATTTATCATGTAATTCAGACAATTAAAGAATAAGATCCATCGTAGGTTTCATCCTCCCTAGGTATTTAGAGAGTTTAGTTCATACTCATAGAGGAAAACATCTCAAAATAAAGAAAACAACAAGACATGAAAAACCCAATAAAACTTCGAAGGAAATTCGACTGGAGACCTTCAATCTTGGAGTGGATCTGCTTCCGAGATGATTTCTACGGCTTCCTTCGAGTAATTTCTTCATTCTACTCTGCGTGTCTCCTTAGGTCCTCTTCTAGTGTGTATTTATAGACTTTTGAATGCTCAGAAACCCTAAAAATTGGCTTTTTCCACGTAAAAATGAAACAGGGTACGATAGGGACACAGGCGTGTGATCAGCCCGTGTGTAAATTTGACATGGTTCGCGATCGACACGGGCTGGTAGAAGGGCATGTGTCCAGCCCGTGTGGTTCACACGGGCATGTGCTCAGCCCGTGTGGTACTGGCTTGGCCGTGTGGATCCTTAAGACAACCCGTTTTGTCTGATTTTGACCCGTTTTTCGCTCCTTTTGCTCTCCTATGCTCACCTAAGTATAGAAACATAAAATTAAAGGATTAGGAGCATCAAGTTCACTAAATTATATAATAAATCATCCAAAAACATGCTAAGCATGGGATTAAAATATGTTACTTTTATGGTTTATCAATATTACATCTTTTCAGTTGACGCATTCCAATCTTATGTAGTAATCTTTCAAATGTTGAAGTTGGCGATGCCTTAGTAAAAAGATCTACTAAATTATCACTAGAACGAATTTGTTGAACTTCTATGTCACATTTCTTCTCAAGATCATGAGTGAAGAATAATTTTGGTGAAATATGTTTCGTTCTGCCACCTTTGGTGTAACCACCCTTCAATTGAGCTATACATGCTGCATTATCTTCGTATAAGATAGTTGACATCTTTTCCTGTAAAGGCAAATTACATATCTTCTGGATACGTTGAGTTAATAACCTTAGCCAAACACACTCTCGGCTTGTTTCATGCATTGCAATTATTTCAACATGATTTGAAGAGGCAGCAACTAATGTCTACTTTGTTGGACGCCATGAATATGGGAGTACCTCCATATGTAAATAAATATCATGTTTGTGATCGACATTTATATGGATCCGATAAATATCCAGCATCATCATAGCTGACTAATAGGGATTTTGAATCATTTGAATAAAATAACCACATATCAATAGTCCCTCTGAAATATCAAAATACATGTTTAATTCCGTTCTAGTGTCTACGTGTTGGAGAAGAACTAAATCTTGTTAACAAGTTTACAGCGAAAGCTATATCAGGTCTTGTGTTCTTTGCAAGATATATCAATGCCCTTATGGCACTTAGATATGGTACTTCAGGACTAAGAAACTCTTCATCATTCTCACAAGGACAAAATTGATCTTTATTCACATCTAACAATCGTACAACCATTGGGGTACTCAATGGATGTGCTTTATCCAAGTAAAATTTCTTTAAGATCTTCTCCATATAAGTTGATTGATGGACATGAATTCCATCTTTTAAATACTCAATCTGCAGGCCAAGATAAAACTTTTTTTTCCAAGATCTTTCATTTCAAATTATTTCTTTAAATAATTTACTGCATTTTGAAGCTCTTTAGCAATTCCAATAATATTTATATCATCAACATAAATAGCAATGATCATAAAGTTTGAGCCAGACCTTTTTATAAAAACACATAGACATATTGGATCATTTTTATAACCTTTTTTAATAAATATTCACTAAGACGATTGTACCACATATGTCCAGATTGTTTTAATTCATATAAACTTTTCTTTAATCTAATCGAGCAATTTTCTCGAGAAACTTTATATCCTTCTGGGATTTTAAATCCTTCAAGGATTTTCATATAAATTTCACAATCAAGTGTACCATACAAATAGGCTGTAATGACATCTACTAGACACATGTCAAGTTTTTCACGTACTGCCAGACTAATAAGGTATCTAAACACGATTGCATCCACCACAAGAGAATATATCTCTTCTTAATCAATGCCGGACATTTGTGAAAATCCTTGTGCTACAAGTCATGCTTTATATGTTACGATTTAATTTTTCTCATTTCATTTTCGCACAAATATCCATTTATATCCTATTGGCTTTACATCTTTAGGTGTTTGGACTATAGGTCCAAAAACCTTACGTTTAGAAAGTGAATTTAATTCTGCTTGAATTGTGTCTTTCCATTTTGGCTAATCTTTTTTATTTCTACATTCTTCAATAGATTTAGGCTCAGGATCCTCATTTTCTTTTGCTATTTCAATAGCAACATTATAAGCAAAATTTTTGTCAACAACTATATTTTTCCGGTTTTATCTTTTTCTCGTATTGACATAACTTATTGAGATCTCTTTATTTTCATCATTTTCATTTTCACTTCTTGGTACCTGGATCTCTTCATGAGTTTTATAATTAGTTATGTCATGGGTCTCTTCAGGAAAACCCACCTCCACTATATGATCACCTTGAATGTTTGCTCTTTTCCTTTTACGAGGATTTTTATCTTTGGAATCGACTTGTCTTCCATGCTTCAAACGTGGATTACTTTCTTTTGTACTAACAATTTGCCCTATTGAGACATCAATTCGTATTGGAGCATTTTCAACTGGTATGTGAGATTTTGTAATTCTCTTTAGGTCAGTAAATGAATCTGACAGTTGATTTGTAAAATGAATTATCTGTTGAACTTCCAGTTCACATTGCTTTGTACGAGGATCTTAGACAATGATAATTCATTTCAAATACTTTATTTATCCAACTTTTTATTCTTTCCCTCTAATGTTGTGAATGTTGTTTCATCAAAGTGACAATCAACAAATCGTGCACTAAATAAATCTTTAGTTAATGGTTCAACATAATTATAGAAGGAGATTCATAACCAACATATATTCCCAACCTCCTTTGAGGACCCGTTGTGGTGGAGCAATTGGAACATATATCGCACTTCCAAAAATTCTAAGATGGGAAATATTTACACTACATGAATTTAAGGTTTTAGCAGCGTTTTTAGTGGCGTTTGGACGAAAAACGCCGCAAATATTATACATTAGTGGCGCTAACCGAAAAGCGCCGCAATAGGTAAATCAGTAGCGGCGTTTATGATAAAAACGCCACAAAAGGTCAAGCATTAGCGGCGTTTATGAGAAAAACGCTGCACAAGGTCAAGCCTTAGTGGCGCTAGGAGAAAAACGCCGCAAAGTATAATTTTATTTTAAACGAAATGGTGCTATTTTGCTATGCTCAGTTTTATCCCCATCTCATCCCCAAAATCCCATATTTTTTCCCCTAAAATTTTTCCCCAAATCCTTAATTCCCCAAATCAAAATCCCCAAATCTTCATCCGACCATCTGCTGCATCACCGCCGACTGTCCCCTCTGCCGCATCGCCGTCGACACTCCTCGACCTCATTGCCGTCGATACTCCTCTGCTGCATCGCCGTGTAAGTCTTCCTATGGTAGAATCTTTGTTTCGAAGTCATTTTTATCATCGTTTTCAGTAATACATTTGAGTTTTAGTTGTTTGCCTATATCCCAAGCTTTGTTTCATTGATTATGATATACCACAAGCTTACTCACTGCAGTAGGCTTGTTTTCTCAGTTTTAGTTTATTCTGACAACTAAACAGTGATTTATGTATGTTCCAAATGCTTATTTTGGTTAAAATGGAAACCTTTTGGAATAAGATTGCTCTTCATTTGCTTAGAAATAGGTCCCTCGTTCTTTCATCTATTGTTCGGATTTGATTTTAGCATCGGATTTGATTTTGGCATGCATCGGATTTGATTTTATGGAATTATCCCATGAAGAATTTGAACTTGTAAAAGTACAGTAGTGAAGCCAGGCCTTGTAAATTATTTCCAATTGCAAAATCCTATAGTCAAAGATATACAGCCCTCTACTATCTTCTTTCAAAATTTTCTGTCAAATCTTGCCTCGCTTTCTCAACTAAATATGATTTAAAATTATTTGACATGAAAGATGTGGCTGACAGCAATATATATATATATATATATATATATATCCTGAAATTATCCAATTTCAGCATAACAATTAATACTAGTATTAAATTACCATATAAGAAGTTGGTCTAAATCCTTGAACATGAGTTTGAGGGATAGAAGAATACTTTTCTAACCGGCAAGCTTGGACCAATGTTTTGGTGCTTTATTAAATTACAAATAACCCTGGAGATTAATAAAATAATCAGATTGCATGCAATGCCGGCTGCAGAAGTCATGGGATGGCCTGCCCTGGAATCTGGATTAACAATTTTTTTAGTACTCCTTTTACTAACAACATTTTTTTTTTAATCATTCGGTTTCTGCATCTGCAAGTAATCTTGGATCAACATTTGACTAAAACATTCTCCCATTTTCGGAGGGAAAGCAAAACTTCTGTTTCCTTCCGCCATACATTCAGCTTAACTTCATTGATTCATGCAAAATTTAAATAAAGTTTTTTTATTTGTTATATGGATATCAAGTGTTCTTTTTTATTTTCAAAATAAAATGTAACACTAACAAATTAAAAAAAAAAACAATTTACCGAATTTAACAAGTAAACATAAAATTTGAAATTAAAAGACAAATAAAATTTTAACAAGTACTCTATGCTGTTATGTTCTCTATATGCCTTGTTGGATGAAACCGTTATCTGGTTCTTTAATAAATTGCTCGACATTCCATAGGATATTATGATTTTCTGAGTTGCTCAATTTTTTAAATATTCGTATTTGATAATGTATACGATACTTCAAATGTATGAGTATATGAATTTTTAAAAATTTAAAATATGTATTTGAGAGTTTACCTGTTGAATTGCAACTGGACATACTAATTAACTTGCATAGTATCTCAACAAATCTAATTTAATGGAGAAATACGTGTTCCCCAAACCTGTTTCATTCAGTAGCTGCTAAATTTATAGAATACCTCGTATTAATTATTGTTTGTATATGATCTGTTTACCTTAAACAGGGTTCTAATGTACTTTGTGCATTATACCTTTAATATCTATAGATACAAAGACATCTTGCACAAAATCGTGAGGCTGCTCGTAAAAGCCGTTTGCGGAAAAAGGTAAGTGGATGTTGGTTTGCACTGAAACAGATGGGCTGAAGGCAACATTCGAACTTCTGTAATAACTTGATTTGGAATTGCCTTTCAGGCATATGTTCAACAGTTAGAAAGTAGTCGTTTAAAGTTGATTCAATTGGAGAAAGAGCTTGAACAAGCAAGAGAACAGGTTTGAAAAAGATTAATATAATGTTGCTATTTTTGTTTTTTTGTCATTTTAGAATTGTTTAAATCTACTCTGTTAATGATTTTTGTCTAGGGGGTCTTGTTTAACAGCATTCATGTATGCAGGAGTGCTCATCTGGTACACTTATTGCTGAAAACTTTGCAACGACATTGCCTCAGATTTTGGCAGGACAAGGATTTAGCTGAATTTTGGTACTTATTGCAGTTTCTTTTGAATATTCAACTGTTTGCTTCCTTTCTATCTTTATGATTTTATATATTCTAACAGTTTCTTTTGGTACTTGTATAGTCGAATGGTAGAGGGACAGCATTTTGCATATGATATATAAATATTTTAAGTCCTGGAAATGGAAGTTAGCTAAATTTGTTGTTAATCTTGGTTGGCCAATTAGTATATATATTACTGATAGGTTGTGGAAATGTGCCTTATGGGACATTAAAAGAATAGTATATTACTCATTATAATATCTTACTTTATTGATATATTTATATTTAATCCAATTTTTATTATTTATTTTAGTTTTGATTCTAAATTTTTATTTTTATTTTAAAATTTAAGATAACTAGAGTTCTAATTTTTGGATTTTAATTGTGTTATTAATTTATTATTTTAAATTCTAAATTTAAATTCATTAATTTTTATATTTAGTTTTAAAGTTAAAATTTTCATAGAAAATTTAATTTAAATAATATTTTTTTATTTATCCTTAAAAGTATATAGTTTAAAGTTCAAATTTCAAAAATAAAAAATAATATAATATTTATCATAGAAATAAATATTATTTAATTAAAATAAATTTTTTAAAGGAAAATAATGTTTATCTTAATGTTAAAATTATTTTAATATTTTTCATAAATATTATCATAAAAATAAATTGATTGATTTTAATGTGCAGTATAAAGTTAAAAAGTTCATGGAAATTTAATTTAAATATTAACTCATAATAGATGAAAAAATAACAAATATTAACTTTATTAACATATAATTATTAATTTGTTAATTTTTGTCTTTTTAAGTATAGTAAACATAAAGGTGATAAAAAAACACAAATTTAGAACATTAAAAGAGTATAATTAAATGGTTAAAATTTAAAGATGATAATCATAACTTACATAAACATTTAAAGAATAATAAAAAAAAAACTTTGGATCATAACTTACATAACTTACATAAATATATAACTTACATAACTTACATAATACATAAATATACATCATATCATAACTTTAGATCATAACTTACATAAATTATATAACTTACCTAAATATATATTATATCATAACTTACATAATACACAAATATATATCATATCATAACTTACATAACTTACATAACTTACATAAATATATATTATTTTCACTAAAAATGCTGCTAAAGAACATGACGTTTAGCGGCGCTTTTTTAGGGGCGTTTGTGGGAAAAGCGTTGCTAAAAGTCATATTCTATGGCAGCGTTTGTGGGAAAAGCGCCACTAAAGGTCATGTTCTATAGCGGCGTTTGTGGGGAAAGCGCCGCTAAAGGTCATGTTCTATAGCGGCGTTTTTGTGAGAAATGCCGCTAAAGGTCATGTTCTATAGCGGCGTTTTTCCCCATAAATGCCGCAAAATTTAGCGGCACTATCTATAGCGGCATTTTTTTGCGGCGCTTATCAAAACGCCGCAAATAGTTTTAGCGGTGCTTAAAGCGCCGCTATAGGCCCAAAAAAACGCTGCTAAAAACCTATTTTACTGTAGTGTTAGCTCCTGATCCAAAGCCAATTGTAATGGGGAGTATTTGTAATTTAATGAGTTGATGTGTACAACAGGTAAATCAACACAATCTCATGTTGAAATAGGAAGTTTTGTTCTCATAAGTAATGGTTTAGCTATTAGTTGGAAGTGTTTGATAAACGATTCAGCTAAACCGTTTTATGTGTGAACATGAGCTACAGGATGTTCAACTTTTATTTCAATTGGCATACAATAATTATTGAAAATTTGGGACGTAAACTCACCAGCATTAGCAAGATGAATTGTTTTAATTGCATAATTTGAAATTAATCATTTAAATAAGTAATCTCGCAAACAAAAAGTTGCAAGTTGATAACACATGTGATTATTTTGTAGATGCATCTATCAAAATTATATAATATTAAAACAATCCACATGATGGATGAATGGGCCCATATTTATTTCAAAAATTAAATATCAACTTTAGCTAGTGAGTTTGTAATAACCAATTATCATTGAGAACAAGCAACACATGAGAATTTTTTAAATTAAAGAAACTTCTGGTTCTTTAATGAATGTCCATATGAATTCTCAATTAATTTTCGCATCATATATGATCCAGAATGGTCTAACTAGTCACGCCAAGTAGTAAATGTATTTGAATCAATAAACTTCTAATTTACTTTAGCATGCTTTTCAATTGTACTAATAATGTTAATATAAATTTTGACAATTGATAATTTTATTGACTATCCTTTTACTTTGAATCCACATATAAGCAATATAGTGACATTTACTTCTAGAAATGTCTACATCAATGTGAAGTCCATAATCCTATTAACTCAATAAAAGAAATATAATTTGCAAACAATTAGTTGCAATATTTACTTCAGGGAATATGTCAAAAATTTTAAATGTCCAAATTGATTTTAGTGATCAAAAGTGATTATAAAATTTGTTATATTTATTGCAGACATTCATTTCAAGGAATGTGCAAAAAATAATTCAGTCAATAATGTAAGCGTATATCATATTCTTTACCAATAAGATTATATATATATCATCCGCTTTAAGGAATGATTAATTAGTATAAATCATTAATCATTATGTTCTAAGAATGAAAATGTAGTAACATTTCGAATCATCCATATTCTTTTTTTTATTATATATTTGTCAATAATGACAATAGGTTCCATTTTTATAATTGTTATGATTGTTACATTCACTTCTGGGAATAGAGTAGAACCAATTGAACGAAAAACTCATTATTTTGTTTAGCCATAAGAAGGCATGAAATCAATTCAAAATACTTTAAAAACCCTTTTCACAAGAGTTTTGCATATTTAATTAACTAGAAAGAAATAGTCAAGTCATGCATGGAGTTTATTGTAAATCAAATGTATGGATAAAACTGACATCTAAAATATCAAACCTGATATAATGCTAGTGCTAGCAAAAATTTCATAAACCATTATAGACATGCATGAAATTTACTTCAAAATAATACATTTCATGTTCACTAAAACCTTTCCATTTATAATTGTTCATATCATTCCTCTAAATAATTAACAAATGGAATAATATAAAGTGTATGAACTACCTTTAACATCTCTACAAAGTAACAAGCTTGTTAGGGTTGTATAGTGAGAAAAATACAAGGCATTTACAAAATCAAACCACACAACCCTTTTTTTTTTATGCTTATCAAACAAAAATCGGTTAATACAAATAAAGTTCATAGAAATGTCCATAGCCAAATTAGTATTGTAATTGTAATTTTTAAGTTTATAAAAATGTTTCCAACCAAAATAATTCAAGAATTAAATATGACAATAATGATACTTGAAATTCTATATTAGAATCAACTCAAAATTAAATTTAAACATTCTTCAGAATTTGTCATTAAAATAACTTTAAAGAAACATGTTTGATGTGAAATAATATTTGATTGTTTGGTGTGAAAGAATCTTGATTTTATTAATATATGTAGTAACTTTAATCATTGTTGATTAAGAGAAATTTAAACAATATCAAAGTCCAAAAACATATGATTTCTAGAATTTAGAAAACTTATATATTGTTAGAGTTGTGACCTAAATTCTTATTAAAATAAAATACAAGTGGCAAGATAGGGGATGCACAAGAAGAATCCATATAGAAGTTTACTTCCTCTGTTTGATATTGATTTGAATAAGGTGTTTAAACCTTACTGCATTACTTCTATTAGATGTTGATTAGAATAAGGTTTTCTAAACCTATAAAGAGACGCAGTCTATACTCCTTGTAATCATTCGAATTCGACACAGTGAATTTTCTTCTACTCTGCTCATGGTTTTTTTCCCGAAAGGGTTTCCACATAAAATCTGCGTGTTCTATTTTTCTCTCTTTTCTTGCCATTATCATCATTATATTTTTACAAATTGGTATCAGAGCTTTTCGGGTAGCTTATCTCGATCACGGTAATGGCGTCATTGAAGTATGAAATTCTGCTATTGGATATTCGTGTTGTGACAGGATGTGATGAAGGAGAAGACCACCGCTGCATTATGGGCAAAAATAGAGCAGCTATACATGTCAAAAACCCTGACAAGTAAGTTACATATGAAGTAGCGTCTTTATACTCATCGTTTAGAAGGAGATGCATCTGTGCACGAACACTTAATTGTGTTTAAGGAAATTATCTCGAATTTAGAGGCCATTGAGGTTCAGTTTGATAAAGAAGATTTAGGGTTGATTCTACTTTGTTTGTTTCCCCCATCCTATTCAACCTTTAGAGACATAATTTTGTATTGTCATGAATCTCTCATAGTTGATGAGGTCTATGATTCTTTCACCTCGTATGACAAGATGAAGCATCTTGTGATTAAATCTGACTCTCAGGGAGAGGATCTTATTGTTCATGGGAGGCAAGAACAAAATACTGATGATGATCGTGGAAGGACACATGAATGTAATCCTCGCAGTAAATCTAAGGGTAGATCGAGATCTTTAAATATAGGTAAAACCTATAACTTCTACAAGGAAAAAGGGCACATTGAATCTGAGTGCTATAAGTTGCAGAACAAGATCAAAAGGGAGGCTGCGAATAAAAAAAGAAAACAATCAGAAAAATCTAGTGAAGCTGATGTTGTAGAAGACTATAACGATGGTGAACTCCTAGTTGCTTCTGTCAACAATTCTAAAGTGAACGAGGAGTGAATCCTTGATTCTGGTTGCACCTTCCATATGAGTCCCAACCGGGATTGGTTTACAACTTATAAAGCAATGTCTATGTAACATCCTAGGAAGGGCCTATGCATTTTTCGGATCAATTGTATGAAATGACAAGTCTTAAGTATTATGAATAAATTTTTGATACTTTTGAAACCTAGAAATGAATGAAAATGAAAATGGAAATGAAAATGGAGATGGAAATGAAAATGGAAATGGAAATGGACATTTTTGGAAACTTAGACATTTTGGAAACTTAGACATTTTTGAAACCTAAACATTTTTGGAAATGATCCAAAAATGGAAACTTGAACATTTCGGAAACTTGGATATATGAGAGAAATAAAGGAGTTTTATTCACATAAATATGTGAATAATAAGAGATAAATAAATGATTATTTTCTAATGAGATAATTGAGGAGATAATTGATGGATTAAAGGCTTTTATCTTTTAAATAAAAGAGATAATATTATCAAAAGAGGAGTGGTGGCCAAGTAAAGGACTCCTAGGTGATAACTTTGGCTATAAAAGGGGGGACAGGAGGGCTACTCATCAACATTTGCTCCCTCTTCCTCTCTGCTGAAATTCTCCTAGGCAAAACCCCTCTCTGCCCGAATTTTCATTAAGCAAAAATCCCTCTCTTTTTCTTCTATTTTCTTCTCCGTTCTCTTTGTTAAAATTTGAATCTTTGTGGATTCTAAGAAAGAGGGCAATCATCCACAACATCAAAAGGGGATCTTTCGGGAAATCTAAGGATCTAAGGTAAGGATTATAAATATAAATATGTGGTTAAAGATTATGATTCACGTTTTCAAAGTTAGATCTAATCTAACACGAAGTTATAGGATTTCAACGGGCTTATAAAGGAATCCTCTTGATTTGGAATCCCATCATAAGGTAAGGGATATTCGGCCAAGGCATAATTTGTTTAAGTGTTTTCCATTATTTCAAAAACAGAAAAGCGACATGGTTACATACCTAGTATTAGCCGATTTCAAGGAAGAGGAATTCTAGCAACCTGTTGGGACTTGATTAAATCAATTCGGCAACTAGGTAAGTAATTCTACTTCTAGTAGGATTTGGTTTTAAGACCAAATAGGTTTATTTATATGTTTTAATTAATGGCGAATATAGGAGTGAAAGATCTAGATCGGTAGATCGCTCTCTACGAATTCACGGAAACTATTAAGCGAAAAGGTGTGTACTCTTACTAACTTTCAATAAATTGCATGGCAATCATTAGATATGTAAATATGTAACAGTATGTGAATGTGGCTAAGCACCACAAATGTGGTAAGGAGTACCAGTGCGTTTCCTACTTTTGATAGGATTGTGAATGTGATATATTTTGAACATGTGATTAGTAACATGAATGAAAATTTAGTATGTGAAATATGTTATGAAATAATTGGGGCATTCGGGATATTTGTGGAGGAAGAAAGTGAAGGTGATGACTACGGTCTCACTGCGTAAAGTGGTGACTACGGTCACATAAAGTGAAAAGTGGTAACCGGTTACATCTAGTGAATCTGATGTCTAATGACACAACATAAGTGGGCGATGAGCACGTCATTGCGGCGGCGCAGCCGATGGTGTGTAGCGGATGGAGGAGTCGACTTAGTAGTCCCCGCGGTGTACAGGTTGAGTGCGGGTGGTGTGTAGCGGATGGACAAATAGGTTTGGATTTGGGTTGCATCATCCTTTATTTTGTATGAACATGATATTGATATGACTTGTATGCGATTTGTTGGAAATTAGTACTATGTACACATTGAGTCTGTTGACTCACCCGTTGAAATTATTTTTCAGTGATGAGCAGTAATGGACCGGGTCGGCAGGAGCTAAAGGTGGCCATGCATCGCTTGAAGAAATTATTTGGAATTTGGACTTTATGAAATTTTAGTACTTTAAACTTTATTTTGGGTTTGAATGATGTAATAAGGCCATAAGGCCCAGTTGGATTTTCTTTATTCCTGTTTATTTTTATTTAAATATGATACAAATTATGTTTGATTAAAGATAAGTAAATTTATTTCTTTTAAAATAATAAACCCAAAAATTATTTTGTCACCTTATTTAAGTTGGATTTCGAAATTTATTACATAGGTTTCAAATTAAGCCCAACCCAAAACAATTTTTTTAAAATTACACAAATTTTCTCTAAGTCATTTAGAACATTGAAAACCGATTTATTTAAGGAACATACGAGATCCGGTTCAAGCTCGTGGGCGGGTGTGGGAGTGTTTCAGATTGATATCGAGCCAGTTTTAAAACTCTCGGCGGCTGTGGGCTCGGGCCCAAAGCGTTTTCAATTCGAGCCCAAATGAATTTCTTTGAAATAAGCGGGTTTTATGGCATGGCACCTAAGTCTCAGACCATGATCCACGGTAAGTACCTTTAACCATACGTGTGATTATGTGAATTATGAATTGTAAAAGGGTAGAAAAGGCATGGAGCGTAGAATAGTGTGATAGGAACTTGAACCCTAGGATTAGACTACTCAAACACTTGAAACTCATAAGACTTAATGAACTTAACAAACCTATGACTAAGTTATTAAGCTAGGGTGTGGCAACCCACATGCGCATGTCTAGGATTGGATCCTGGAAGAGCACAGTATTTAGCGGTCCTAGTGACTCACCTCCTCTTCGCAGTATCCTGCAGTGCGTAGCCGGTTCGCCCTAACTCGAGAAGGCTCGGTGGTGTGGCAACCTGCATGCGCATGTCTAGAAAGGTCGGTGAGAGCTTGGTATTTAAGCGATCCAGCGTGACTCACCTCCTCTTCATTCGAATCCTGCTGGTGCGTAGCTTTGGTTCACCACGACCAAGAGGGCTCGGTCATAGGCTAAACACAAAGAATAAAACCGAAAGGGACTTAGCCGTTTTTCTTTATAAAAAAAAAAAAACCCTTGGTTTATAAAATGACCAAACCACCCATAGTTTTAACAAAATTTCATTACTTTATCAAATGTTCAAACACCCTAATTTGTAAAATATCAAACTATCTTGATTTTGGAAAATTACAAAATTACTCTAACTTACAAAATTACCAAACGACCACGATTTCCAAAATTTTACAATATCATTGCTTTGAAAAGTGTAACTCTCAAAGGAACCCTCAATGTTTTACAATCTTGGAAAATATCCTAACTTATTAAATTTTACAAATTTACCCCGATTTTTGGAAAAATTATCAAAAGGCCCCGAGATAAAAAAATTACGAAATACCCTGGATTTCAAAATTCTTCCAAAATTTCCCGGAACTTTAGAAGTACCAAAATACTTTCGTCAAAATCACCAGGAATTTTTATTTTTGAAAATTTCTGAAAATACCTGTAGGATAAAATTACGAAAATGCCCACAGGGTAGTGGAAAAGCAAAATAACGAAAACAACAACAAGAATTACAACGTTTCTTTGAATGAGCGAAAGTTCATATTTGTTGATGGATGAATGAATGAATGCAAGATTGTATGCATGTATGAATCTGAAAGAACCACTCTTAAACTCTTCTTCATAAGATATCATCGCGGGTAATAAGTGAAACAAGAATACTAATACATAAAATTCCTTAATCGGATCTAAATCGATAATGAGCTCAAGAGGGCGTGGTCGTCGTGGAAGAGGTAGAGGAAGGATGACTATTAGATCGGGACAAGGTTACGACAATGAGATACCACCACCACCATCACCCCATTTGTCAATGTTGAAGCGGCGAGGCTCGAGGAGAGGGGAAGATGCCGTGTCGCGGTTTGTCTTTGCGAGTTTTGGAATTGGTGGTGGTGCGAGAAACAATTCGGAAATCGTAAGTGCGTACTGAGCGGCTCGTGCTAATGGAGTGAAATGTTTAGAGGAGTATCGGGAGTGGCACCCGATCTGGTGAGTCTTGGTTGGAAGCAACCGAGCGCATCATGGATGAGCTCGACTTGACCCCGAGGAGAAGTTGAAAGGGATGACGCAGCCTTTATTCAGCGATGAAGCGTATCAATGGTGGTTAACCGTTCGGAGACGGTGCCACGGCGGAAGATCGACACAGGAATATGCTAAGGAAGCATTTGAGAAAGAAGTATGTGGGAACCGTATATAGATGAGCAAAGGAAGGCTTTTACGGGGTTGGTACAAGGAAGTAAATGCATCACCAATATGAAGCGGAATTCTTGAGGTTGAGCCGATATGCAGGAGTAGTGGCGGCCCGAGCATGAGCAGCTGTGTTCGTTTTGAGGGACGGACTTAGGGACGATTTGAGACTTTTGATAGCACCGCATCGGGGCGGGAATTCTCTGCCTTGGTGGAAAAGGCTAAAGTGGTGAGGAATTAAGGGCGCCACCAAGCGGTGTGGGCGATGAAATAAGCCCAAAAGAGGTTTTGGGCCATGCGAAAAGGCCACAAGAGGCCTAGAGTTGACAGCCACAAAGTCAACAGGTGAAGTGCAGTGCAATTTCGCCCTTGTGAACATTGTGGAAGGAAGCACGGGGAGAGTGTTGGAAAAAGGCGGGACGATGTCTCAAGTGTGGGTCCAAGGACCTTATGATTAAGGATTGCCCCAAGCTATTAGATGAGAGCCAACCAACTCTCGAATGCTAACCAGGTGGTAGAGGCGGACAACGACCTCAAAGAGGTCGTGGGTCGGCCAACAGAGTAGTGGCGAGGCCGTGGAGCTCGGGGCGAGGTGCGCTAACGTCGAAGCAAGGCAACCGGGTTTGGTTTACGCGGTTCGCCGGAGGAAAGAGAGGGAGCGCGGATGTTATAACCGATGCGTTCTTTATTCATGACAAACCCTATTTTGCTCTTATTGATGTGGGCTCAACTCATTCCTATGTTGCATGTAGTGTGGTTGAAACACTAGGCCTGAACTACGAACTTTACGATAGGCGGATAAGCGTAGTAAGCCCTTTAGGCCAAAGCGGTGAGGATAGATAGGATCTTTGGAATGTACCCCTAGAGATTCGGGAGCGAACTTTGGGTGACTTAATGGAATTACCCTTCGGAGAGTTTGAGCTTATACTTGGAATGGATTGGCTAGTAGAGCATCGAGCCGTGTTGGATTGTGCGGCTAAGCGTATGGAACTAAGAACCCGGAGATGAGGTAGTAGTGATGATCGGAGAAAGGAGGAACTACTTGTCTAACGTAGTTTGGAATCAAGGCCGAGAAAATGGTTAAGAAAGGATGTAAGGCATTCTTAGCCTTCGTGAGTGCGTTAAGAGGAGAAGAGGAAGGTGTCAAGGAGAGTTAGAACAGTAAGGGATTTTGAGGATGTATTTCCTGAGGAGTTGCCGAATACCCCAGAGATAGAAAGTGGAATTTGGAATAGATTTGCTACCGAGAACAGCTCTCGTGTCAATTGCTCCCTACCGAATGGCACCAAAGGAGTTAGTGGAGCTCAAGGCTCAAATCCAAGAGTTGTTGGATCGTGGGTTCATTCGACCCGGTGTGTCTCAAGTGGGGAGCACCGGTTCTCTTTGTGAAGAAGAAGGATGGAACTATGCGGATGTGCATAGATTATCGTCGATTGAACAAACTGACCATCAAGAACAAGTATCCTTTGCCAAGGATAGATGACTTGTTCGACCAAGCGAAAAAAGCGGTGTGTTCTCAAAGATCGACTTAAGGTCGGGTATCATCAACTGAAAGTGAAGGAGGTGATATTCATAAGACCGCTTTTAGGACAAAATGCGGTCATTTTGAATTTGTGGTGATGTTGTTTGGGTTGAACGAGCGCAGGCGCGTTCATGGATATGATGAATAGGGTTTTCCAACCCTACTTGGATAGATTCGTCGTGGTGTTCATCGACGACATTTTGGTGTATTCTAAGGCGGAGGAGGAGCACGATGAGCATCTCCGAGAGTTGTGTTAGAAGTGTTAAGGAAAAGAAGCTTTATGCCAAATTCGAGCAAGTGCGAATTTTGGCTCAAGGAAATGGCGTTCTAGGACATGTGGTATCCGCGAGAAGGAATAAGAGTGGATCCTAGGAAGATCGAAGCGATGTTGGATTGGAAATCACCTAGGTCGGTGGTTGAAATCGAAGTTTCTTAGGCTTGGCGAGGCTATTACTGAAGGTTCGTGGAAGGATTCTCGTCAATAGCCGCACTGCTGACAAAGTTACTAAGGAAGGAAGTACCGTTTGTGTGGACGGATAAGCAACGGAGAGCTTTGAAAAGCTTAAAAAGGTCTTGTGAAGCTCGGTGTTAATTCAGCGGAGGCGGTAAGGACTTCGTAGTATATTGTGATGCTTCGCACCTGGGGTTAGTGTGTGCTAATGCAAGAAGGAAAGGTAGTCGCTTATGCATCTCGACGCTAAGGCCGCATGAGGTGAACTACCCAACTCATGACTTGGAACTCGCGGCGGTGGTTTTCGCCCTCAAAGTTTGGAGGCATTACCTTTATGGAGAAAGGTCGGTAATTTACACGACCACAAAAGCCTTAAGTATTTGTTGACTCGGAAGGAGTTGAACTTGAGGCAACGAAGGTGGGTGGAGTTATTGAAAGATTATGACTGCTCGATAGAATACCATCCGGAGCAAGGCGAATGTGGTAGTGACGCCCTAAGTAGGAAGGTTGTGTCGGTTTAAGGGCTTTGTTCGCTCACTTAAGTTTGTATGAAGACGGAAGCTTTGTTGGCGAGTTACAAGTCAAGCCAACTGTTTGAAGGAGGTGAAAGAGGGACAGGTTGGCGAATAAGGACTTAAGTACTAGGTTACGACAAATGCGGCAAGGAGGATTAAAGGATTATGGCGTCAATGATGAAGGAGTCTTGTGCTACAAGGAAAAGGTTTGTATGCTTGGGGATAAGGAGTTGAGACAAAGGATTCTTCGGAAGCGCATGGTAGTCCTTATGCTATGCATCCCGAGGCATCAAGTCAGTATAGAGATCTAAGGGAACAATTTTGGTGGTCGGACACAAAGCGAGAGGTGGCCCGAATTTGTGGGGAAATGTTTGACATGTCGACCAAGTAAAGGTGAACACCAAGTCCCATCGAGATTGCTTCAACCAATTGAGATTCCCCAATGGAAGTGGGAAAGAATTACCATGGACTTAGTTAGTGGGCTTCCCCTTACGCCCACTAAGAAGGACTCGGTATGGGTGATAGTGGACCGTTTGACCAAGTCCGCACATTTTATCCACTGTGAGGATCGACTATTCCCTTCAAAAGTTAGCCAAGTTATATGTGGCGGAGATCGTGAGGCCACACGGGTACAGATGTCGATCATCTCGATAGAGACCCAAGGTTTACGTCTCGATTTTGGAAAGCACTTCATCAAGCATTAGGCACTAAGCTAGACTTCACTACGACTTTTCATCCACAATCGACGGAGCGATCGAGCAGGTTATACAAGTGTTGGAAGATATGCTAAGAGGCGTGTGATGGATTTTCGAGGAAGTTGGGAAGATTACTTGCCTCTAGTGAGTTCGCCTACAACAACGGCTATCGAGCAAGCATTCGGATGGCACCATCACGGAAGCATTGTATGGAAGAAATGTAGAACACCAACTTGTTGGACCGAGTTAGGAAGACGCCGCGTTTGGGTCCAGAGTTAGTGGCGAAACGAGAAGAAGGTGGAATTAATTCGGGCACGGTTGAAAGAAGCTTCTGATGAGCGAGAAGTCGTGCACGCAGACCTTAAGAGGAAAGAAATTGAGTTTGAAGTAGGAGACCAAGTGTTTCTAAAGGTCTCACCTTGGAAGAAGGTTATGCGGTTCGGTCGCAAAGGAAGCTAAGCCCAAGGTTTATAGGGCCCTATCAAATCTTGAAGCGAGTTGGGCGGTGGCATACCAATTGGAGTTGCCACGAGTTGCATCAAATGCACGACGTATTTCATGTGTCCATGCTACGTCGCTGCTCGATCGGATCCGTCTCATGTGGTACTGTTGAAGAAGTGGAGTTAAGGCGGATCTATCCTACGAGAGGAGCCGATTCGGATCTTGGGCGTGGCGTGAAAGCACTACGAAAGAAGTCGGTGCCTTTAGTCAAGGTGTTATGGCGCAATCATGGATCGGAAGAAGCTTCGTGGGAGCCGGGAAGAGACAATGCGACAACAATACCCTCAAGCTGTTTAGTTAGGAAATTTCGAGGACGAAATTTTTATTTAAGAGAGGTAGAACCGTAACATCCTAGGAAGGGCCTATGCATTTTCAGATCAATTGTATGAAATGACAAGTCTTAAGTATTATGAATAAATTTTTGATACTTTTGGAAACCTAGAAATGAATGAAAATGAAAATGGAAATGAAAATGGAGATGGAAATGAAAATGGAAATGGAAATGGACATTTTGGAAACTTAGACATTTTGGAAACTTAGACATTTTGGAAACCTAAACATTTTTGGAAATGATCCAAAAATGGAAACTTGAACATTTCGGGAAACTTGGATATATGAGAGAAATAAAGGAGTTTTATTCACATAAATATGTGAATAATAAGAGATAAATAAATGATTATTTTCTAATGAGATAATTGAGAGATAATTGATGGATTAAAGGCTTTTATCTTTTAAATAAAAGAGATAATATTATCAAAAAGGAGTGGTGGCCAAGTAAAGGACTCCTAGGCTGATAACTTTGGCTATAAAGGGGGACAGAGGGCTACTCATCAACATTTGCTCCTCTTCCTCTCTGCCGAAATTCTCCTAGGCAAAACCCCTCTCTGCGAAATTTTCATTAAGCAAAAATCCCTCTCTTTTTCTTCTATTTTCTTCTCCGTTCTCTCTTGTTAAAATTTGAATCTTTGTGGATTCTAAGAAAGAGGGCAATCATCCACAACATCAAAAGGGGATCTTTAAAAATCTAAGGATCTAAGGTAAGGATTATAAATATAAATATGTGGTTAAAGATTATGATTCACGTTTTCAAAGTTAGATCTAATCTAACACGAAGTTATAGGATTTCAACGAAGCTTATAAAGGAATCCTCTTGATTTGGAATCCCATCATAAGGTAAGGGATATTCGGCCAAGGCATAATTTGTTTAAGTGTTTTCCATTATTTCAAAACCGAAAAAGCGACATGGTTACATACCTAGTATTAGCGATTTCAAGGAAGAGGAATTCTAGCAAGCTGTTGGGACTTGATTAAATCAATTCGGCAACTAGGTAAGTAATTCTACTTCTAGTAGGATTTGGTTTTAAGACCAAATAGGTTTATTTATATGTTTTAATTAATGGCGAATATAGGAGTGAAAGATCTAGATCGGTAGATCGCTCTACTGAATTCACGGAAACTATTAGCGAAAAGGTGTGTACTCTTACTAACTTTCAATAAATTGCATGGCAATCATTAGATATGTAAATATGTAACGAGTATGTGAATGTGGCTAAGCACCACAAATGTGGTAAGGAGTACCAGTGCGTTTCCTACTTTTGATAGGATTGTGAATGTGATATATTTTGAACATGTGATTAGTAACATGAATGAAAATTTAGTATGTGAAATATGTTATGAAATAATTGGGGCATTCGGGATATTTGTGGAGGAAGAAAGTGAAGGTGATGACTACGGTCTCACCAACGTAAAGTGGTGACTACGGTCACATAAAGTGAAAAGTGGTAACCGGTTACATCTAGTGAATCAGATGTCTAATGACACAACATAAGTGGGCGATGAGCACGTCGATTGCAGCGACGCCTTCGATGGTGTGTAGCGGATGGAGGGTGCGACTTAGTAGTCCCCGCGATTATGCGAGGTTGAGTACGGGTGGTGTGTAGCGGATGGACAAATAGGTTTGGATTTGGGTTGCATCATCCTTTATTTTGTATGAACATGATATTGATATGACTTGTATGCTGATTTGTTGGAAATTAGTACTATGTACACATTGAGTCTGTTGACTCACCCCCGTTGGGGAATTATTTTTCAGTGATGAGCGGTAATGGACCGGGTCGGCGAGGAGCTAAAGGTGGCCATGCATCGCTTGAAGAAATTATTTGGAATTTGGACTTTATGAAATTTTAGTACTTTAAACTTTATTTTGGGTTTGAATGATGTAATAAGGCCATAAGGCCAGTTGGATTTTCTTTATTCTGTTTATTTTTATTTAAATATGATACAAATTATGTTTGATTAAAGATAAGTAAATTTATTTCTTTTAAAATAATAAACCCAAAATTATTTTGTCACCTTATTTAAGTTGGATTTCGAGAATTTATTACATAGGTTTCAAATTAAGCCCAACCCAAAACAATTTTTTTAAAATTACACAAATTTTCTCTAAGTCATTTAGAACATTGAAAACCGATTTATTTAAGGAACATACCAGATCCGGTTCAAGCTCGTGGGCCGGGTGTGGGGTGTTTCAGTCTAAAGGTATTATTGTAATGGGAAATAATGCTTCGTGTAAAATCGCAGGTGTTGAAACGATTAAAGTTAAGATGTTTGGTGGAGTTGTTAGAACACTTAGTGATGTACGACATGTTCCAAAATTGAAGAGAAATTTAATTTTGTTGAATAGTCTTGATTCAAAAGGGTACAAATACACAGCCGAAAGTAGGGTTATGAACATTTCCAAAGGTTCCCTCGTTGTGATGAAAGGGCAGAGAAAAATTTCTAAGTTATATGTTTTGCAGGGTTCTACTGTTACTTATGATGTTGCAGTTGCTTCCTCTTCCTTGTCAGATGATGATGTTACTAGACTTTGGCATATGCGTCTAAGGCATATGAGTGAAAACGACATGGAACAATTGAGCAAAAGAGGACTTCTTGATGGGCAAGGTATTGGCAAACTGAAGTTCTGTGAGCACTACATTTTTGGGAAGAAAAATAGAGTTCGATTCACCAGAGGAATCCATAACACGAAGGGAATGTTGGATTATATTCATTTTGATCTTTAGGGACCATCTAGAGTGCCTTCGAGAGGTGGAGCTAATTATATGCTAACTCTTATTGATGATTTTTTCAGAAAAGTTTGGGCGTTCGTCCTAAAGAAGAAAAACAATGTTTTTTCCGCATTCAATTTTTGGAAAACTATGTTGGAGAAACAGACAGGAAAACAGATGAAACACCTCTGGAGAGATAATGGCTTGGAGTTCTATTCTGATGAATTTAAAATATTATGAAAATCAGAAGGTGTAACACCCCTTACCCGGGTTCTACGCCGGAACCGAGCCTGAGGCATTACCGAACTAAAACCACTTGATCGCCACTTAGGCTCGTCGTAACTACTCTCTGAAGTCATCTCAACAACCTCATTCTCGACTTACGAGGCCTCACTCATACACACAAGGGCTCTCGAGACTAAACCGAAACTTTTTCCAATCTTAAAATTTTTCTCTTTATACAGGTCTCACACGCCCGTGCATGGACACACACGCCCATGTCCCCAAACCGTGCCTAAAAATCTAGCATTCTGCCAATGCCCCACGACCAAGGCACATGCCCGTGCTTACCACCCGTGGTGCACACTGACTACTTTAACATGGCCTAGAGTCTAGACACACGCCCGTGTGGCTAGCCCGTGGCCAACACTGATTAATCCCACACGCCCTAGACACACGCTCGTGTGGCTAGTCCGTGGTCTAATCTAATTTAAAATACTAACATGCAGGGGACACACGGCCAAAGCACACGCCCGTGGGCTGACCGTGTGTCACACATGGCCTAGACACACGTCCGTGTGTCTATCCGCATGGCCAAGAACAAAGTTATTTGCTAAGCTCTTCTCACCCTTATAGCTTACACAACATGCACTCATACCACACATCCATAATCAACTCAAATTAAATTGCAATCTCACATAGACAACTACAACTTTCTTTCATATAATGTAATAGCCAACAACCATGGCATTATACAAAATAAGCTATCCATCTAAAGGCCAACACATCTTAGCCATTTACAACAAAATTCAGTAACTTGTCTAGCCCCTATACATGCCATATACAAAACATTGAGTCTCATGTACCAGAGTGTGTTGATAGTGTGGGCGATCTTCCAATTGATCCTCGTATCTCGGTTCAACACTTTTACTCTATAAGACAAGGGAAAAGAAAGGGAGTAAGCTTTGAGCTTAGTAAGTTTACACATAAACAATTAAGCATCATAGTATAAGCTCAACAACAATTAGCATTATACTACCAAAAATAATGAACAACTGTGCTTACTCTTTCTATCCCTTACCACATTTCCAACATATCATGAGTCACATACTCATAACCATCAAAATGCACCCCTGCATTCAATGTCACATTTACACAATATACAACACATCATTATTTCTCAATAATTCATCCACACAGCTAATTAACTTAATAATACATCCACACGACTATTTTACTCAACAATGCAATCACATGGCTAATCCACACGGTTAACCCACCTGGCAAAATGTCTCGGTGGTTTCGCACTTAGCACACCACAATCGATTAGTAAGGTGGTATCGCACTTAGCCTACCACAAAGGTAATCATAGGGGTTTCTCACTTAGCCCACTAAACGATATACCTCACGATAGCATCGCACATAGCCAGCTTATCGTCAATATGCATTAGGATGGTATCGCACTTAGCCTACCATCTAGCATTATCACTACACATTCACATGTCTACTTGGAGCACATAGGTTCTCAATCAATCTCGAACAAGCTACACACTAGCTATCATCAACAAATTATAAGTATGAATGCATTGTTTATGCATAGGCTTACCTCGGTACTCAAAAGTATTGAGACTTGCAATTTAGTCACCACCTTGCTTTTGCCTCGGTTTTGATCCGGGCTTCGTCTTTCATGATTTATAATGAATAAATCAGCTTATTCAATACATACATTGACTAAATTGACCCACATCTCATACTTTAGAAAAATTACTATTTTGCCCCTAAACTTTCTCATATTTACACTTTAGCCCTAAAGGCTCGTAAAGTGATTTTTATTCAACTTTCTAGTCTTTCATGCTTAGCCGAACCACTTATTCAACTAAAGCTATCATCAATTCTCACTAAAACACACATGTATGACCAAACTTAAGATTTTCACAATCAAGTCCCTACATGCATTTTCATGGAAAATCACTTAACAAAAGATGTTTCTACTACATCAAGCTTTCATAATCTTCCATAAAACAACAAAATACATGCATGTCATACATGACCACATTTTTGAACATCCTTCATAGCTCACCAAATAGCTAAAAATAGCTTACTCATGCTACCGGGACTTCAAAAATGCAAAGAATATCAAAAACGAGGCTAGATGCACTTACTAGCAAGCTTGAAAAATTGAAGAATCCTAGCTATGGCTTCCTTCAAATTTTCGGCAATGAGGGGAAGAAGATGAGCATGATTTTGTCATCTTGTCTCCTTTTTAATCACTTATTTGTTAAATGACTAAAATGCCCTTTTTGATAAACTTTTTATTTTAACTCATCCATGCCCATTTTTGTCCAAAAACTAAAAATTGGGAAAATTGCTCATTAAGGACCTCTAATTAATAATCTAAAGCTATTTCACACATATAGCTTCTAAAAACACACATTTTGCAACTTTTGTAATTTAGTCATTTTGGACAATTCAACCACAACTTCACAAAATTGCTTCATGAAACTTTCACACTAGCATGCATACAAGGCATAAACCTCAATAACTCATTTATAACCCTCGGATTTATGGTCTCGCACCACTATTCTGACTAGGCCCTAAACCGGGATGTTGCAACTCTCCCCCCTTTAGAGATTTTCGCCCTCGAAAATCTTACCAGTAAAGAGGTTTGGATGTTGCTCTCTCATAGCTTCTTCCGTTTCCCACGTAGCCTCTTCCACACCATGTTTCTCACGTAGCCTCTTCCACACCATGTTTCCCACGTAGCCTCTTCCACACCATGTTTCTTCCATTTCTCAAAGCCAACCGGTATGCTACAGGCCCAACTCTATCTGTAATCTCATACGACCCTATGAACCTTGGACTCAATTTCCCTTTTCGTCCAAATCTCATAATCTTCTTCCACGGGGACACTTTCAAAAACACTTTGTCGCCCACTTCAAACTCAATTTCTTTTCTTTTCAAATCCGCGTACGACTTCTGTCGGTCCGAAGCAGCTCTCAGACTATTACAGATTACTTTCACCTTCTCTTCAGTTTCTTTCACTAGATCGACCCTATGGATCCGCTTCTCACTAAGCTCGGTCCAATACAAATGAGTCCGACACTTACGACCATACAAAGCCTCATACGGTGCCATCTGTATACTCGACTGATAACTGTTGTTATAGGTGAATTCGACCAAAGGTAGATATCTCTCCCAACTACCTTTGAATTCTAGTGCACAGCATCGAAGCATATCTTCCAGAACTTGAATCACTCTTTCAGACTGACCATCGGTTTGCGGATGGAACGTAGTGCTGAAATTCAATCTCGTACCCATGGCCTCTTGCAACTTCTTCCAAAATCTCAAAATAAACCTCAGATCTCTATCCGATATAATAGACACAGGTACACCATGCAATCTCACTATCTCTGCCACATACAACTCAACTAACTTATCCAGTGAATAATCAACACGTACTGGAATAAAGTGAGCTGACTTTGTCAATCTATCCACAACAACCCACACAGCATCTCTCTTTCTCGGAGTCATCGGTAACCCCGTTACAAAATCCATGGTAATCCGATCCCACTTCTATTCGGGTACCATTACTGGCTGAAGCAATCCCGAAGGCACTTGATGCTCAGCTTTCACTTGTTGACAAATTAAACACTTTGTCACAAACTCTGAAACATCTCTTTTCATACCCGTCCACCAATACAACTTCCTCAAGTCGTTGTACATTTTCGTATTGCCCGGATATACTGACAAACATCCACTGTGGGCCTCATGCAAAACCTTTCGAATCAACTCCTCATCTTTAGAAACACAAATTCTGTCACGATACATCAGACAACCATTCAAATCCACTCGAAAATCGAATCACTTTACGATCCGCACTTAGCTATCTTAGCTTGCATCTCACTATCATTTTTCTCGAGCCTCACATATCTCATGAACAAATAGCGGCTTAGCTCTCAACTCTGCCAAAATAGCACCATCGTCAGACAATGCTAAACTCGTGCTCATAACTCTTAGAGCATGCAAGGATTTCCTACTCAGGGCATCCGCAACCACATTCGCTTTTCTCGGGTGGTAGTCAATGACTAACTCATAGTATTTCAACAACTCAAGCCACCGTCTCTGTCTCAGATTCAGATCCTTCTGATCCATCAAATACTTTAAACTCTTGTGATCCGTAAAGATTCGACACTTCTCACCATACAAGTAATGTCGCCAAATCTTTAACGCAAAAACAATCGCAGCCAACTCTAAATCATGAGTCGAATAATTCTTCTCGTGCGACTTTAGCCGCCTCGAGGCGTAAGCGACTACCTTACCTCTTGCATCAACATGCAACCGAGACCATTAAACGACGCATCACTGTAAACCATGAACTCTTTTCCCGATTCTGGTTGAACCAAAACTGGCGCCTCAGTCAATAATGTCTTCTGTCTCTCGAAACTCTGTTGACATGTCTCAGTCCATTCAAACTTGACATCTTTATGCAATAGTTTCGTCATCGGGGTGGCAATCACAGAGAACCCCTTTACGAAACGTTTGTAATATCCCGCTAATCCCAAGAAACTTCTGATTTTTGACACGTTCCTCGATGGTTTCCAATCCACAATAGCCGATATCTTACTCGGGTCAACTCTGACACCATCACCTGACACCATGTGTCCTAGGAATCCGACCTATCGAGCCAAATCTCACTCTTGCTAAACTTAGCATACAACTGCTTATCTCTCAAAGTTTGCAAGACAATTCTCAAATGCTCTTCATGATCGTTCTCATCCTGAGAATAGATCAATATGTTGTCAATGAAGACAACTACAAACTTTTCCACATACGGTCTGAAAACACGGTTCATCAGATCCATAAAAATCGCAAGTGCATTCGTCAAACCAAACGGCATAACCAAAAACTCATAATGGCCATACCTTGTCCGTAATGCAGTTTTCAACACATCTTGCTCTTTCACTCTGAGCTGATAATAACCAGACCTCAAGTCTATCTTGGAGAACACTGTAGCTCCCTTTAGTTGATAAAAAACATCATCAAACCTTGGTAAAGGATACTTATTCTTCACTGTCACATTGTTCAGTTGTCTATAGTCTATACACAACCTCATAGACCCATCTTTCTTCTTCACGAATAATACCAGGGCACCCCACGCCGAGTAGCTCGGTCTTGTAAAACCTTTATCTGTCAAATCTTGCAACTGAACCTTCAGTTCTTTCAACTCTACAGGTTCCATTCTATATGGAGCAATTGAAATAGGTGCCGTTCCCAGAACCAACTCAATTCCAAACACGACCTCTCTCACTGGAGGTAATCCTGGTAACTCTTCCAGAAATACATCTGGATACTCACATACCACTGGCACTGTTTCAAACTCTACTCCAATCTCTCGAGTATTCAACACAAAAGCAAGATAGGACTCACATCCTTTTCTCAAACATCTCTCAGCCACTAGGAAGAAATCATCACCGGTAGACTATCCGATCCACCGATTCAACCCGAACCACATCTCCACTCTCACATTTCAATTCAATGAACTTACACCCATAGTTCACTAAGACACTATGGGTAGTCAACCAATCCATGCCTAGGATTAAATCAAACTCATCAAACGGCAACAACATAAGGTTTGCCGGAAAACAATGATTCTCAATCAATAAAGGACAATTCTTACACACTTTGTCCACTAACACATGCTTTCCTAACGGGTTTGACACCTTAACCACTATGTCCGTAGACTCAACGGTCATACTCAAACTAGATGCTAATATCATGCAAATATAAGAATGAGTAAACCCTGGATCTATTAAAGCAATAACAAAGGTGTCATAGAGAGAAAAAGTACCCATTATCACATCAGGGGAGGATGCTTCTTCGCGAGCGCGAATAGCATACGTCCTCGCAGGTGCCCGACCCTCTAGTCTCACAGCAGAATCTCTGGGTGCACCTCTACAACTATTCCCATCTCTCAGGTTCCTTGGTGGTCTATCCCTTGTAGACACATCACTAGGTCTCAGCTCTTGCCTCTCTTCCTTTTCATCCCTCTCGGGACAGTTACGGATGAAGTGGTCAGGGGAACCACACTTATAACATTTTCGAATATTTCCCCAACACTCTCCAGTGTGATACCTACCACAACTTGGACACTCCGGTTTACTCTTTGTATTGCCCACACTTTCCATCGAGGGAGCTTGGACTCTCGAACCCGAGCGAGTATTGCCCAAGTCTCGATGTGAATAACCCACTGGTGCTGTCGTCCGAGGATTCACTTCCTTGGATCTTTTCAACTGGGCTTGGTATGACTTGCCCATCGGCCTCTTTCTAGCATCTCGGGCTTCACTCACGACCCTCCTCTTTTACGAACTCACTCTTGGCCTTACTTGCCCTCTCAACTAATACCACAAATTCTTTCAACTCCAAAATGCCCACTAGGAGTTTGATGTCCTCATTCACCCCATCTTCAAACCTCTTACACAAGATGGTCTCGATCGATACACATTCTTGAGCGTATTTGCTAAGCGACAAACTCACGCTCATATTCCGCCATCGTCATTCTTCCTTGTTTCAACTCAAGGAATTCCTTTCTTTTCGATCGGTAAACCTCGCTTATATACTTCTTCCGAACTCTTCCGGAAAGAAGTCCCACGTCACCCGCTCTCTTCGACCACTAGCGTCAATGTCTTCCACCAATGGTATGCCAAATCTCTCAAAGAGGATACGACACACTTCAAACTCTCTTGAGGCGTATATGAGAGTTCATCGCACACCCTCATCGAGTTCTCCAACCGAACTCGCCCCTCTCAGGTCATCATCTACCTTAGCTCTAAACTCCTCGGCCCGTGCTTCCTAATCTTATCCACCGAGGGCTTGATATCCTCACTACATCCATACCTTGAGGAGCCACTGGATTTGGCTGAGGTATAGGAGGAGGAGGTGGAGGAGGTTGAGCATTAGGGTCCGCTCAAACATAGTCTGAGTACCAATTACTCATCATCTGGAGAAAGGCTTCTCGTGCCTCTTCCCCTTGACCCCTAACCTCGGGTCCACTTTCAACGGGCGCGGTTCCTTGCGCAGGAGCCGGCACGTTACTAGTTGCTTCATCAGCAGTCGATGGATCGGAATCCATATACTATATAAAACAAGATTTAAAATCATCAGAAACCACCACACTATCATTGTACACTTATGGCTTGTATAGCTAGACTCTTACACCCGCTACGGTAGTCCTAGAACCGACTAACCATAGCTCTGATACCACTAAATGTAACACCCCTTACCCGGGTTCTACGCCAAAACCGGGCCCGAGGCGTTACCGAACTCAAACCACTTGATCGCCACTTAGGCTCGTCGTAACTACTCTCTGAAGTCATCTCAACAACCTCATTCTCGACTTACGAGGCCTTACTCATACACACGAGGGCTCTCGAGACTAAACTGAAACTTTTTCCAATATTAAAATTTTTCTCTTTATACAGGTCTCACACGCTCGTGCAAGATTAGACACGCCCGTGCATGGACACACATGCCCATGTCCCCAAACTGTGCCTAAAAACCCAGCATTTTGCCAATACCCCACGGCCAAGGCACACGCCCGTGCTTACCACCCGTGGTGCACACAGACTACTTTAACACGGCCTAGAGTCTAGACACACGCCCGTGTGGCTAGCCCGTGGCTAACACTGATTAATCCCACACGCCCTAGACACACGCCCGTGTGGCTAGTCCGTGGTCTATTCCGATTTAAAATACTAACATACAAGGGACGCACGGCCAAAGCACACGCCCGTGGGCTGACCGTGTGTCACACATGGCCTAGACACACATCCGTGTGTCTATCCACATGGCCAAGAACAAAGCTATTTTCTAAGCTCTTCTTACCCTTATAGCTTACACAACATGCACTCATACAACACATCCATAATCAACTCAAATTGAATTGCAATCTCACATAGACAACTATAACTTTCTTTCATATAATGTAATAGCCAACAACCATGGCATTATACAAAATAAGCTATCCATCTAAAGGCCAACACATCTTAGCCATTTACAACAAAATTCACTAACTTGTCTAGCCCCTATACATGCCATATACAAAACATTGAGTCTCATGTACTAGAGTGTGCTGATAGTGTGGGCAATCTTCCAATTGATCCTCGTATCTCGATTCAACACTTTTACTCTATAAGATAAGGGAAAAGAAAGGGAGTAAGCTTTGAGCTTAGTAAGTTTACACATAAACAATTAAGCATCATAGTATAAGCTCAACAACAATTAGCATTATACTACCAAAAATAATGAACAACTGTGCTTACTCTTTCTATCCCTTACCACATTTCCAACACATCATGAGTCACATACTCATAACCATCAAAATGCACCCCTGTATTCAATGTCACATTTACACAATATACAACACATCATTATTTCTCAATAATTCATCCAGACAGCTAATTAACTTAATAATACATCCACACAGCTATTTTACTCAAAAATGCAATCACATGGCTAATCCACACAGTTAACCCACACAGCAAATGTCTCGGTGGTTTCGCACTTAGCACACCACAATCGATTAATAAGGTGGTATCGCACTTAGCCTACCACAAAGGTAATCATAGGGGTTTCTCACTTAGCCCACTAAACGATATACCTTACGATAGCATCGCACATAGCCAGCTCATCGTCAATATGCATTAGGATGGTACCGCACTTAGCCTACCATCTAGCATTATCACTACACATTCACATGTCTACTTGGACCACATAGGTTCTCAATCAATCTCGAACAAGCTACACACTAGCTATCATCAACAAATTGTAAGTATGAATGCATTGTTTATGCATAGACTTACCTCGATACTCAAAAGTATTGAGACTTGCAATTTAGTCTACCACCTTGCTTTTGCCTCGGTTTCGATCCGTGCTTCGTATTTCTTGATCTATAATGAATAAATTAGCTTATTCAATACATACATTGACTAAATTGACCCACATCTCATACTTTAGCAAAATTACTATTTTGCCCCTAAACTTTCTCATATTTGCATTTTAGCCCCAAAGGCTCGTAAAGTAATTTTTATTCAACTTTCTAGTCTTTCATGCTTAGCCGAACCACTTATTCAACTAAAGCTATCATCGATTCTCACTAAAACACACATGTATGACCAAACTTAAGATTTTCACAATCAAGTCCCTACATGCATTTTCATGGAAAATCACTTAACAAAAGATGTTTCTACTACACCAAGCTTTCATAATCTTCCATAAAACAACAAAATACATGCATGTCATACATGACCACATTTTTGAACATCCTTCATAGCTCACCAAATAGCTAAAAATAGCTTACTCATGCTACCGGGACTTCAAAAATGCAAAGAATATCAAAAACGAGGCTAGATGCACTTACTAGCAAGCTTGAAAAATTGAAGAACCCTAGCTATGGCTTCCTTCAAATTTTCGGCAATGAGGGGAAGAAGATGAGCATGATTTTTTCATCTTTTCTCCTTTTTAATCACTTATTTGTTAAATGACTAAAATGCCCTTTTTGATAAACTTTCTATTTTAACTCATCCATGCCCATTTTTGTCCAAAAACTAAAAATTGGGAAAATTTCTCATTAAGGACCTCTAATTAATAATCTAAAGCTATTTCACACATATAGCTTCTAGAAACACACATTTCGCAACTTTTGCAATTTAGTCCTTTTGGACAATTCAACCACAATTTCACAAAATTGCTTCATGAAACTTTCACACTAGCATGCATACAAGGCATAAACCTCAATAACTCATTTATAACCCTCGGATTTATGGTCTCGCACCACTATTCTGACTAGGCCCTAAACCGGGATGTTACAAAAGGGATTGTGAGACACTTGACTGTTCGTCATACTGCACAATAAAATGACGTTGCAGAATGAATGAATAGAACAATCATAGAGAAGGTTCGATGTATGTTGTTGAATGTTAATTTACCGAAGTTGTTTTGGGCTGAAGCAGCTTCTACTGCATGTTTTTTTATCAACTGATCTCCATCCATTGCCATTTAGAAAAAGACTCCACAAGAGATATGGTCTGGTAAGCCTGCTGATTATTCTAATTTAAAGATTTTTGGGTGTCCTGCGCATGCTCATGTTGACAATGGAAAATTGGAACCGATATTTATTAAATGTATTTTTCTTGGTTATAAGGCTGGTGTAAAAGGGTATAAGTTATGGTGTCCTGAAAATAGAAAAGTTGTAATTAGCAAATATGTTATTTTTGATGAAACTGCTATGCTACGCAACATATCTCTTAAAGACTCTTCAAATAAGGAACAACAAAAGTAGGTGGAGCTTTAGATTGATCCAGTATCTACAACAAAGTCCACTCCTCAAGTTAGTACAGAAAATCAGAACAGAGTAACTTCTTCACCATAATATTCTATTACCAAAAATATAACTAGAAGAGAAAGTAAATCTTCAAAGACTTATGCTGAGGCTGATCTAATTGCTTATGCCTTAAATGTCGCTGAAGATATAGATGGAAATCAAGAGCCATCTACTTATCCCGAGCTAGTTAGCTTTGAAGACTTAGAAAAGTGGATGTTTTCCATGCAAGAAGAGATAGAGTAACTTCATAAGAATAGAACATGGGATCTTGTGAAGCTTCCTAAAGGTAATAAGGTTGTTCGTTGTAAATGGGTGTTTAAGAGGAAAGAAGGGACTCTTAAAGCAAGGCTTGTTGCTAAGGGTTACAATCAGATTCTAGGTGTTGACTTCACAAATGTGTTTTCTCTAGTTGTGAAGCATAGTTTGATTCGAACCTTTCTTGGTATTGTGGCCATGTATGATTTGGAGCTCAAACAGTTAGATGTAAAAATAATGGTCTTGCATACAAAACTTGAGGAGGACATTTATATGCAAGAACTAGAGGGGTTTATAGTCTCAGAAAAAGAGGAATATGTTTGCATGCTGAAAAAGTCCCTTTACGGTTTGAAACAATCACCAAGGCAGTGGTACAAGATGTTTGATTCCTTTATGACTTCTCATGGTGTCAAAATAAGTAGCTTTGAAAGTTGTGTTTATTTTAAGAAAAATAGTGATGGTTCTTTTATGTATCTACTCATCTATGTTGATGACAAGTTGATAGCAGTAAAAGATAAAGGAGAGATAAGAAAAGTCAAAGCCCAACTTAATGAAGAATTTGAGATGAAGGATTTGGGAGCAATAAAGAAGATACTTGGTATGGAGATTCTTAGAGATAGAAAAGCAAGTAAATTGTACCTAAGTCAGAAATGGTACATTGAGAAAGTTCTATGTAGGTTCAATATGCAGAATGCTAAGCCTGTTAGTACTCCTTTGACGACCCATTTCAAACTTTCATCAGCTTTGTCTCCACAATTAGATGATGAGATTGACTACATGTCAAATGTTCCATATTCTAGTGGAGTGGGATCTCTTATGCATGCTATGGTTTGTTCACGTCCAGATTTATCATATGCATTCAGTGCAGTTAGTAGATACATAGTGAATCCCGGTAAAGAATACTGGAAAGTAGTTTAGTGGATTTTGAGATACTTACGAGGCACTACTGATGTTTATTTACATTTTGGAAGAAATAGATATGGAGACATTGGGTATGTTGATGTTGATTTTGCTAGAGACCTTGATAAAAGAAGATCTCTCACAGGTTATGTCTGTACAATTGGGGGTTGTGCAATTAGTTGGAAAGCCATCTTGCAAACCACTGTCGTTTTGTCTAGCACTGAAGTTGAGTACATGGCGATTACTGAGGCTTGTAAAAAACCTATTTGGTTAAAGGGGATCTTTAGTGAACTCAATCAAGACCTTCAAATTAGTATAATATTTTGTAACAGTCAAAGTTTCATTTTCCTTACGAAAGATCAAATGTTTCATGAGAGAATAAAGCACATTGATGTTTGGCATCATTTTGCTCGTGATATTATTGCTTGTGGTGATATTGTTGTGAGCAAAATTAGTACTCATGATAATAATGCAGATATGATCTCTAAGTCACTTCCTATAACCAAGTTTGAGCATTGCTTAGACTTGATTGGTGTTTATTGTTGAAGATAAACCCTTAAAGGGTTTCATGGAAGAGGTGGAAAACTTGTTCATTGAGAATTCGTGTCAAGGTGGAGATTGTTAGAGTTGTGACCCAAATTCTTATTAAAATAAAATACAAGTGGCAAGATAAAGGGATGCACAACAATAATCCGTATAGAAGTTTACTTCCTCTATTTAATATTGATTTGAATAAGGTGTTTCAACCTTACTGCATTACTTCTATTAGATATTGATTAGTATAAAGTTTTCTAAACCTATAAATAGATGCAGTCTATACTCCTTATAATTTTTCGAATTCGACATAGTAAATTTTGTTCTACTCTGCCTGTGGTTTTTTCCCCGAAAGAGTTTCCACGTAAAATCTGTGTGTTCTATTTTTTCTCTCTTTTCTTGCCATTATCGTTATTCTATTTTTACATACATATAAATTGAAACCATCAAATAAACATATAAAACAACTAGTTTAATGATGACTAAGAACCGATGCAAGGTCACATATTATGATGAACCTTAGGCCTTGATTAATAAAAATTCCGATAATATTATAAACCGTGATTTAAAAATCTTCAGTTTATAACATTAAAATTAATCTATCACCATTTAGATATAATTAACAAGTAATTATATATGAAGAAAAATGAAATTTTATAAACAAAAATACAGGTACATATAAGTATGTAATGTAATCAGTGAAATTTACCTCAATTTCTTTTCTTCTACCAAAGTTTTAATAGCAACTTTCTTGTTCAACGTTGAGTCGATATTAAGTCTTTCACCATCCATCGTATATAGTTCAATAGGAGCTTTACGAGCAAGTTATATATAGTCGTAATGAGGTGAACTTCACTATGAACTTGTAGAGGCTCGTGTTGATAATGTGTTATAGAAAAATAAAGAGAACAGTACTAACAAGTACATAGTAGGTGAAAAGTACAAGAGAATTTCTCGTATTCCACTTTCACTTTAAGGGACTTTATTTATAGTATAGTTACGGTGAGTAAAGATATCATTTCCACGAAGACTAGAAGTACTAGTAATTACCGTATTTCTATTATTTAACCGATAAATTCAAGTGATTGACTGATAACTAAAATTAACTAAATTAATTAACTACAAACGTGACAAAGAACAAATCAGGAAAATAATCGAATAAACAACCAAGAAGTGAAACAAAACCCATGAAAGAATCCACCTAGATTTCATCTGTCATTATCAATCTAAATTACGCAATTTCTTCACTTAGTATCTTGATCCGTAGAAATCCCTAAATTATGCTGATATTTCCCTTCAAGAATAAGAGCAATTGAATCTAAGTTTATTAACTAAAATTTCTTTCTAATTAAAACCCCTATTATCGCATTAACTCGATATATGGATTCCCCTATTAGAATTGACTCTAATCCGACAGATTTATGTTGTCCTATTTCTAGGATTGCATGCAACTCCACTCAATTACGCTAGATTTACTCTTAAACAGGGTCTATTCTATAACACCCCAAACCCGGCCTAGATGTTATGGTTGAATCTGGCGATGTCACATGGAGTGGAATTTGAAAATGAATTTATCATGTTAAAACCTTTTTTGTTTATTAGCTTCTATTTATCTCTTGCCAATTCCAAATCATTTTCTCATTGAATTGAATTCATTTAAGAACATATTGTGTAGCGGAAGCTTTTAAAACCGTGATATTTAAAAAAAAACATTCACGTTTAGGAAAAACGTTGTTTTTAGTGAAATCGAGTTTTCATTGAGTTTCGCAGTTTTAAAATCCATGAAAGCAATTAAACTCCCAAAATAACGGTAAACAGTCCAAAAAGTCCAAATTACATCAAACAACCCCAAAATAAGTAATAAAAACCATAAATGAAATAGAAACCGTTCAGTAGCCAAGTGGTCACCGTAGAGTCCCCCTCCGCACCGATCCGTCTAAGTCTTGGGATTACCTGTATAAATAAAACAGAAAGGGGTGAGTTTATATAAACTCAATGTATAATCCCCACAGATAACATGCATACAGTCAATCAGAGTAAACAATCAAATGCAGTCTGGGCCTAAGCCCTTTTCAGTTTCAGTAGTAGTTTGGGCCTTAGCCCATTTCAGTTCAGTATCAAATATGCATTAGGGCTTTAGCACATCACAGTAACAGTAATGCAAAAAGTAATCAGTGAACAAAGTCTTACCCACCAGCCTCTACACAACATCTCCGTCCATCCCTACACTCCATGTGGGGTTTAAAACACCCACCCATCCCTACACTCCACGTAGTACCGAATGCGGCACATATTCAGTATATTGCAGCTGAGCTGCCAGATAATAGGCTTAAAGCCTTTCAGTACACTTCCTCCAAATATCATCATCCCAACCCAATGCAATGCAAACATACAATATGTCATTCTTTTATGCAACCATCAGTCATATGTATACATATATATATATATCAGTAATCATGCATAATTTATCATGCATCACATACACTCAGATCATACATTTAGGGGTCTAGGTAACACTTACCAACCCTACAGTAGGTTCACAGTCGACTTGGGTGACCCGTGCAACCCTAGGAATCATTTCAGATAAATGGGCTCACACGCCCATGTGGCTTGCTCGTGTGGCCCACACGGCCCAAATTTGCCTTGGCCGTGTGGATAACACGACCTAGCCCAAAATCCCACACACCCGTGTGGACTACCCGTATGGGCCCACACGGCCCAAATCAGTCTAGCCTGTGTGTCGGACAAAGCCTACCTGGCCATCACACAGTCGTGTCTTGTGCGCACGGCCTAGCCTCGTCGATCACACGCCTGTGTTATGGCACACGGCCTACCACACGGGCAACCACACTCTCGTGTGGCATCGATAGTGGGGTTTTCAGCTTTTGTGAAAACCCCAATTTTCGCGTAATCGGGTACACACCTGGTTCGTTTTTGACGAAAAAGCACTCCTAAGACCACCAGAACCTATAATCGTCAAATCAAAAACCCAACTCAGTCTTAAATCTCAATAATTCGAAATCTTGAAATTAGCAAAACTTTGATTCGAGTGTTCTACACTTACCCTAACCCGCCAAACAGTTGACTACGATTCAGCGAGAGTAAAGTCACACCCTTAACGATTTGCTGCTGCCAAAATGACCATATAATCCCAATCAAACGATGGAAACAACGCAAGCTACAGAAAAGGAAAAACATCACTTACTCGAACGTGTGATAAAAATCGAAATAACAAAATAAAGGTGCGACAGTCGACAAAAAGAAAACAAAATTGACAATGGAAAGGAAAGAAGAAGCAAAAATCCGACAGAGGAGAAAAGGGGAGAAATGACGTCAGAAAAATTCTTGGGAGATGAGAGAGAAAATTTCGAAAAGATAATATCCCCTCAAATCTCTCTCACTAACCCACAACTCAGAATTCCTGTTTGACTGAAACTCTCTCGGTCAAACAAGCAAAAATAAACTCCCACGCTTGCGCAGGGATTCGAACTCTAGACCTCCAACACACTAACACACAACTTAACCACCAGACAATCATGCTCATTCTGATATGGTTTTATAAATAATTAAATATAAACCCACTGAACAGAGATAGGGCTTATATCAGAAAAATGCCAAAATTTGCCAAAGTTAAGGCTTGAACTTGGGATCTCTTAGACACTCCCAGAACACATAACCACTGAAGCAGACACACAATTGTGTCCTATTTTAGCAGAAAAAAATAGAAATTTTGGGGCGTTACATATTCCTCCTCTTATTTAAGCACATCAAACATGGATTAATAGTCTAGAAATATTAAACCAATAATTAAGAACACGTAATTGAAAACAAGATCTAAGTATTTATTGCGTAAAATAAAAATAAAAAGACATAATTTATCATAGGGTTCATCTCTCTAGGTATTTATAAAATTAGTTCATGCTTGCAAATAAAAACATCCTAGATATGGTATAATCACAAGAAATAAAAAAACTCATAATAATGTTTAAAGAAATCAAAAGGGAATCTTCAATCTTGATGGAAATCTGCTTCAGAATCCGCTTTAATGGTGTTTTTGGAGGTTTTTTCTTGACTATCTTATGACATCTCTATCCTATCTTCTTGTTTTTATCATATATACGTCATAGAATGCCTGAAAAGCCTAAAAATCACGTTTTTTCGCAAGTTTAGAGTGTAAATCGCAATATCAACACGGCCTACCACATAATCGTGTGGCCGTGTGGAATGGTTCAGCCCGTGTGGCCCCTATACCTTGCTCCAAATTTTTGGTTTTCGCTCATTTTTTGCTCTTTTTTCTCCCAAATGCTCTCCTAAGTATAAAAAATATGAATTTAAAAGATTAGGAGCATAAAATTCACTATTAATATCGAATAATCATCCAAAAATGCATTAAGAATGAGACTAAACCATGTTACTTTTAGCACCTATCAAATATCCCCACATTTAAGTGTTTGCTTGTCCTAAAATAAAATTCTCAACCCACATTCAAGTTAACTTCCATCAATTTATTGTTTTCACCGATAATGTCTTAAGATAATTTACGAATAATCTACAGATAATCATGCAATCGAAATTCACACTCAAATGACACTAAACAGCACAAGCAATCCAAGCAGAAAGTTTCAAGATTTAAAAACATTTGGCATCTCCATTATCTAAAAAATCACTTGAAATTCAAACTCAAAAAGAAATAACATCCTCACTAAAGATTCACTCGAAGCACTCTAAGTGTTTAATGTTCAAATAATGTGCACTCAACAGTCAAACGAGAAATGTTATTATCAAAGGCTTCCTTGAAAATCAAATCTCCACCATTATAAATAAGATGTAACACCCCAACCCCGGCTTAAATGTTATGGCCGAATCTCGGAAATTACATTAACGGTGTGCAAAATTATTTGTTTACTTGAAAAAAAGGGTTTTGAGTTTTAAACGTAAAATTCTGACGTTTGACTAATTTTATTTCTTTAAAAAATATTTAGTAAAATTTATTTATTTAAAAAGAAAAGCGTCATTTAATCGTAATGTTGTTTGAAAATAGCTTTAAATACTAAGGTTCTTATATTATAATTATAAAAATGGTTTTTATAAAGAAACGCACAGCGGATTTTCATAAAGCTATTTGGAAAATTTACGAATTATTATTTTGTTTATAATTTAAGAAAAACATAATAAATTTAGGAAAAAAAATGACATTATCAAAGATACTTAAAATCCCATAATATTATATGGATGCATGATTGTTTTAAAGTCATAAAAATAAAATCACAAACCCACTAGATGTAAAGTCTAAAGTCCAAAAGTCCACAAACCACAAACCCAAAATCCAATTAAGTTAAAATCCATAAAAACGTCCATGTCATAAGATATATTACGAGAGACTCCACCGAATGCTGATCCAAGTCCTATGTTTAAGTGTTACCTGAAAGGTTGAAACACTAATAGGGTGAGCTTTTACGCTCAGTGTGAGATTAACACAAACTCAATCACATACTTTATAAATATTTACGATAAATAATTATAAAATCATATAATTCAATTTTCAAAAATATATCATGCATGATTGTGTCAATGCATATTTTGTAAAAACGATGCAATTTTTTGGAAAATGATCTTACTCATCTCTGCTAGACGCCATAATCGAGTTTTCCCAAAACTCGTCCAACCAGCACACCAAATTGTGAACCGTGTCAGAAATGTAGATAAACTGCCATATAATCAAATTCGTGGACAAGCCACCAAAGTTACAGATAAAATGCCATATAGTCATAATTGTGAACAGTGTCACATTAACGTAGATAAACTGTCATATACTCCCACCTTTCACATATCCCACCCATGCATGTGATATAGCTAAAACACTTGAAATCATATAGGCATGTTTAACATGCAAATCACATGCATACTCAAGGTACCAAATTTTCACATTTTATTTTCATACGAATATCACATATGCCAAATAATCACATAACATGAGAATAAGATGTACATATTTTTCATATTATTAACAAACATCAATAACGCACAACATGCTTGTCAAAAGTGTACAATTTAGGAAAAATGCTTACTTGATAAAAATCAACAAGAATAACTTATCTCACTTTAAAGGTACAACTTGTATCCACATTTAATCATAATTTAAATAATCATGATTTTAACAATAAAAAAGCGTAGATTTATTTGTTTAGTATTAAAACCCACACTTGATTTGTAGATTCGATGTGAAACACTCATTATGAACACTCTCACTTAAATTTAGCCCCAAAATTCTTATTTAATAAAATCAAATGATGATTAAAAGTCAGAATTTATTAAGAACGTCATACATAATATAACTTAAACCTGTCCACTTTACTTACCCTACGATCTAACATTCGGATCAATGATTTCGTCTCAAACGCTAAGGATTTCCTAGATTGTTGTTAGGCCCTTCAATAAACATAAGGATCGAGTGTTAATACATGAGGAGAAATAAATATCAATGACCAGTATACCATTCGGTTAAGAAGTGGATTAAAGGGAAGAGGATGATTTTAATACTACTTTTATACTTACACTACTTGGTCAACACAATAAGATCAGAGATTCGTCTTGATGAAGAACGGAGGAGTCAAGGGATTTATCAAAAGATCACTTGATTAATGAGTCTAAAATGAAAGAAAAATTAAAACAAACGATTTAAGTTTGATCATTAGAGAAAGATGGATGATTTAAGAAGAAAAAGGGAGAAATTTCAACCACTGGCAGTGGAGCTATGGTGGTGATAGTGGTCCAGCGACAAGAAGGGAGATGGTCCGACGGAATGGTGTAGGGAAAAAAATAGCCAAAGGGTTCGAACACTAACAAAGGATGGAGAAGAGAAGAAAAAAGAAAGAGTGGAGGAGAAAAGAGAAACCGCGGTGCAGCGCGGTGGTTGTCATGGTGGCAACAGCGGTGATGCTTGGAGAAAAAGAGATGGGAAGGGGCTATGGTGGTGACACGGTGGTGCGATGGTGGAGGAGCAGGGTTGGTCATGGTGGAGGAGGGAGGAAAGAAAGTAAAATGAGGATGAAGGCTAACCAAAAGAGAGAGAGAAAAAATAGAAAATGGAGAGATTTGAGAGGAGCTAGTGGTGGAACAAAAATAAGGAGTGTAAGCCAAAATGGGTGAGAAGAAAGTTAGTCAACCATGACTAGGTTCATTGAACATCACACAAGGCATTTGTGAAGAGAAAAGGCAAGAGAGGGAGACAAGGGAGTAAAAAAGGAATCATGTTTCATCTTCATAAGGTAAGTTTGGGTCATAAAAGATGGAAACAATCTCCTAAGTATGGCATGTATGGGGTGGACGGCAAGGCACATTAAGGACATGGGAATAATTGCAAAAAATTAATCTAAAAAATGCTAATGTGGAGACTTGAACCTAGAACCTTTAGGAAACTAACTAAGTACTTAATCACTTGACCACTCACTTGCTTGTTACCATTTTATCAAAAAATATTTAAAAACATGGGATGACCTTTGTTAAGAGTTTAAAACAAATTTGCACCAAATAGAAATTAACGAGAAGGAAGGGATTCGAACTCAGATTATTAAGGACAGCTCCACCACTACTTAATTACTATAATTGATATTTATTTATTATCAAATGTGATAAGGTTATCTAAAAAAAATTCGGACGTGACCATTCTTGGTTCATTAACCCAATTTCTACTAACCTGATTTTTGGGATGTGACGTAAGATGACACACCAATCAAGAGGTCTTTACAAGGTTGTAATGGGGCTTAAGTTAAGGGTATGGAAAAGGTTAGAAAAGTTGGTTATAATCGAAAGTCGAGTTGATAAGTTACCAAAATAGAAAAAAATCAAATGTCGAATTAAAAGAATTCACATCAACAAGAAATGAATAATAAAAATGAGCTTTTCAACACAATATGAAACTAACGATTCAAGCTCAATCAAATTTTTTTCTTTTTTTGATTTTCAATTTTTTTTTCTTTTTGAGCAAAGTAAAATTCAACCATTCCAATGATGAAACATAGTTAGGCAACTAACCAAATCAAATCTCGACAAAAAGGGAGTAAATAAAAGAGATAATTTACAACATATATATGGGTTAAGGGTCAAAAAAGCGTGTTAGGATCAACAGGATTTAATAGGGAATAATACAACATGTAAGCTTTTTACAAGTTAAGGGGGCTAAATCCTAAGTGTCTCTATCATCTCAACATATCAAATCAATAATGTGGTCTCGACATGTATAACTAAAGCTAGTTCTAGAATAACAAATCAAGTTGACATACTCACAACCAAAGATAAAATGAGCATGAATAAATATATGCTCTATAGGCTCAAAAGCTCACAAAAAGTTATGGTTTTGATGTCAAACTTGCAAATTTAAAATTTCAAGATAATGCTTCAGTTTAGGGAGACAACCTAAAACAATAATTTCTAAAAAATAACTTTGTCATGCTTGACTCTTTCGTGTATTAAAGTATAAATCACACAATTCACAAAAAAACCCACAAATTATTCCAAAACAGAATCAATACAAACTCTAAATTAAAAAAAAATTTAAATTCAATGATTGGTGTGAGAATTACTTAAACACAAAAAATAATTCAGGGATTTTATTGCATAAAAATATAAACATCCTCCCCACACTTAAAATGTACATTGCCTCAATGTAAAAACAATTATAACCACAAGATAAGCACAATATCATAAGGGAGGAAGAGAACTGAAACTGCCCTGAATTTAGATGAATTCACCAGAATAGTGAAAATCAGAATCGTTGGCGAATCTTAATGAAGTACATGTTTTCAAGCAAACTAATAAGAAAATAGAGAAAATAAATAAGATAAAGAGATAATAAAATTAAAATAAAACAACCAATAAAACAATAAAAGATAAAGTTCAGAATAAAAATAAAATGAAACAAAGAAGTCTCACAAATAAAATAAAAACAACTAACAATAAAAATAAAAGTACAATTGAAAATAAAAATAAATAAAGCAGAAAACTAAATTAGGTTAGTGATCGGCTTCGTGCGAGGTGTCGGGACCGCGAGGCGCATGATTGGGAGGAGAGATATGTAAATGTTGGCATTCCATTGCAGATACGCCTCAATGTGATCGATCCACTTTGACTGTTGCCGCTCGAAAAGGTCTATCCGATCAAAATATCACTTTTCAAAGTGGTCAAACCGCTCGAAAATATCGTCAAGTGTAACAACAGGCGGAGTAGTAGGAGGACTGACTAGAGGACTAGGAATGGGTCGTGGTGGTTGTGGGGGATCACCATCTAGATGCTCATCATCCTTGTGTTACTGAATCGATTGTAGCAAAACATAATGATCACTGAAAGGTCCAAGCTAACGAGCAAGCATCCTCATAAGTTTCATGATATTCAAGCCCTATGGTGCCATGTCCCTAATTAAAGAAAGATTACCCATCTGCTCGGGGGTCTCGAAGATGTCAAAGTGACGATCCAAGCGTGTTACATATGGGGCCATATAGAGGGGTCCTCTCTGTGATCTCTCACTCTGATTACAACAATATTGAGCTACGAAATGGGCTAAATCAATCGGGTGCTGCTCATGCATTCTCTATAAGAAATATGCATCTAAAGTACCCACGATGCTTGTACTCTCCTTTCGGCCAGTCAAAGTATGAGCTAAAATGGCGTGAATGTATCATAGGATTGGCGGAAGGCACCGAGCCTTGGACTGACTCGGGTTTTACGGAATGACAAACTCAGAGATGTCCGACCAGTAGAGAGAGGTCGAGTGATGGATGTGTCGTGGGAGGAAGAAGAACTCGGTCATGGCTAAGAAATCATCAGGATATAGGCTGAGAGTGGAACTAAAGCCCGCAATACTAAAATGTCGAGTGATACCCTCAAGACGAAATGATATAGCTCATGGGTGGTCCCCCGACGATAGCACTGTTTAACCCAATGCTCTATCCTTCAGATGTTGGTACCTCTCCTCATGGGGTGGTGAAACACCCCACACCCGGCCCACGAGCCTGAACCGGATCTGGTATGTTCCTTAAGTAAACCGGTTTCAAAATTCTTTGTTTCTTAGAGAAAATTTGTGTATTTTCGAAAAAAATTCTGCTTGGGTTGGGCTTAGACTAAAAACCCATTTATTTAATTTTATAAATCCAATTTAATTAAGGTGACAAAAGAATTTTTGAGTTTATTTTTAAGAAAAATAATTTTGTACTTACTTACATCCAAATTAGTTCGTGACATAATATCTAATAGTAAAGCAAAAAAAAAAAAAAAAAAAGAAATTCACTTGGGCCTTATGGCCTTATTACATCAATCAAAACCCAAAAATAATAAAATTTAAGTACTTAATATAAATAACAGTCCCAAATAATAAAAGTCTTTCCTTGCTATGCATGACCACCTTTAGCTCCTGCCGACCCGGTCCATTACTGATCATCTCCTGAAAAATATTCCCCAACGGGGTGAGTAAACAGACTCAATGTGTACACAAACTAACATTCAACAATTAAGGCATACATGTTCATATCAAAGACATATTCATAAAAAAAAATGATGCAACCCAAACCCAAGCCTATTTGTCCATCCGCTACACACCACCCGTACCTGCCAATCACACCGTGGGGACTACTAAGTCAACCCTCCATCCGCTACACACCATCGAAGGCAGTCGCTGCAGTCGACGTGCTCATCGCCCATATAATTTGTGTCATTAGACACCATATTCAAATAATGTAACCGAAGTTACCAAATTCAGATATTGTAACCGAAGTTACCATATTCAAATTTTGTGACCGTAGTCACCATATTCCGTTGGTGAGACCGAAGTCAACACCTTCTTCCCCTTTCACATATAGCCCGAAATGCCCCACATATTTTATCATGCACAACATACTTATTTTCTCATTCATGTTACTATTCACATGTTCAAAATATATCACATTCGTAATCCTATCAAAAATAGGAAACGTACCTCAGTATTCTTTACCACATTTGTGGTACTTAGCCACATTCTCATTCTCATTCTTATGCATATTCATATATTAAAATAATTATTGCCATAATATATTGAAAATTAGTGTGAGTACACACCTGATTCGCTTAATAGATTCCTTGAAATCCAGAAAGAACGATCTACCGATCTAGATCTTTAACTCCTATATACGACCAATTATTAAAACATATTAACAAACCTATTTGGCTTAAAACCAAATCCTAGTAGGATTTGTATTGCTTACCTTGTTGCCGAATTGATTAAATCCCGAAATTGTGGTATTCCTCCCTTAAATTCGGCTAGCCACCAAAAACATGTATTTTCATCGGTTTCGACTTTTGGAAAGAAAAGGAAATACTTTTAGATACCAAAGTAACCCTTGGCCAATTAGATCTATACACTTACAGGCAATTTCCAATTCCTGAAAACAATCCTTGCCTTGTATGTCTGCAGTAAAATCCCTATAATTATATGTTAATTTTAATCTCACATATAATCCATAACTTTTGACCAAATATGTGTATATCTTACCTTAGATCCTTGAATCCCTAAGATTCCTCCTTGTATTCGAAGTTGTAGAAACTTGATAAACCCCTTGTAGATTCGGCCATAAAAAAGCAGAATAGGGATTAGACCCTTCTCTTTCGGCAAATAGAAAAGAAAAAGAACTTGAATGATGCTTAACCTTACCTTTAATGCTTTGACCGATTGCTTCCTTGCCTAGAGCCATAGAGATTCGGCTATGAGGTTTTAGTCAGGGATCAAAAGAAAAGGGCTTTGGCTTGACAGATGAAGAAAAGAGAGGAGTAAAAGATGAATAGAAAATTCGGAGAGGGGTTTTGCTATGGAATTTTCGGCAAAGCTTAGAAAAGATGAGAGAATAGCCTTTAACTCTCCTTCTTTAGCCGAAATTATCAATAGGAGAGTCCCTTGCTTGACCACTACTCCTCTTATGATAATATTATCTCCTTTATTTAAAAAATAAAAGTGTTAAATCCATTATTATCTCTTCTAAATAATCTAAATTAAAAAGCTTTTATTTATCACCTTATTAAGCAATATTAATGGAAATAAAACACCTCCCTTTTCTAGAAACAATTGCCGTCCACCCCTTAGCCCGGGAAGCAAAAATAAAACTTCATTTATTTGCTTCCCTTGTGACTCGAACCTGTGCTCATGCCTCTTGCACATGGCGCCATTTCCATAAGCCATAAGTGCCATCTTCAGGCCACTTTTCCTAGCCCGTTTGTGTGTCAAATTTTACCAACTTTTTCTTTTAAGGCCCCCTTGCCTTAATTTCCTATTTTAAACTTTAAAACTTGGCATTTCTCGATTATTTCTAAGTTTCCTAAAATTTTTGATCGGCTCTGTAACTTGCCATTTTTCTTACATTTCCAGGTTTCCCGAAATGTTCACTTTCCATTTTTGAAACATTTCCAAAAATGTTTAGGTTTGCAAAAATGTTCAAGTTTCCAAAAATATTCAGGTTTCCAAAAATGTTCATTTCCATTCCTATGCATTTCTAGAATTCCAAAAATACCAAAAATTTATTCATAGTGCTTAAGACTTGTCATTTCGTACAATTAAACTGAAAATGCATAGGCCCTTTCGAGGACGTTACAGTTCTACCCCCCTTAAACAAAATTTCGTCCCCGAAATTTCCTAACTAAAATAGTTGAGGGTATTGCTGACGCATTGTCTCTTCAGACTCCCACGAAGCTTCTTCCGATCCATGGTTGTGCCATAATACTTTGACTAGAGGCACTGACTTCCTTCGTAGTACTTTCACATCTCGTTCCAAGATTCGAATCGGCTCTTCCTCGTAGGATAGATCTGGCCTTAGCTCCACCTCTTCGATTGGTACCACATGGGACGGATCCGATCGGTAACGACGTAACATGGACACATGGAAAACATCGTGCATTTGCTGCAACTCTGGCGGTAATTCCAGCTGGTATGCCACTGGCCCAACTCGCTTCAATACTCTATAGGGCCCTATAAACCTTGGGCTTAGCTTCCCTTTGCGACCGAACCTCATTACCTTCTTCCAAGGTGAGACCTTCAGGAACACTTGGTCTCCCACTTCGAACTCTATCTCCTTCCGCTTAAGGTCGATGTACGACTTTTGCCTATCAGAGGCTTCCTTCAATCGTGCCTGAATTAACTCAACTTTCTCTTCCGTTTTAGCCACTAACTCTGGACCCAAAACTCGACGTTCTCCTAACTCGGTCCAACAAGTAGGTGTTCTACACTTCCTACCGTACAATGCTTCATATGGTGCCATCCGTATGCTTGCCTGATAGCTGTTGTTGTAGGCGAACTCAGCTAAAGGCAAGTAATCTTCCCAACTTCCTCGAAAATCCACCACACAGCCTCTCAACATATCCTCAAACACTTGTATAACCCATTCAGACTGCCCGTCTGATTGTGGATGAAAAGCCGTTGAGAAGTCTAACTTAGTGCCTAAAGCTTGATGGAGTGCCTTCCAAAATCGAGACGTAAACCTTGGGTCTCGATCGGAGATGATCGATACTGGTACTCCATGCAACCTTACGATCTCCGCCACATATAGCTTGGCTAATTTCTAGAGAGAATAATCAACCTTCACCGGAATAAAGTGCGCGGTCTTGGTCAAACGGTCCACTATCACCCATACCGAGTCCTTCTTAGTAGGCGTAAGGGGAAGCCCACTAACGAAGTCCATGGTAATCCTTTCCCACTTCCATTGGGGAATCTCAATTGGTTGAAGTAATCCTGATGGAACTTGGTGTTCAAATTTTAACTTGGCGACACGTCGGACACTTTTCCACGAATTTCGTCACTTCCCGCTTAAGATCAGGCCACCAAAATTGTTCTCTTAAATCTCTATACAGACTTAATGCCTCCGGGATGCATAGCATAAGGGCTACCATGCGCTTCCCAAGAATCCTTTGTCTCAACTCACCGTCCCTCGGCATGCGACTTTTCCTTGTGCAGCACAAGACTCCACCATCAATGACGCCATAATCCTTTACTTCTCCGTTCAGACTTGCCAGAACTTAGCACTTAGATCCTTATCTCGCCAACGGCCCTCTTTCACCTCATTCGACCATGTGGGCTTGACTTGTAATTCCGCCAACAGGCTTCCATCATCATATAGACTTAAGTGAGCGAACAAAGCCCTTAGATCCGACACAACCTTCCTACTCGAGCATCGGCTACCACATTCACCTTGCCCGATGATATTCTATCGAACAATCGTAGTCTTTCGGTAATTCCACCCACCTTCGCCGCCTCAAGTTCAACTCCTTCTCGAGTCAACAAATACTTAAGGCTCTTGTGGTCGGTGTAGATCACCGACCTTTCTCCATAAAGGTAGTGCCTCCAAACCTTAAGGGCGAAAACCACTGCCATGCTAGTTCCAAGTCATGAGTTGGGTAGTTAACCTCATGAGGCCTTAATTGCCGAGACGCATACGCGACCACTTTTCCTTCCCGCATTAGTACACAACCTAACCCCGTGTGCGCGAAGCGTCACAATATACTACGAAATCCTTGCCCGCCTCGGCCGAATTAACACTGGAGCTTCGTCAAGACCTTCTTGAGCTTATCAAAGCTCTCCTGTTGCTTATTAGTCCATTCAAAGGGTACTTCCTTCCTTAGCAACTTTGTCAAAGGCGCGGCTATTGACGAGAACCCTTCCACAAACCTTCCAGTAATAGCACCGCTAAGCCTAAGAAACTTCGTATTTCAGCCACGGACCTAGGTGGTTTCCATTCCAACACCGCCTCGATCTTCCTAGGGTCCACTCTTATTCCTTCTGCGGATACTACATGTCCTAAGAATGCCACTCTCCTTTAGCCAAAATTCACACTTGCTGAATTTGGCATAAAGCTTCTTTTCCTTAACACTTCCAACACCACTCGGAGATGCTCATCATGCTCCTCCTCCGACCTTGAATACACCAAAATATCGTCGATGAACACCACGACAAACCTATCCAAATAGGGTTGGAAAACCCGATTCATCATATCCATGAACGCTACTGAGCGTTCGTCAACCCAAACGGCATCACCACAAACTCAAAATGGCCGTACCTTGTCCTAAAGGCCGTCTTGTGGATATCTACCTCCTTCACCTTTAATCGGTGATATCCCGACCTTAGGTCTATCTTCGAGAACACAAACCGCCTCTTTTCACCGATCGAACAAGTCGTCTATCCTTGGCAAAGGATACTTGTTCTTGATGGTCGGTTTATTCAATCGACGATAGTCTATGCACATACGCATAGTTCCATCCTTCTTCTTCACAAACAGGTGGGTGCTCCCCATGGAGACACACTGGGTCGAATGAACCCACGATCCAACAATTCTTGGATCTCGAGCCTTGAGCTCAACTAACTCCTTTGGCGCCATTCGGTATGGAGCAATTGACACAGAGTCATTCTCGGTAGCAAATCTATCCCAAATTCCACCTCCCTATCTGGGGGTATTCTGTAATTCCTCCGAAATACATCCACGAAGTCCCTTACCGTCCCTAACTCCATTAATACCTTCCTCCTTCCCACCTATCGTACTAATGAAGGCTAAGAATGCCTTACACCCCTTCTTAACCATCTTCTCGGCCTTGAAGCGCTGAAACCACGTTAGACAAGTAGTTCCTCCTTTCTCCGATCATAGCTACCACTTTATCCTCCGGGGTTCTTAGCTCCATCCGTTTAGCCGCACAATCCAACACGGCTCGGTGTTCTACTAACCAATCCATTCCGAGTATAAGTTCAAACTCCCCGAAGGGTAGTTCCATTAAGTCACCAAAGTTTACTCCTGAATCTCTAGGGGTACATTCCGAAAGATCTTGTCTACCACTACGGTTTGGCCTAATGGGCTTACTACGATCATCTGCTCATCGAGAGTTCTCGAGTCTAGGCCTAGTGTTTCCACTACACTACATGCAACATAGGAATGGGTCGAGCCCACATCAATCAGAGCAAAATAGGGTTTGTCAGAAATGAAGAACGTACCAGTTATTACATCCGGTGCGTCACCATCCTCCCTTCGGCGAACCGCATAAACCAATCCCGATTACCTTACTTCTGCATTAGTAGCACCTCGGCCCTGTGCTCCACGGCCTCTGCCAAGGACCATTACCTCTGTTAGCCGAACCACGACCCCGCCCGAGGCTGCATCCGCCTCTACCACCAAGCTAGCATTCGAATCACGGTTGGCTCTCATCCGGTTGTTTGGGACAATCCTTAAGCATATGGTCCTTGGATCCACATTTGAAACATCCACCCGTCTTTCTCCAGCACTCTCCCAAGTGCTTCTTTCCACAATGCTCACAAGGGCGATACTGCCAACCCGTACCAGCTTGTTGATTTCGTGGCCCATCAACCCTAGGCCTCTTATGACCCTTTCCAGATGGTCCAAAACCTCTCTTAGGCTTATTCTTGTCCACAGCGCTTGGTAGCATCTTTAATTCCCTCGGCCACCTTGGCCTTTTCCACCAAAGAAGAGAAATCCCGCTCACGATGCGGTGCTATCAACGCCTCGGTCGTCTCTCGACCGTCCCTCAAATCGGACACACGCGTTCATGTTCAGGCCGCTACTACCCTTCGAGCATAACGGCTCAACCTCGAAATTCTCGCCTCATATTCTCGCTACGGACTTGTTCCTTTGAACTAACCCCGAAAAAGCTTTTCTTTGCTCGTCTGTATACCTGGTTCCCACATATTTCTTCTGGAATGCCTCCTTAACATATTCCTAGGTCAGATCCTCCGCCATAGCACCATCTCGCACAGTTAACCACCACTGATACGCTTCATCGCGTAACAGTGCCACCATTCCTTTCAACTTCTCCTCGAAGGGTCGGTGAGCTCATCCATGATGCGCTCCGTCGCTTCCAACCAAGATACTCACCAGATCGGGTGCCACTCCCGACACTCCACGAAACATCTCACTCCATTAGCTCGAAGCTATTCAGCACGCATTTTCGGTTCCCGAATTTCCACCCGCACTGTGCCCACCAATTCCAAAACTCGCGAGCACAACTGCGACACAAAGATCTTCCCCGCCCGAGCTTGCTGCTCCACATTAACAAATTGGGTGGTGGTGGCGGTGGTATCTCATTGTCGTAACCCCGACCCGATCTAACGGGTTCTCGACACGATCATCCTTCCTCTACCTCGCCCCACGACGACCACGTCTTATGGAGCTCATTTCTAATGTCGAGATCTGATTAAAAAGTTTTATGGATTAGTCATTGTTCCACTTATTATCCGCGAAGGAGTTTTATGAAAAGAGTTTTAGGAGTGGTTCTTTCAGATTCACACAGCTCTTTCATTCATCCATCCATCCATCAAACAATTATGAACTTTTGTTCGTTCAGAGAAATGTTGTAGTTTTCATTGTTATTGTTTTTCCACTACCCAAGGGTATTTTCGTAATTTTGTCCTACAGGGGCATTTTCGTAATTTTTCAAAATAGAAAGTTCCTCGGTGATTTTGTCAAAAGTATTTTGGAAATTTTAAAGTTTCGGGGTAATTTTGGGAAAAAAATTTTGGAATCCAGGGGCGTTTCGGTAATTTTTGACCTCGGGGGTATTTTGGTAATTTTCTAAAAATAGGGTAAATTGGTAAAATTTAGTAAGTTAGGGATATTCCAAAAGTTGTAAAACTTTGAGGGTTCTTTTGGAGAGTTTTATTTTCCAAAATGGTGATGTTCCAAAAATCTTCGAAAACCAGGGTCATTTTGGTCATTTTGTAAGTTAGGGGCAATTTTGTAATAATTTTTTTTCAAAATCAAGGTATTTTTGATAGTTTGCAAATTAGGGTTTTTGATCATTTATAAAATAATGGAATTTTGGCAAAACTATTAAAAAGTTTGACATTTTGTAAATCAAGGGCATTTTGGTAGTTTTACCACTAGGGGCTTTTTTGTAATTTTCACAAATCAGAATTTTTTTTTTCGGGAAAATCTTGTAAAGATGATTTTCACAAACTCAAAAGAAAGTTTTAAGAGTTTTAAAACTAGGGTTTTGTTGTTTTGTTCTCTTTTTTTTTTTTTTAAACATGGCTAGTTCCCTTTCGGGTTTTAGTCATTAGGTTTAGCCTATGACCGAGCCCTCTTTGGTCAGGGTGAACCAAAGCTACGCACCAGGTAGGATTCGAATGGAGAGGAGGTGAGTCACGCGGATCGCTTAAATACCAAGCTCCCATCGAAACCATTCCTAGACATGCGCACGAGGTTGCCACACCGCCGAGCCCTCTCGAGTTAGGGTGAACCGAAGCTACGCACCGGTGCATTCTTCTGCGAAGAGGAGGTGAGTCACTAGGACCGCTTAAATACTGTGCTCTTCCGGATCCAATCCTAAACATGCGTCATGGGGTTACCACACCCTAGCTCGTGACTTAGCCATAAGTTTGTTTAGTGCATTAAGTCTTATGTGGTTCTCGTGTTTGAGTAATCTAGCCCTAAGGTTCATGTTCCTATCATTCTATTCTATGTTCCATGCCTTTTCTACATAAATCACGTAATCACACATAAAGTTAGGGTACTTACCGGTGGATCATGGTCGGAGACTTAGGTGCCATGCCGTAACACCCGCTTTATTTTAAAGAAAATCATTTGGGCTCGAATTAAAAATGTTTTGGGCCTTAGCCCACAAAGCCGAGAGTTTAAAATCGGGCTCTAATACCAAATCAAAACACCCCACACCCTACCCACGAGCCCGAACCGGATCTGGTATGTTCCTTAAGTAAACCTGGTTTCAAAATTCTTTGTTTCTTAGAGAAAATTTGTGTATTTTCGTAAAAATTTGTTTTGGGTTGGGCTTAGATTAAAAACCCATTTATTTAATTTTATAAATCCAATTTAATTAAGGTGACAAAAGAATTTTTGAGTTCATTTTTAAGAAAAATAATTTTGTACTTACTTACATCCAAATTAGTTCGTGACATAATATCTAATAGTAAAGCAAAAAAAAAAATAAAGAAATTCACTTGGGCCTTATTATTACATCAATCAAAACCCAAAAATAATAAAATTTAAGTACTTAATATAAATAATAAATCCCAAATAATAAAAGTCTTTCCTTGCTATGCATGGCCACCTTTAGCTCCACCACCGACCTCGGTCCATTACTGATCATCTCCTGAAAAATATTCCCAACGGGTGAGTCAATAGACTCAATGTGTACACAAACTAACATTCAACAATTCAGCATACATGTTCATATCAAAGACATATTCATAAAAAAATGATGCAACCCAAACCCAAGCCTATTTGTCCATCCGCTACACACCACCCGTACTCGCCAATCACACCGTGGGGACTACTAAGTCAACCCTCCATCCGCTACACACCATCAAGGCGATCATTTGCAATCGACGTGCTCATCGCCCATATAATTTGTGTCATTAGACACCATATTCAAATAATGTAACCGGTTACCAAATTCGGATATTGTAACCGGTTACCATATTCAAATTTTGTGACCGTAGTCACCATATTCCGCTGGTGAGACCGAAGTCAACACCTTCTTCCCCTTTCACATATAGCCCGAAATGCCCCACATATTTTATCATGTACAACATACTTATTTTCTCATTCATGTTACTATTCACATGTTCAAAATATATCACATTCGTAATCCTATCAAAAATAGGAAACGTACCTGGGTATTCTTTACCACATTTGTGGTACTTAGCCACATTCTCATTCTCATTCTTATGCATATTCATATATTAAACTAATTATTGCCATAATATATTGAAAATTAGTGTGAGTACACACCTGATTCGCTTAATAGATTCCTTGAAATCCCGAAGAACGATCTACCGATCTAGATCTTTAACTCCTATATACGGCCAATTATTAAAACATATTAACAAACCTATTTGGCTTAAAAACCAAATCCTAGTAGGATTTGTATTACTTACCTTGTTGCTGAATTGATTAAATCCCGAAATTATGGTATTCCTCCCTTAAATTCGGCTAGCCACCAAAAACATGTATTTTCATCAGGTTCTGACTTTTGGAAAGAAAAGGAAATACTTTTATATACCAAAGTAACCCTTGGCCGATTAGATCTATACACTTACCCGCAATTTCCAATTCCTGAAAACAATCCTTGCCTTGTATGTCCAGCAAATCCCTATAATTATATGTTAATTTTAATCTCACATATAATCCATAACTTTTGACCAAATATGTGTATATCTTACCTTAGATCCTTGAATCCCTAAGATTCCTCCTTGTATTCGGTTGTAGAAACTTGATAAACCCTTTGTAGATTCGGCCATAAAACAGAATAGGGATTAGACCCTTCTCTTTCGGCAAATAGAAAAGAAAAAGAACTTGAATGATGCTTAACCTTACCTTTAATGCTTTGACCAATTGCTTCCTTGCCTAGAGCCACAGAGATTCGGCTATGAGGTTTTAGTCGTGGATCAAAAGAAAAGGGCTTTGGCTTGACAGATGAAGAAAAGAGAGGAGTAAAAGATGAATAGAAAATTCGGCGAGAGGGGTTTTGCTATGGAATTTTTGGCAAAGCTTAGAAAAGATGAGAGAATAGCCTTTAACTCTCCTTCTTTAGCCGAAATTATCAATAGGAGAGTCCCTTGCTTGGCCACTACTCCTCTTATGATAATATTATCTCCTTTATTTAAAAATAAAAGTGTTAAATCCATTATTATCTCTTCTAAATAATCTAAATTAAAAGCTTTTATTTATCACCTTATTAAGCAATATTAATGGAAATAAAACACCTCCCTTTTCTAGAAACAATTGCCGTCCACCCCTTAGCCTGGGAAGCAAAAATAAAACTTCATTTATTTGCTTCCCTTGTGACTCGAACCTGTGCTCATGCCTCTTGCACATGGCGCCATTTCCATAAGCCATAAGTGCCATCTTCGTGCCACTTTTCCCTAGCCCGATTGTGTGTCAAATTTTACCAACTTTTTCTTTCAAGGCCCCCTTGCCTTAATTTCCTATTTTAAACTTTAAAACTTGGCATTTCTCGATTATTTCTAAGTTTCCTAAAATTTTCGATCGGCTCAGAACTTGACATTTTTCTTACATTTCCAGTTTCCCGAAATGTTCACTTTCCATTTTGAAACATTTCCAAAAATGTTTAGGTTTGCAAAAATGTTCAAGTTTCCAAAATATTCAGGTTTCCAAAAATGTTCATTTCCATTTCTATGCATTTCTAGAATTCCAAAAATACCAAAAATTTATTCATAGTGCTTAAGACTTGTCATTTCGTACAATTAAACTGAAAATGCATAGGCCCTTTCGAGGATGTTATAGGTGGAGTATCGGTGGCGAGTGTTTGCAGTCAGAGAGGATGAAGATGAGGTCCTAGTAGCTTTTCTTTTCTTGGAATGAGCGGGGACCTTACTCTTTCCTCGTGTGTTCGGCATCACGTACCTGAAAAACTAATGACAACCAAATCCTTAGAGGCCCAGAAAAATCAGCACCACACAATATTAAATAGACAGAGTGAGTAGAGATAATATAATTAAAAATGCATTTAATATAATTAAAAATTTTGAAATACATATGATAAATCATATGAAAAAATGTAAACAAAAAATTGTTTAGAAAGGTGTAGAAAAATACCTTATTTTTGTTTTATAAAAATATAATTTTATTTTATAATGTTTAAAAAAGTATGGGATTATATTTCTTAAAATTGTATATAGTATAGATGTTAAACTAATTTTTGTTTAATAAAATATGATTTTTTGTTTAATAAAATAATATAGATGTTAACAAAAAAATGCAGCGAAAGTAGAATGAAGTAAATCACAGATGGATTTGAGTGTCTAGATGTTTATATTTTATAATCCTATTGTTTGCAGCTAAAACACCACATAGAACAATGTATAACTACCACACTATTCACTTACATTCTCCATCCCAAAACCATATACATTCAATGTAACACCCCTAACCCGTGTCCGTCGCCAAACAGGGTTACGAAGCATTTCCAAAACTTTTCAGAACATTTTCAGATAAATCATGTCAATCACTATTCATTTTCCGAGATCATGCGTAACGTCCCTTAAATGGACCCTCGAGGCCCAATACAAGCATTAGAATCGAGTCGGGACTTAATCGAAAACTCTAAGAATTTTTCATGACATTTCAAAAATTTTCCAAGGTTCAGGGCTCACACGCTCGTGTGGTCTAAGGGACACTCTGTGTGACCCTTAGACATGCCCGTGCCTCAGGCCGTGTTTGATTTAGGTTGCTCTCTGACTTGTGCCACACGGTCATACCACACACCCATGTGCTAGGCCGTGCGGTTATTTAATTCAATTTGAATTAGGTGCAGGTTTCAACACGGCCAAGACACACGCCTGTGTTCAAGGCCGTGTCACCCACACGGCTGAGACACACGCTCGTGTCTCTGCCCGTGTGCTCAATTCTGAGCATTCTGTTTTCTCGAATTTAAGGTGCAGGGGACACACGACCTAGCTACACGCCCATGAGGTAGGCCGTGTGGACAAAATAAAGCCATTTCCTAGCCTCATTTGTCACCCAAATTTACCATTTTCCTGCACCAAAACATACCAAGTACAATCCAACCATTCTAAGCATTCAAATAAGCAAATTTCATAATTCAACATGGCCTATCACTGCATGCATACATGTTTACTATCCTACCTTGGTTCAATTCATGTGTTAAACATAAATTGATCAACTACTTAACATATACATATGGCTGCCATAGCATAACATTACAAGTATGTCAAAACAACCATTACTAGCCATTCTAATGGCTAGATTACAAACATCATTTATATTTACATGCCAATATGGCCAACAAATCCTATACATGCCATTACAACCGTAATTGATTTACCATATTGTATCGACATGGGCCGATGGATAGTGTGAGTGATCTCTGTCGAGCTTCCAATCCAACGAGCTTCCGATTTACTCTAAAATAGGGGAAAATAAAAGGGTAAGCATAAAATTCTTAGTAAGTTCATAAAACATTGTACTTAACTTACCATTCATTCTATTTTGAGGTAACAATGTAAGGCATATTCAATCAATTTGACCTCAAGCCCTACACATATCCTCATTGCCCTTGTTAGTCATATATTCCATAATAACATCAAGACATGTATGGGCTCAACAACAATCAAGTTCCCATGCACATATGCTTTCCACAACATGTATTCATTTAACATGTATAGACATCTCTTATTAATACAAGTATAGCTTCATAGTAATTCTTTTCGAGTTCAGATCATTTCATGGCAGGACTTTACTCATTTTATTCGAGTATTAAGGTCGCACAAGTAGTAATGCATTCAAGGTGTACAGGTCTATGATTAAGGATGAACATTCTCATCAGCTAATTTCCATATACAAATATCATCTTCTTGTATTCCATGTAATATTCTTTTCATGTCATATTTCCATATCATATGTATCATTCCATGTCAATTTGTTTTAAATTCATCTTTACTCTTGTCAGAACTTTACCCGTTGAATTTATTCGAAATATCGATGGATACACAGGTAGTACACTTGAGGTGTACAATTCCATAGTCCGTCAATTCATATTCAGTAGTACCTTTTAGGTACAGTCTCGAGCTACATATCATACAGCAAAATTACCAGTCCAGGCTAAATTCTAGCTGTAACATATACTCTAAGGGCTTTGTTGTAACATCCCAAACATTAAGGGTTTGTGATTTTTGCATAATTGCATGTGTTGAGCTTGTCTAGCTAGTTATTTGGGTGTGTTTGAGGGTTCTAGGGAGGCACGGGTTCGAGTCTAAGCACTAGAAAAATTTTGGTTTTTGGCCCTTTAGTGGAGAGAGCTGTTGGAAGTAGGACTTAAGTAAAATTAAGTGTGTTTTATTAACACAAGTTGGCCATGTGGTAAGTTGGTTGTGGCGTCACTAAGGGACAAGGGGGAGAGGAGTTCGATTCCCTTGGCAAGCAATTAAAGGTAATTATTTTTGCTCAAGAGAAGACAAAATGTTGTGTTGGAATCAAATACTGATGGAGAAGTATTTGAATTGGTCAAGGTTGTTGGGTGAATTTGAGTGGAAGGTGGAGAGTGAATTAAGGAGGGATTCATGGAGGAAATCGTGGGATTCAAGTGGGGGAAGTGTTTTGGCCGAATAAGGGGTATTATGTAGGGAAAATTCGGCTAAGAGGGTTGTGTTAGGCATTTTGGCTAGGGAAAATTGTGGGTGCCGAATTCTTGTTCTTCTTTTCCTCTAAAATGCCGAATTTGCTAGGAAATTGACCACTCGTGCATCTTTTCTTTTCTTTTTGTCAAACTATTTTTCTCCTCTTGGCTCTCTTCTACACTTCTAAGCTTGGAAAATATGGTCCCTCCTCCCTCATCATTGTTCCATCCGATTCTCTTTAGTAGTCGACACCCTTTTCTCTCCTTAATTGAAGCCATTTCTTTAATTTTCCTGCGTTTCTGACCTCTTCTTCTAATAGCCGAATCTATTCTCCACCAATATCATCTTGGGTTCTTTAATTGGTAAGCCTCTACTCCCACTTTTTTTCTTTCTTTCTTTTCTCCTTGCGTTATTCTTCTTTTTCTTCTTCTAACCGAATTGTAACATCCTAAATCGGGGCCTTTATATTTTATCTGGTTGCATGTAGATAGTATGGTTGTCATGCTAGTTTAGGGTATTTTGAGGACCAGGCATGAGCTAGGGGTAGGCTAGGGTCTTAGCGAAAATTTTCTTTTGGGCACTTTGAAGGGGGAGCTGAATGGGACAGGAGTTAAGGGTAATTGGTGGTATGTTTTGACACAAGGAATGCCTTGGTAAAGTGGCAAGGAGGCGCCACTTAGGGCACAAGGGAGTGACGCCTCAGGGAAGCTGAAGGAGACTTAGTTCGAGCTGCGGGAATCTCCTTTTGAGCATTTCTTTTTGATGCCAAGACCAGGAATTGTTGTACTCAGTTCGGACTCTGGTGGATGAGTATTGAAGGATTCAACAGATTTGAATAAGTGGAGAAGAGAAATCTTAGGAGTTTGAAACATTCAAATTGGTTTGAATGAGTGAATAGGAAGAAATTTAGGAGGAAAAGAAGGGATTGAGGAGAGTGGAGGTTTAGCCGAATTTTGAAGGTAGTAGGTGGTGTTGGGCATTCGGTTCTTGTGTGTTTAGGGGTGTGCCGAAATTTGGGCGTGGGTTTCTTCCATTTTCGGTTTTTGTAAGTGCTAGTTGGGGGGTGGCCGAAAGTTGGTAAAGGCCTTGGGGAAGCGTTGCATATTCGGCTAGATGGGGAGCCTTAGGGTATTTTTTTCTCCTCTCATTCTTTTGTGCCGAAACCACACTTCTTATTTGGCATTCTTCTTTTCTCTGAAATACCAAAAGTGAGTGGCCTTCCAAGTTTCTTTTTCTTCTTCTCTTGGTGTATAGCCGAATCCTCCTAGCACCTTACCATCTCTTCTTTCTTTCTTTTGGGTGTAGCAAGAGCCGAAACATCATTTTTCATCTCTTCTCTTCACCTCTTTTCTTTGTTAGCCGAAACCTTCTGAAGCATTAACATTTGTCGAAAACTTTGATACTCTCCTCTCTTCTCATTCAGCACTTTAGCCGAGTATCTCTTGTTAAAGGGTACCTTTCTGTTTCATCTCTTTTCTTTTCATAGCAGAACAACTTCGACATTTGGGGTAAGTTCTTAGTATTTTGGCCGAATCTCCCTAACTCTCTCTCATTCTCTTTTCTCTTTTCCCTATCATTTTCTTTAGAAGGAAAAGCCGAAATCCCGGGGCACTCAAACCTTCTCTTTTGACTCTTGGTTGCAGTGGATCGCCGTCTTTGAGCTGTCGTCATTCCCAATCGGTTTTACTAGTGTTGTGGTAAGTGTTCTGTCGATTCAATCATCTCTTATAGCGTTAAATGTCGAAGGCAGAGATCCAATTCTATTTGATGATTGGCCGAATGTAGGTGGAAGTTGTGACGCATACTTTGGATCTTTTGGGATTCGTTGGTTTGTGAATCAAGTCTGAGCTTCGGGATTTGCCGATTTAGGTAAGGGTTTAACTTTGGGTCTTAGTTCCTTACGATTCGTTTCACTGCTTTAATCCGTTTAGTGATCAAGGTGTGTTCATGGACTCTAATGCCAGCCAAGAGGTAGGAGGGATTGGATCTGTAAACCCAGCCCCTAATTTTAAGAAATGGGCAGTGTCAGCGGTTCGGGATTGGCCACCGGGTTGTGGGGTGGCATCCGAGCAAATAGCGAGAGTGTCGATTAACGAGTGTCGACATAGAAAGTATCGTGTTCACGAGTAATCGTGTGTGTAACTCTTACACACTTCATATGTTTAATGTGCTGTTATTTGTGATTTGTTAAAAGCCGAAATAAGCTCAGAAATCGATAAGTTACCCTTATGGGTAAAAGCGAGGACTCCGGGTAAGTCCATCTTGGTGGCTAACGTTAATTGCCTCTGTTAAATCTGCATATGCCATATTAGATTACTCCTAAATGTTAAGCTTGATTATATTGTATTGAAAAGCATGTTCATGAAAATGGGTATGATGAGAGGAGGGGGAAGGTATGATTATCGGTGTCACCAAAGGTTAGGTACCACACGTGGGTTGGCCCCACATATTAATATTTTGTGACTAAGTCTCAGTGGTTTGGAACCACCAGTGGTTAGGTACCACATATGCTTATTTTGTGACTCGTCCCAGTGGTTTGGCACCACAGTGGGTTGGCCCCATATATTGATATACAGGACTGTCACCAGTGGTTAGGTACCACAAGTGGGTTGGCCCCACACATGATTATTTGTGACTTCATCACACGGTGGTTTGGAACCACCAGTGGTTAGAGTACCACCAGTGGCTAGGTGCCACAAGGGGTAGAATTGGGAGTTCGGATGGATAGGTTGGATGGATTGCATGACATACATATTTGCATATGAAACTGTGTAAGAGCTTAACATCTTTCGGATGGGGATTTATACACTGAGTCTCGGTGACTCACCCCTTCCATTACTTTTTGCAGGTAATTCCTAGTTTGCGGATATAGAGCCGGGATTAGACTCGAGGTGGCCATGCACAGTAATTTCAATTTTTAGTTTAAAAGGTTAATTCGGGTTTATTTTACTTTAAGTTTGGATTTTTGCTATGTAATAAGGCCATTTAGATTTTATTTTGGGATTATTTATTTTGTTAAATTTCTTTAAACCGACGTTTAAACACTAAAGGCATGCTTAATAAACTCTTAAAATGAACGTTTTTAAAACTTTAGCGAATTTTTGGAATTTCCAAAATTTTTATCATCGGGTATTTATCAAACACGCAATAATAACAAGGCAACACTGTCTTCTTTAAAACTAAGTTTCGAAAGAATTTTAACAAATGGCTTAACACAATTCGGGTTTTATTAAATCAAAGGTTTTCTTTTCAACATTGAGACGACAACTTGTTTTCCAAAAATGTTTTTTTTCCCTGTGACATGCCAGATTCGGTCATAGCGTTTTGACCGAGTTTGGGGTGTTACAATTGTGGTATCAGAGCCTGGTTCAAAAGCTCGGCTATGGGCATAAGGCTCAAATTGTTTTTCAAGGAAGGGGTATGCAAAATGGTTTGAATGAGAAACATGTTTTGTGAAGCATGACATCGAGTCTCCGGCACCAGTCTGCGACGGTAAGTCTCCTAACTATTGTTTATATGGTTTAAATGCTTGCACTACGAATGCTAGTAGTAGGACCTTTACCTTAGAGACTGAAGCCCGTAGGACTGTATGAACTTGCGAGAACAACTACTTTAATAAATTGCTCATAAGACTGTACCGTAATAAATAGTGGAAGAAAGCTAACTCATAAAATTCTTAAATCAGATTAAATCGGAACGCTAGTCATGAGCACTCGGGGATGCGGGCGTAATGTGCGTGGTCATGGTAGGGGTAGGATTACCGTGTCAGAACCGGTAGGGTCTGGTCATGGGTCAGAGAATGAGGTGTGGGCGCGTAATTTCAAGACCAAACGGGTGGTGATGACGCGGTGTCGCAGGCGATGCTGCGGGTTCTGGAGAGAGTTGCGGGTGCAGGCGTTGGAACGGGGGCTCAGAAATCTGTGTATAAACGACTCCGGGCTAATGGAGCAGAAGTATTTAGGGGTATTTCCGGTGTAGCTCCCAACACAGCTGAGTATTGGCTAGAGGCGACTGAGCGCATAATGGACGATTTGGACTTTACGGCTGAGGAGAAGCTGAAAGGGATAGTGTCTCTTCTCCGGGATGAGTCTTATCAGTGGTGGCTCACAGTCAGGGATGGTGCGATGGTCGATGATATCACTTGGGATTTCTTTAAGGCGGCTTACCAGAGGAAGTACGTTGGGTCTAGTTATATAGATGCGCAGCGCAGGGCGTTCTTGAATCTGGTCCAGGGGAGTAAGTCAGTATCTGAATATGAGGCGAAATTCTTAAGGTTGAGCCGTTATGCCCGGGGTATCGTGGCTACGGAACACGAGCGCTGTGTCGATTTAAGGATGGGTCGAGAGATGAGTCTGCGGTGTTGATTGCTCCACAAATGGAGAGAAAATTTACTGTCACAGTGGAGAAGGCCAAGATAGCCGAGGAGGTGAAAGCAGGCCGAGAGGCGAGAATCGAGCAGAATAGAGATAAGAGGAGTTTTGGGCCATCGTGGTCCGCTGGGAATTCTCGTAAAAAGGGTTAGATTTGGCGGATCGAGTCAAGCCGCAAAGCTCGCTGCTTTGCTACTCGATGGCCGCCACTGTGCGCTCGATGTGGGAAATCTCATTTGGGGGAGTGTTGGGCGGTAATGAGGGGTGCTTCAGTGTGGGTCGATGGATCACCGGATAAGGGATTGTCCGCGGATGCCGCCTAGGACTCGATCGAGGGTCAAGGCGTACACAATTCGTAAGAGATGGTCAACAACCGCAGAGGGGTCGAGGATCGCACAAGGGGGTGGTAATAGTAACGGGCGAGGTCGTGGGGCACCGGGCAGAGGTGCCGGGAATACTGATACAAGATAGCCAGGGTTGGTCTATGCTGCGAGGCGTCGAGAGAAGGGCGACGCACCGGATGTCATAACCGTGACGCGTTTTAAATTACGGATTGCCCTATACTGCTTTGATTGATGTTGGTTCTACGCACTCTTATGTTGCCAGTAGTATAGCGGGAACTCTGAACTTAGCCTATGAGATTTCTTCTAGGGAGATGACTGTAATTAGCCCTCTAGGTCATTATGTGGTAGTGAATAAACTATATAAGGATGTACCCCTAGAACTTCAAGGGGTAGTGTTTCCGGCTGAACTAATGGAACTGCCATTTGGGGAGTTCGATTTGATCTTAGGGATGGATTGGTTAGTGGAGTATCAAGCAAGTTTGGACTGTGCAGCCAAGCGCATGGTGCTGAGAACTGTCGAGGGTGAAGAGGTGGTGATGATAGGTGAGAGAAGGAATTACCTATCTAATGTGGTGTTCGCTTTGAAAGCCGAGAAAATGGTGAGGAAAGGATGTAGGGCGTTTGTGGCTTATGTGTGTGCCTTGGAGGCTAAGGAATCAACGGTGGGGGATGTCCGAACGGTGAGAGAGTTTTCTGATATTTTCTCAGAAGAGCTTCCGGGTTTGCCTCTAGATTGCGAGGTTGAGTTTGGTATCGACCTTCTACCTGGAACCGCGCCAGTGTCTATTGCCCCATATAGAATGGCGCCGAAAGAGTTAGTGGAGCTGAAAGCGCAGATTCAGGAGTTGTTAGATCGGGGTTTTATTCGGCCAAGTATATCTCCTTGGGGAGCACCCGTGCTTTTTGTTAAGAAGAAGGACGGATCGATGGAATGTGTATAGACTACCGTCAGCTGAATAAGTTGACGATTAAGAATAAGTATCCATTGCCGAGGATAGACGACCTGTTCGATCAACTTAAGGGAGCATCAGTTTTCTCAAAGATAGATCTGAGATCGGGGTATCATCAACTTAAGGTTAAGGAGGCGGATATCCATAAGACGGCATTTCGTACTCGTTACGGTCACTATGAATTTTTGGTGATGTCATTTGGATTGACCAACGCACCAGCAGCATTTATGGATATGATGAATCGGGTTTTCCAACCATATTTGGATCGGTTCATTGTGGTGTTTATAGATGATATTCTGGTGTACTCGAAGTCCAAGGAGGAGCATGATGCACATCTTTGTGTAGTTTTGCAAATTCTGAGGGAAAAGTAGCTATTCGCAAAGTTTTGTAAATGCGAGTTACGCTAAGGAAGTTACTTTCTTGGGTCATGTGGTGTCACCGAGGGGATTAGAGTAGACCCTCGGAAGATTGAAGTCATCTTCGGGTGGAAACCACCTAAGTCCGTGGCGTAGGTTCGGAGTTTTCGGGTTTAGCGGGGTACTACTGTAAAGGTTTGTGGAAGGGTTTTCCTTGATTGCAGCCAGTTAACCAAGTTGTTGAGGAAAGGGGTTCTGCTTGTATGGTCGACAAACAACAAGAAAGTTTCGAGAAGTTAAAAAGGATTTTAACAGAAGCTCCGGTATTGATTTAGCTTGAAGCAGGGAAGGAGTTTACGGTTTACTGTGATGCATTGCATACTGGTCTGGGATGTGTGCTGATGCAAGAGGAGAAGGTAGTGGCATATGCTTCTCGACAGTTGAGACCTCATGAAGTGAATTACCCGACGCATGATCCGAGTTAGCAGCAGTGGTTTTCGCCTAAAAATTTGGAGACATTACCGTATGGGGAGAAGTCTATCGTGTATACAGACCATAAGAGTTTGAAATACCTTCTCACTCAGAAGGAATTGAATTTAAGGCAGCGGAGGTGGATCGAGTTATTGAAGGATTATGACTGCTCGATTGAGTACCATCCGGGTAAGGCTAACGTGGTAGCGGATGCGTTGAGCCGCAAGGTGGTAGCAGACTTAAGAGCAATGTTTGCCCACCTTAGTCTGTATGATGATGGAAGTCTATTAGCGGAACTTCAAGTGAAGCCGACATGGGTAAACCAGGTTAAGAAGAAACAATTAGTAGATGAAGTCTTAAGTGCTCGATGTTTGCAAGTGCAGAATGGTGGATTGGAGGGGTATAGCTTGAGCAACGATGGAGTGTTATGTTTTCAGGGAAAAGTTTGTATGCCAAAAGATGTGGAGTTGAGGCAGAGGATTCTTCAGGAGGCACATAGCAGTTCATACGCTATGCACCCTGGAGGTAGTAAGATGTATCAGGATTTGCGGGAGCAGTTCTGGTGGCCGGGTCTAAAACGAAAGGTAACTAAATTTGTGGGCAAGTGTTTGACGTGTCAGCAGGTGAAGGAAAAACATCAGTTACCTTCGGGATTGTTGCAACCGGTGAAGATTCCGCAGTGGAAATGAGAAAGGATTACGATGGATTTTGTCAGTGGGCTACCCCTTACGCCTAGCAAGAAGGATTTGGTTTGGGTGATTGTTGATCGTCAGACAAAGTCTGCTCACTTCATACCTATGCGTGTGGATTACTCTCTTCAGAAGTTAGCCAGATTATATATAGCGGAGATAGTAAGGTTGCATGGGGTGCCAGTGTCGATTATTTTGGACAGAGACCCTAGATTTACGTCAAGATTCTGGAAGGCACTGCATCAGGCATTGGGTACAAGGTTGGATTTCAGTACGGCATATCATCCACAGTCAGATGGGCAGTCGGAGAGGGTGATTCAGATTCTGGAAGATATGTTAAGGGGTTATGTCTTGGATTTCAGAGGTACTTGGGAGGAATTTCTACCATTGGCAGAGTTCGCGTATAACAACAGTTACCAGGCAAGTATTCAGATGGCACCGTATGAAGCGTTATATGGGCGGAAGTGTCGTACCCCTACGTGTTGAACGGAGTTGGGTGAACGGCAATTGTTGGGTCCAGAGTTGGTTGCTAAAACGAAAGATAAGTTTAAGCTGATTCGAGCTCGTCTGAAGGAAGTTTCGGACAGGCAGAAGTCCTATGCCAATCTTAAGCGGAAAGATGTAGAATTTGCAGAGGGTGACAAGGTTTTCTTGAAGGTGTCGCAGTGGAAGAAGGTGCTGAGATTTGGTCGGAAGGGCAAACTGAGCCCTAGGTTTATCGGGCCTTATCGAGTGTTGAAGCGTGTGGTACCAGTAGCTTACCAGCTCGAGTTACCATCAGAATTGAGTCAGATCCATGACGTATTTCATGTTTCGATGCTTAGACGCCATCGCTCGTTCGATCCGTCTCATGTTGTCTTTGATAGAAGAAATTGAAGTAAGCCCGGACTTGTCTTTTGAGGAAGAACCAGTGCGAATTTTGGATCGGGATACCAACATGTTGCCTAGGAAATCCGTTCCTTTGGTGAAGGTGTTGTGGCTGAATCATGGAACAGAGGAGGCCACGTGGGAGCCAGAGGATGTGATGCGGCAGCAATACCCTCAACTCTTTTGACCAGGTAATTTTGAGGCCGAAATTATTTTTTTAAGGGGGTAGAACTGTAACATCCTAAATCGGGGCCTTTGCATTTTATCTGGTTGCATGTAGATAGTATGGTTGTCATGCTAGTTTAAGGTATTTTGGGGACCAGGCATGAGCTAGGGGTAGGCTAGGGTCTTAGCGAAAATTTTCTTTTTGGCACTTTGAAGGGGGAGCTGAATGGGACAGGAGTTAAGGGTAATTGGTGGTATGTTTTGACACAAGGAATGCCTTGGTAAAGTGGCAAGGAGGCGCCACTTAGGGCACAAGGGAGTGACGCCTCAGGGAAGATGAAAGGGACTTGGTTCGAGCTGTGAGAATCTCCTTTTGAGCATTTCTTTTTTACGCCAAGACTAGGAAGTGTTGTACTCAGTTGGGACTCTGGTGGATGAGTATTGAAGGAGTCAACAGATTTGAATAAGTGGAGAAGAGAAATCTTAGGAGTTTGAAACATTCAAATTGGTTTGAATGAGTGAATAGGAGGAACTTTAAGAGGAAAAGAAGGGATTGAGGAGAGTGGAGGTTTAGCCAAATTTTGAAATTAGTAGGTGGTGTTGGGCATTCGGTTCTTGTGTGTTTAGGGGTGTGCCGAAATTTGGGTGTGGGTTTCTTCCATTTTTGGTTTTTGTAAGTGCTAGTTGGGGGGTGGCCGAATGTTGGTAAAGGCCTTGGGGAAGTGTTGCATATTCAGCTAGATAGGGAGCCTTAGGGTATTTTTTTTCCTCTCATTCTTTTGTGCCGAAACCACACTTCTTATTTCTTCTTTTCTCTCAAATACCGAAAGTGAGTGGCCTTCCAAGTTTCTTTTTCTTCTTCTCTTGGTGTATAGCCGAATCCTCCTAGCACCTTACCATCTCTTCTTTCTTTCTTTTGGGTGCAGCAAGAGCTGAAACTTCATTTTTCATCTCTTCTCTTCACCTCTTTTATTTGTTAGCCGAAACCTTCTGAAGCATTAACCTTTGTCGAAAACTTTGATACTCTCTTCTCTTCTCATTTAGCACTTTAGCCGAATATCTCTTGTTAAAGGGTACCTTTCTGTTTCATCTCTTTTCTTTTCATAGCAGAACGATTTCGGCATTTGGGGTAAGTTCTTAGTATTTTGGCCGAATCTCCCTAACTCTCTCTCATTCTCTTTTCTCTTTTCCTATCATTTTCTTTGGAAGGAAAAGCCAAAATCCCGGGGCACTCAAACCTTCTCTTTTGACTCTTGGTTACAGTGGATCTCCGTCTTTGAACTATCGTCATTCCCAATCGGTTTTGCTAGTGTTTTGGTAAGTGTTCTGTCGATTCAATCATCTCTTATAGCGTTAAATGTCGAAGGCAGAGATCCAATTCTATTTGATGCTTGGCTGAATGTAGGTGGAAGTTGTGACGTATACTTTGGATCTTTCGGGATTCGTTGGTTTTTAAATCAAGTCTAAGCTTCGGGATTTGCCGATTTAGGTAAGGGTTTAACTTTGGGTCTTAGTTCCTTACGATTCGTTTCACTACTTTAATCTGTTTAGTGATCAAGGTGTGTTCATAGACTCTAATGCCAGCCAAGCGGTAGGAGGGGGTAGATCTATAAACCCAGCCCCTAAGTTTTAGAAACAGACAGTGTCAGCTGTTCGGGATTGGCCACCGAGTTGTGGGCCAGAATCTGAGCAAATAGCAGTAGTGTCGATTAACGAGAGTGTCGACGTAGAAAGTATCGTGTTACGAGTAATCAGGTGTGTAACTCTTACACACTTCATATGTTTAATGTGTTGTCATTTGTGATTTGTCAAAAGCCGAAATAACTGTAAAAATCGATAAGTTACCCTTGTGGGTAAAAGCGAGGACTCCGGGTAAGTCCATCTTGGTGGTTAACGTTAATTGCCTCTGTTAAATCTGCATATGCCATATTAGATTACTCCTAAATGTTAAGCATGATTATATTGTATTGAAAAGCATGTTCATGAAAATGGGTATGATGAGAGGAGGGTGAAGGTATGATTATCAGACTGTCACCAGTGGTTAGGTACCACACGTGGGTTGGCCTCACATATTAATATTTTGTGACTAAGTCTCAGTGGTTTGGAACCACCAGTGGTTAGGTACCACATATGCTTATTCTGTGACTCGTCCCGGTGGTTTGGCACCACAAAGGTTGGCCCCACATATTGATATACGGGATCGTCACCAGTGGTTAGGTACCACAAGTGGGTTGGCCCCACACATGATTATTTGTGACTTCGGTCACCAGTGGTTTGGAACCACCAGTGGTTAGGTACCACCAGTGGCTAGGTGCCACAAGGGGTAGAATTGGGAGTTCGGATGGATAGGTTGGATGGATTGCATGACATACATATTTGCATATGAAACTGTGTAAGAGCTTAACATCTTTCGGATGGGGATTTATACACTGAGTCTCGGTGACTCACCCCTTCCATTACTTTTTGCAGGTAATTCCTAGTTCGCGGATATAGAGCCGGGATTAGACTCGAGGTGGCCATGCACAGTAATTTTAGTTTTTAGTTTGAAAGGTTAATTCAGGTTTATTTTACTTTAAGTTTGGATTTTCGCTATGTAATAAGGCCATTCAGATTTTATTTTGGGATTATTCATTTTGTTAAATTTCTTTAAACCGATGTTTAAACACTAAAGGCATGCCTAATAAACTCGTAAAATGGACGTTTTTAAAACTTTAACGAATTTTTGGAATTTCCAAAATTTTTACCGTCGGGTATTTATCAAACACGCAATAATAACAAGGCAACACTGTCTTCTTTAAAACTAAGTTTCGAAAGAATTTTAACAAATGGCTTAATACAATTCGGGTTTTATTAAATCAAAGGTTTTCTTTTCAACATTGAGACGACAACTTGTTTTCCAAAAATGTTTTCTTCCCTGTGACATGCCAGATTCGGTCGTAGTGTTTTGACCGGGTTTGGGGTGTTACACGAATGCTACTCCCCTTGTTACTTTCTAAAATACTCTGGTGGTAATAGGTCGAATATTGCGCTCTTGCGGCTTGGTAGTGCTTTGGACAATTCTTTTCCCTTCTCCTTTGCTGGTGAGTAACGAAGATGGTAACGCAATCCCTTGTATTCTTTCTCCTCCTATCTTTAGATTAATGGTTTTCTAACATTTTACTTTGCTATCAACGGTAGTTGGAATTGCGGGGGTGATAACTCGGTTTCAGATAGGAGGGTTTCTAAGTGTGACTTAAGGCCGATTAGTTCTCTTTTAATCTCGGTAAGTGATTGTGCCCTTACTTCAGCACTTGTATGTATATTGTAGTCCATTAATGGTGTTTGGAAATATAGGGATTTTGAGAGGAGGAAATCGCTGTTGGTCTTGGGTGAAAGTTCAAGTGAGAAAACCTCTTGTCGTCCGATCAAGGTTGGTGCTCAAGGGGTGTTCCGTAGGCTTGCACGAGAAGGTGTGTAACAGTACCCGGTAATCTATAGTCGGTGAGAAAGCCGATAAGGTGTGTACTCACACAATTCCAACTGTAGATCGGTAAATGCCAAAAAACCTAGGTATCGGCAAACGATGCTACACTAGCGTGCGCTCGCACGTGTGGTGGACCGAGCCCACGAGTGTGGGCGTAAGACGCTTGAGGCCACCATGAGCGTTCTCATGGGCTTAGGTCATTTTGGGCCTCATTTGGCTGAAATGGGCCGAGTGGGCCCGTGGCCCTATGCGAGTAATTTTGTGAACGGATAGGAAATAAGGAGCCGGCCATGGCGATCACATGGCCAAAGGCTATTTTGGGCTGAATGGGCCGCACGAGAGTGTGGGCCCACCTCGGCCGAGTTTTAGGCTTTGGGCCCAAATGCACCGTTTTGATTAAATATGTCATCTTGTCGCTCGAGGCAACTGTAGACCTTTGGAAAGGACGTAAAATTGCTAAAATACCCTCGAAGGGTAAAATGATCGAAATACCCCTGGAGGGTAAGATGACCGTTATACCCTTGAAGGGCAGAATGAGTAAAATGCCCTACATGTTATATGATTGTTATCGTATGTTAATTATGGTATATTGCATTCATGTGATACTATGTTGCATGGGGAAAAGGGATTATTGATACGGAGGAAGTTCTGTTAGGATCGCATGGTCGCTTGACGACTGTGGATCCACCGATGGCTTTAAGCCGATTATATGATTGGCAGCTTTGCTGTAATTTTGGTTAGTGCCGCTACCGGTGCTACATAAGGAGTGTAGGGATGGGTGGGTCGATTAAATCCCCACAGGAGTGCAGGGTTGGTATGGCATTAATGCAGTGCATTCACTTGTTCTTTATTGAGATGGGCTTAGGCTCAGATAGATGTGATCTATGACTTTTGATATGGGCTAAGGCCCAGCTGAGGCTATTATGGGCTAAGGCCCAATTGCCACCGTTATTGTGTTGGGCTTAGGCCTACATTAATTACTATAATTGGCTTAGGCCGGATTGATTTGATGCATGCCTTATGACCGATGAGGGTTGTGCACACTGAGTTTTGGTAAACTCACCCCCTCTTTTTATTAAATGTTTCAGGTAATCCTCAATAGGCGGTTCGACGTACTGGAGGACTCAGAGGTGGCCACACTGCGAGCAGCTTGAATTTTAGTATTATGTTCTACTTTATTTAAACTGTTTTCTTATTGGGTTGTAATAAGGCCTCTCTTAAACTCTGGTTTGTAATTTCGGATTTTCAGTTTATTATGATTAAAATCTGCTAAAAGTTGAACACGATTTTTTTTCAAAACGATAACTGTTTTCTAAACACTACGTTTTCGTAACTCATTTTTTGGATAACACGCCTTCGTAGATCATAATTTTAAATTAAGCTTCCGTAACAACGAGGTTTTGAAAGTAATTACTTTTAAATAAACGTCGATTAAAAATAAACAAACGCAAGCTGAGACTTTAGTCTTTTTAAATATCAAGAAGGGTTTTCAATGAAATCACGGTTTTCGAAGAACACTTCAATTGTGACACGCCAGATTCGAGCCTAACATCTAGGTCGAGTTTGGGGTGTTACATTTAATGGTATCAGAGCTCGATCGTAAAACTCGGGCTTTGAAATGGGCTTTAGTTTTTTTAAAGATGTTTACAAATGATTTTAAAGTGGTTTTGGAAGATTTTTGTGTGGCACACTGAGTCACCGGTGTCGAACCAAGTAAGTTCTCCTGATACTAAAATCTGTTTTAATCTGTTATACTGTAGATAGTTACTGGGTTTACTTTAGATGATAGACTATACTGAGACTCTTAGTTAGAGTAAAATTGAGGGCCGTAGGAGACTAAAATTGTAGTGAGTTTGCGATTGCGAAACAACTCTTAACTACTACTTCCATAAAACATTTGTTTAATTATTGAAACTATGAGCTAAATTCATAAAATTTCTAATTCAGATAATACGCGAAGTGATAATGAGCGCTAGAAGGGGTGTAAGATGACGCGGTTGAGGTCGTGGAAGTGCTAGGGCTGGGTCTTCGGCGTCAGACCACATGCCCAATGTCGAGGCGAGAGAAGCATCGGTTTCACCGGTAACCAAGACATGGTCGTTCGACTGAGCTGCTGGGGATGACGCACTGTCTCAGGCAATGCTGCGTATTTTGGAAAGAGTTGCTGGGTCGGTTGAGCCTAATGCCGTTATTGGGGGCCGTGGGTCGGTTACGGAACGACTCCGATCTAATAGAGCAGAGATCTTCAGGGGAGTTTCTGGGGTGGCCCCAAGTGTGGCGGAGTACTGGTTGGAGGCCACCGAAAGAATTATGGAGGACCTCGACTGCACGCCAAAACAAAAGTTGAAGGGTGCCGTGTCCTTGCTGAGGGATGAAGCCTACCAATGGTGGCCTACGGTAAAAGAGGGTACCTCTTCTGATCGATTGACCTAGGAATTCTTCAAGTCCACATTTCAAGGAAAGTATGTGGGTGCTAGTTATGTCGACGCTCTTAGGAAAGAATTTTTGAATCTAGTTCATGGTGACAAGTCTGTGGCTGAGTACGAGGTAGAATTTTTACGACTTAGCCGGTATGCTCAAGGAATTGTGGCAACAGAGTACGAACGTTGTGTTCGGTTCAAAGATGGCCTCAGGGACAGTCTCTGAGTGTTGATAGCTCCACAGAGGGAGCGGGACTTTGCTGCATTAGTAGAGAAAGCTAAGATCACTGAAGATGTGAAGCGCTCTGAGCGCCTAAATAGGGAAAGAGAAAGGGGCATAAACAAGAGGGGTTCTGAGCATTCCGATTCTGATAAGAGATTTAAGAGAAGGGCTAGAGTAGATGGGCCAGTCAGAGCTGGGCCCCTTGTTGCTACTACTGGGTTACCACCTTGTGCTACTTGTGGGAAAGGTCATGTGGGCGAGTGCTGGAGAAGGACATGGGCTTGTCTGAGTTGTGGTTCCATGGAACATCATCTCAGAGAGTGTCTCAGAAGACCGGATCAGAGGCAGGCTTTCGGTAGGGGTAATGTACAGCCACTGAGGGGTGGACAGCAGCCGCCTAGAGGCCATGGGCATGCCAGGGATGGAAATGGTTTGGGCCGTGGAACTCCAGTAGAGGTGCTGGTCATACGGAGGCGAGGCAGCCAGCATTGGTTTATGTAACACGTCGTCGAGAGGTCAGAGACGCTCCAGATACGAATACTGGTACGTACTTACCCATAGTGTACTATTTACCTAATTTATAATTAGGATTAGAGTGCACAGCAGAAGCGTAGTGGTATAATCGGTGTTGTGCGGCTATTAGATAGTTCAAAATTTTGAGGATGAAATTTCTTTAAGGGGTAGAATTGTAACATTCCAAAAATTAGGGGTTTGTGATTTTTGCATAATTGCATGTGTTGAGCTTGTCTAGCTAGTTATTTGGGTGTGTTTGGGGGTTCTAGGGAGGCCCGGGTTCGAGTCTGACCCTGGAAAAATTTTGGTTTTTGGCCCTTTAGTGGAGAGAGCTGTTGGAAGCAGGACTTAAGTAAAATTGAGTGTGTTTTATTAACACAAGTTGGCCATGTGGTAAGTTGGTGCGTCACTAAGGGACAAGGGGGAGAGGAGTTCGATTCCCTTGGCAAGCAATTAAAGGTAATTATTTTTGCTTAGGAGAAGACAAGAGGTTATGTTGGAATCAAATACTGATGGAGAAGTATTTGAATTGGTCAAGGTTGTTGGGTGAATTTGAGTGGGAGGTGGAGAGTGAATTAAGAAGGGATTCATGGAGGAAATCGTGGGATTCAAGTGGGGGAAGTGTTTTGGCCAAATAAGGGGTCTTGTGTAGGGAAAATTCGGCTAAGGGGGTTGTGTTAGGCATTTTGGCAAGGGAAAAGTGTGGGTGCCGAATTCTTGTTCTTCTTTTCCTCTAAAACTGCTGAATTTTCTAGGAAATTGACCACTCATGCATCTTTTCTTTTCTTTTTGTCAAACCATTTTTCTCCTCTTGGCTCTCTTCTACACTTCTAACCTTGGAAAATATGGTCCCTCCTCCCTCATCATTATTCCATTCGATTCTCTTTAGTAGTCGACACCCTTTTCTCTCCTTAACTGAAGCTATTTCTTTAATTTTCCTGTGTTTCTGACCTCTTCTTCTAATAGCTGAATCTATTCTCCACCAACATCATCTTAGGTTCTTTAATTGGTAAGCCTCTACTCCCACTTTAATTGGTGAGTAACGAAGATGGTAACGCAATCCCTTGTATTCTTTCTCCTCCTGTCTTTAGATTAATGGTTTTCTAACATTTTACTTTGCTATCAACGGTAGTTGGAATTGCGGGGGTGATAACTCAGTTTCAGATAGGAGGGTTTTTAAGTGTGACTTAAGGCCGATTAGTTCTCTTTTAATCTTGGTAAGTGACTGTGCCCTTACTTCAGCACTTGTATGTATATTGTAGTCCGTTAATGGTGTTTGGAAATACAGGGATTTTGAGAGGAGGAAATCACTGTTGGTCTTGGGTGACAGTTCAAGTTAGAAAACCTCTTCTCGTTCGATCAAGGTTGGTGCTCAAGGGGTGTTCCGTAGGCTTGCACGAGAAGGTGTGTAACAGTACCCGGTAATCGATAGTCGGTGAGAAAGCCGATAGGGTGTGTACTCACACCATTCCAACCGTAGATCGGCAAATGCCGAAAAGCCTAGGTATCGGCAAATGATGCAACACGAGTGTGTGATCACACGTGTGGTGGACCGAGCCCACGAGTGTGGGCGTAAGATGCTTGAGGCCACCATGAGCGTTCTCATGGGCTTAGGTCATTTTGGGCCTCGTTTGGCTAAAATAGGCCGAGTGGGCCCGTGGCCCTACGCGAGTAATTTTGTGAACAGATAGGAAATAAGGAGCCGGCCATGGCAATCACATGGCCAAAGGCCATTTTGGGCCGAACGGGCCGCACGAGAGTGTGGGCCTACTTGGGCCGAGTTTTGGGCTTTGGGCCCAAATGCACCGTTTTGATTAAATATGTCATCTTGTTGCTCGAGGCGACTGTAGACCTTCGGAAAGGACATAAAATTGCTAAAATACCCTCGAAGGGTAAAATAACCAAAATACCCCTGGAGGGTAAGATGACCGTTATGCCCTTGAAGGGCAGAATGAGTAAAATGCCCTACATGTTATATAATTGTTATCGTATGTTAATTATGGTATGTTGCATTCATGTGATACTATGTTGCATGGGGAAAAGGGATTATTGATACGGAGGAAGTTCTGTTAGGATCGCATGGTCGCTTGACGATTGTGGATCCACCGATGGCTTTAAGCCGATTATATGATTGGCAGCTCTGCTGCAATTTTGGTTAGTGCCGCAACCGGTGCTACATAAGGAGTGTAGGGATGGGTGGGTCGATTAAATCTCCACAAGAGTGCAGGGTTGGACAGGCGATGGAGTGCAGGGTTGGTATGGGCATTAATGCATTGCATTCACTTGTTCTTTATTGAGATGGGCTTAGGCCCAGCTGAGGCTATTATGGGCTAAGGCCCAATTGCCACCGTTATTGTGTTTGGCTTAGGCCCACATTAATTATTGTAATGGGCTTAGGCTGGATTGATTTGATGCATGCCTTATGACTGATGAGGGTTGTGCACACTGAGTTTTGGTAAACTCACCCCCTCTTTTTATTAAATGTTTCAGGTAATCCTCAGTAGGCGGTTCGATGTACTGGCAGACTCGGAGGTGGCCACACTGCGAGCAGCTTGAATTTTAGTATTCTGTTCTACTTTATTTAAACTATTTTCTTATTGGGTTGTAATAAGGCCTCTCTTAAACTCTGGTTTTTAGTTTGGGATTTTCAGTTTATTATGATTAAAATCTGCTGTAACGCCCTGAATTTGGGCCTAGTAGAATTTGGCCCATTGGGCCTTGGGCATGGGAGCGTTTAAATTTTTTGAGAACAAGAGAACGGCACTAATGCATGTTGGACCTATTAGGTGAGGGATTTTGGAAGGTTAGGGGGCTTCCATGAAGTCCCGGGATCAAACCTGGGCTTTAGGAAAATTTTGGTTTTAGGTGAATAAAACCCTGGGAGTTAGTAAATAAGCTTTAAGAATAAAATGTGGAGAAAAATGACACAAAAGGAGTTGTGGTCTAGTGGCAAATGGCGCCACATGGGAGACAAGGGAATGACGCCACACAAGGAAGCAAGGGGTCCAATGTTCAAGTCTTGGCGCTTGCATTTCATTTTGATTTCTTTTTAATTGAACTTAGACTTTGGGCCATAGGCTTATATTTAGTTGTGCATGTTTTAAGACAACAAAGAGCTAGTTGGTAAAGTGGCTAGCGGCGTGGATTATGTTACTGGGGAGCCTGAGTTCAAATCCCATTGCAAGCAAAAAGGGATATTTATTTTGCTAAGTGGGGACGGCCAGAGTTTGTGTTGGAATTAAACTCTGCTGAAGGAGGGATCCCACATCGGGAAGCTAGCAAGAGGGAAGGTGAGAAGCTGGCTTTAAATAGAGCAATCTATGAGGAGAGTAAGCATACCTTGGTGGGCGTTTGGAAAGCTGGCTTTAAATAGAGCAATCTATGAGGAGAGTAAGCATACCTTGGTGGGCGTTTGGGCACAGGAGTGGTCGGAGTGCGGATTAACTCCAGATTCCTATCAGGTGTGTATTTCGCACTACTCTAGCTGTAGAGCGGCAAATGCCGAAATGCCGGTCATACGACGATGGTAGCCACACGAGCGTGCGAGCGCACGTGTGGGAGCTTCGACTCGATAGTCGAAGCCATCATAGTGTTCTTGTGGGTTTAGGCTATTTGGGCCACGTTGGGCCGAAAGGGGCCAAGTGGGCTCAATGGGCCCGTGGGCCCATATGAATAAACTATATGATTGTGTAGTAGATATTGGGCTGGTCAATATGAATCTCATATCTGTAGTTAAATTTGGGCTGAATGGGCCACACGAGCGTGTGGGTCCATTTGGGCCGAGAATGGGCCCTAGGCCTAATCGCATCGTTATCTCGTTTCTTCCATTTAGGGTGCATTGTGTCGCAGGATAATTTCAGGGATTCTTAATCTTCACTGGTATTCGGAAAGGACTTAGCAAAACCCGGTGAAACAAGGATCGGTGCTAAGGGGTTGGCGGCACACTCGTAATCAAGGTGTGTAATCTCACACTCCTGTTTGTTCTGTTAATGCCACGATCTGTGAACCGGCTAAAAGCCGAAATACCCTCAATGGGTAAATTACTGAAATACCCTTACTGGATAAATTACCGAAATACCATCGGTGGATAAAATTACCGAAATACCCTTGATGGGTAAAATTACCGAAATACCCTCGGTGGGTAAAATTATCGAAATACCCTTGGTGGGTAAAATTACCGAAATACCCTTGGTGGGTAAAATTACCGAAATACCCTTGTAGGGTAAAATGACTATTTTGCCCTAGTAGGTAAATGACTGACTAGACTATGAATTTGATTGATTTGGACTGTGATTGTATGACTGCGTTTTAATTGACTTGACTGTGGTCGTGTGACTGTTATTCTGTTAATTTATGTCCAAATGACTGTTACTGAGCATGGCCATTTTGCATACACGTGTAATGATTGCGCATGACATACACGACATATTGCATGGAGTTGGGATTTGTATTTTGGAGGAAGTATTGTACTGGTGGCTATGCCACGTTATATCGATCGATGGCTCATACGATATACTGATTTTAGTGGCTCAAACACGATATCTTTGTCTTGCGACTTTCTTTGCGTTGATATTTTCAGCTCGGCTGCACTCTTGGTGTGTAGGGCTGGGTAGGTTGACTTGGTCCCCACATGGTGTGTAGGGTTGGTACGGGTGGTGTGATGGTTAGATTGGGTTGGGCTGCATTTTTGTTGCATTGCCATGATTTTGGGGCTTAGGCCCAACTTGCTACCGAAAAGGGCTTAGGCCCAGATTGATTCTGTATGGGCTCAGGCCCAGATAGTGACCGTTATATGGGATTACACACTGAGTTCTCGTAACTCACCCCCTTTCTTTTAACCGTGCAGGTAATCCCCAGCGTTAGAGGATTTGGAGCTGCGGAGGAGTCGGAGGTGGCCATACGTCGGATTTGCTTCTTATGAAACTTAGTAAATTCAGTTTTAATTTATTTTATATTATTATTTTTGGGTTAATATTTTGTGTAATAAGGCCATTGGATTTTTCTTTTTAATCTTTCATTTGGTAATTCTGCTAGTTATAAATTGTTAATCGGTTAATCACGGATTTTTTTTAAAACAATAACAACCGTTTTCAAAATATCACGTTTTTGCAATTCATTAAGTCAGATTTCTGCAATAAACAAGGTTTTTTTTGAAAATAATAACATCTTTTCAAGAATACACCTTAAGCAAATCCTGTTTATACAAACAATGAAGTTCGGAGTTTCAAAAACGATACAAAGTTTTTAACGAACGTATAGCTTTTAAACAACCTTTTGATGTGACATGCTAGATCCGGCCATAACGTATAGGCCGGGTTTGGGGTGTTACATCTGCTAAAAGTTGAACACGGTTTTTTTCAAAACGATAATTGTTTTCTAAACACTACGTTTCCGCAACTTATTTTTTTTGGATAACACGCCTTCGTAGATCATTATTTTAAATTAAGCTTCCTTAACAACGAGGTTTTGAAAGTAATTACTTTTAAATAAACATCGATTAAAAATAAGCAAACGCAAGCTGAGACTTTAGTCTTTTTAAATATCAAGAAGGGTTTTAAATGAAATCACGGTTTTCAAAAAACACTTCAATTGTGACACGCCAGATTCGGGCCTAACGTCTAGGCCGGGTTTGGGGTGTTACATTTGTCGGATTACCAATCTAGGCTAAATCCTTTATATGACAAAGAATTCCTTTTAAAGTCCAGTCTGGATTACCAGTCCATGCTAAATACAGTCAATTAGGATTACCAGTCCAGGCTTAATCCTAATTGAAACATATACTCGAGAGGCTCTTTTCGAATTACCCATCCGGGCTAAATCCATTCTGCAACACATGCAGTTTTATCAAGGAAATCACATTTATCCATCGACTTCTATTTATTCAAACGGGATTTAACATTTATCAGGAAATTGTCGGGTATGTGATCATTTCATACATCTTTAACACTACATAATTCATATGATAATATTCCACATCCATTCTGAGCATGAAAGCAACATTTCCATCGTTTACCCTTTTAACATCTATCGGGCATTATCAATTAATTAGAACATTTTTATTTATCGGGCTTGATCGGATATGTAATCCTTTCATATATACATATGACATTTATACAATTTATATAATCACAATCAAAACAAACATATAAATAAACATAATTTAGTTACACGAACTTACCTCGGCAAAGGTTCGCGTACAAACATTTACTAATCCGACATTTTCATCTTTTTCCTCGTTCTAACTTCGAATTTGGTCTATCTGGATCTATACAAGTAAATTTTACATCAATTTCACATATCTCATATTTATTTGGACTCAATTTACATTCTAGGCAAAATTACCATTTTGCCCCTAACTTTTCCATAAATTCCATTTTTGTCCCTAGGCTCGGAAAATGAAACTTGTGCAAATTACTCCCTATTCCAAGCCTAACCAAAGCCCCATTACAAAATTTACAGCACATGTATTCATAAAATTTCAAAATTTTTCCTTCAATTTCACAAGTTTACATTTTAGTCCCTAAATCATGTTTTCATCAAAAATCACTTTGTAAAAGTTGTTTATCTATCAATAATCTATCATTTTCTACCATAAATTTCCAATGTCCAGCGTATACATCCATGACCCATTTTTCATATCTTGATAACTTTTCAATTTAATCCCCCAAATAAATAGTTTAGACTATCCCGATTCTAAAAATATCAAAATTACTAAAAACGGAATAAGGAAACTTACCCAATTTGGCCATGAAAGTTTCTTCTCTCTCTCCTAGGGTTTCCATATTTTATTTTGGGGAAGAATATGAGAAAATAAGATGATATCTATTTTATCATCTTTTAATTAATTAAAATTTTCACTTTTCAATTTAGTCCTTACCCTTTTTCTATATTTCCATGGATGAGTCACCAAGAAAAATCTACATACTTTCTTAATGGTCTAATTACCATATAAGGACCTTAAGTTTTGAATTCCATAGCTATTTAATCCTTATAGCTACTAGAATTCAACTTTCACATTTTATGCGATTTAGTCCTCATAATTAAGCACTCAATCGATAAAATTTTCGTACCAAAATTTTCACATGTCATATTTATCATAATACGGACCATATAATAAATTAAAAATAAATTTTATTTTCGGCTCGAATTTGTGGTCCCAAAACCACTGTTCCGATTTCACCGAAAAATGGGCTGTTACATTCAATCCTCAACTTCCTTTTAGTATTTCTTCCTGTTAATACAAAATTCCGGTGAGGAAAATCTCGAACATACGAACAACAACTTGAACAGAAAACAAAGAAATAGGACAAGACTCCAATGCATGTATCAAACCACTATCTTAATGGTTATATTCGCCCCCACCTATACTCAGTGCACAAATGAATTTCAAGCAAATGAACCTTGAGGATACAATGAAGCCCAATGACTATTTGTGTTTTTGCATTGATTAAAATAGTCCACTAAGCATCGAGCAATGTATAACAAGAAAATCAATTTCTATAAAGATTTTCTACAATAACTTTTTATTGAACAATCTAATAATATTAGACGATAGAGGAAAGATAGAAAGAACTTTTAGAACTTGTTGGTATATATTTCCAAATGAAATCTCATTCCTATTTATAGGGATTTTCATGTCTCTTCATAACGACATCTTTCAATAGGTGGCTTTTCTGAATAATAATATCTTTAAAAGAGACATAATTATTCATCTAATGTCTCATGATTAAATATAACTATTCAAATAATATTGTTTGAACAGTCATAATTCTTTGTCAATAACCAAAAAGATATAACTTTTGATTAATTACACCCTTTCATTTATAGTTATTGGAACATTATAAATATTGTTGAAAATGTTTCAACACTTCCTACACTAAAAATTTGTTGACAATATGACTAAAATCCAAATTAAAAAACATAAATTTGATATCATATATATTTGAAAACTCATTTAAAACAAAATAAGGGAAAAGAATAAGATAGTTAATATGATAAATTTGATAGTGTAGTCAGACGCCTTTTAATTTAGCTTAAACAAATTTATTTTACTCAACTCGATTTGAAAAATGATAAAATAGTATTTGTCAACTCGACTAACTTGAAACTTTTTCACTCTATTCGACTTGATTCTATCAAATGCTCATCCTCTAATACCCAACGTACCAACTTTCAACTTACTACTTTGAGACACATAAGTTTGAATGCATCAAAGTATGTAAGTTATGCGTATATCGTTGTTCACTTGCTCAAGATTTAAGTTTATGCTTTAAATATCACACCTGAATTAATTGATAAATGAATATAAAATTATGTCATCTTGATATTTACGGGAATGACACGATTTCACTAAAACGTGCTGAGCTGGCATCGTTTTCAGGGGAAAAGTCAGAAAAGCGTGTCTAGCTCAAAATTTTGTCCCCTTTGACCTGTAAAACACGTCCAAGTCAGTGCACTTTATTAAAGTGCTTCCAGGTTAGCACTCTTTTTTCTCGTGTTCCAACAACTAAATTTCCAAAAAAAAAGCCATTTTAAAAAAAATACAAAAATAGGCCAATTTTTTAAAAATTTATGAGAATGAGCCTTTATATAGACCCAAAGTGGCAGCACTATTTTCTTTTTTTAATTTTTTGGTGCCACCAATTAATGTGGAAATAAAACTTACAAAATAGGCCTTTATATAGACCCAAAGTCTCTTTTCCCTTATTTTCTTAAGCAATGTGGGATGTGAGATATGTATATATGTAGACTCATGAATAAGTTTGCAGCTTGTTCTTAAACAATGTGGGATTCCGTCCTCTTTTAGCTAACAACATAAGATTAAAGGTTACACTATATTTTATAATATTTTTACTTATAGAGTTTAAATTTTTTTAGAAAAAGTTAACATTTGTTACATTATAAATAAAATTTTAAACTCTATAAGTAAAAAAACTATAAAATATCAAATGATGTGGGATTTGGTCTCTTCTTGTTTGAAGATGACCAAATGGGTTTGAAATATAGGTGTTTGGGGGATGTGTGGAAGATTATATAGTATTTTCCATTAATGCAGTCTTATTTTGTTGCATTTGTTCGTTTAAAGCAATTTCATTTTATATACTTCAATACTAATATTATTAGATATTCACTAAAAATTTTATATAAATTTATTTACTGAACACTAAAATTTGATGCAAATAATTAATATAATGTGTAGGTATAAAACTATTAATAAATCGATTCATATACATTTGTTTTCTTTTCAAATGAATGAAAGTTATATTGAAACAAAAATCATTTACATATAAAGAATTTTATACATATGTAATATAAAAAATTGATTATGAAGTTATCTATTCTTATGTATTTAAGGTAAAAAAAATTTCTCTTAAATATAAAAGGTTATAAAATAGTCATGTAACATCCCAAAAATGGGGTTATTTGGAATTTAATTATTTTTCTTATTATGAACTCATTGATATATTATTTATGGAATGTTAAGGCTTAATTATGGATTTTAGTAAGCTCGAGTAGTGGGAAAAATATTATTTTCAAGCTTTGAGGTAGGGAGCCTTAACAAGTGGGGGTTATAAGAATAAATGGGGATAATTTGGACATAAGATGAGCCTAGAATAAGTGGCAAAGCAAGCCCACTTAAGAGCTAACATGTGACGCCACCAAGGAGCAAGGGAGAACCTTGGTTCGAGTCACAACAATCCCTCTTTTTGTTCTTTATTTGGACGGCACAAGTGGGAGAGTCTTCCTCCCTTCAAACTCTTTTATTAAATATTATTATTAAGGGATAATATGAGAGTTTTATTTGTTTAATTATAGTGATAATAAGGGGATATTCATGGATAATTGATGGATTATTATGAGGCTATTATTGAGTATTCAAAGCTATTCAAATATTTTCAAATGGGTGGCCTAGAGAAAAAACTAGGTGTTTGCCGAATTTTGAACTCTTTGTTCAATGAAGAGTGGACGGCAAGGTGTACTAGGGAGTGCCAAATTTTCTTTTGTTTCTTCTCTCTACTAGCCGAATTCTCCCAAAAAAAAGTCTCCCATTTTCTATTTTCTTTTCTCCACCCTCTCCAAAACCGAAAACACTTTCCTTGAAACCTTTCTTTTCTTTTCCCAACTCCTTTAGCCGAAACTCTTGCTACCTTTCTTTCTCTCCACTATTTTTCTTTCTTAATAGCCGAATCTACCAACTTTTACTTGTGCCGAAAATCCTTTCTATATTGAAGCTTCTTGGCCGAATATCATAAGTAGTGCAGAACTTTTCGGGATTTCTTTTGGTAGTCGATTTGGTGAAGGTAAGAAGGGCCGAAACTCTCCTCTCTCAATCTTATATTTTTGTCGACTAGAGTGAAAAGAAGAGCCGAGATTTGGTGTTGGTAATGGCTAACTATTTCTCTTCTTTGGAACCGATTCCATTAGGTATCCCGGGATTTTGAAGTACTCAATCCCAACTCCTATTCTCTAATAATCGGCTTGGGTAAGTGGTGGTAAGAAGATTTCATTTAGTTTGTATTCGATTAAAAGCCGAAGGCTACTGACATTGTCCATTGACCGATTATAGTTTGTGAACCAGATTCGTGATTTGGGTGCTGAGGCTAGTATTCAAAGCGAGTAGGTAAGGATTCGTGTTCAAGCAATAACCCTATAGAATCATTTGGTTTGGCCGAATGGCCATTTCACTAACTTTGGTAGTTGGCCGAATATAGGGCAAGGACTTAGAGTGTGGCCGATTGGTTTTCTTGGGATTAAGACTATCATCGATATCAGTGTGTACATACACACGTATAATTAATTAAATGTGCTAAATCATTGTGTGTGCTAACCGGATCTGTGTAGATTCGGGATTAATACCATGAATGGTATAAGCAAGGGACCGTAAGTCCTTGTTGACTATGAAATATTTTAAGATGCTTTTGGGAAGCATGGTGTGTCTAGTACACGTTGCTTATTGCTGATGATAAAACTTGTACATGTGATTAAGCATATGGTAGCATAAATTATGTGATATAAACGTTGATGTGGGATTGATGAGTGGAGAAGGCGGTGATGTTTCGTGTCGACGGCACCACCGAGTTTTTGGTAACACACTTTGTGACTATATGTCACCGAGGTTTGGTACCTCCGAGGTTTGGTACCTCATAGCGACTCGTCCCTGTGGTTAACACCACCGTGGGTTGGCCCCACTTGAGATATGGGATCGTCCGCGCGGTGATTTGGTATCACACGATGGGTTGGCCCCATCACCCGATTTGTGTCCACTTTGGACACGAGTGCTGGTATTGCAGCACATCGTGACTATATGTCACGGTGGTTTGGCACCACCGGTGTTTTGGTAACACATTGTGACTACGGTCACCGGTGGTTTGGTACCACATGGGGTAGACAAAGGCGTTTGGTTGGCTAGGTCGGGTGCATGACTTAGTACATGATGATTGATTATATCACGTGTATGAAATTGTTTAAATCTGAGGAAGGGTTACATCTCGAGTCTTGGTGACTCACCTTCTCCTTTAACATTTTTCAGGTGACTCGTAGATGGCGGTTGAGGAGCCGGTTGGACTCGAGGTGGCCATGCAGTGGACTTGATTTAAATGAACTTTAAACTTAGCTATTTTATTTTATTATTGGGTTATTTTTATTTTGGTTGTAATAAGGCCTCCATAAACTTTACTTTTGTTATCTCTTACATATTGGAAACTTTGTTCTAAACTATATTATTAAAATTGAATTAAAATCACATGTTTTCTTAAATTAACACGAAAATGTTTTATCGTGCCATCAGAGCACACTTGAAATTTGTATAATAACCGGACTCAATTAAATCTAGGTATAGTTTCCTGCAAGATAACCAAAAACGAGAAGTTTTCAACAAAACTCAAATTGGTTTTAAAATGGTGTTCAAAAGTTTTTCTCCGTAATGAAACAAATTCGGTCGTAATGTTTGGGGCAGGTTTGGGTTGTTACAAAATTGGTATCGAGCCCAGTTCAAAGCTCATTGTGGGGGCCCAGGCCCAAAAATGTTTTAGTAGGCCTTATGGAATGATTTTTGTTTTTGAGCAGCATGGCCCGAGTCTCAGGCACCAATCCGCCCGGTAAGTATATCTAAACCTTTTGGTGAATTATATTACAGTAGAAGGGTAGGAAGTATGGAGCGTTAGATAGACTTATAGGACTTGGACCCTAAGGTTAGATTACTCAAACACAAACGCGAAGCATAAGACTTAAGGAACTAAACCAACCTATGACTTAGTCAATGAGCTAGGGTGTGGTAACCCCATGCACGCATGTCTAGGATTGGATCCGGAAGAGCACAGTATTTAAGCGATCCTCGTGACTCACCTCCTCTTCGCAGTATCCTACAGGTGCATAGCTTCGGTTCACCCTAACTCGAAGGCTCGGTGGTGTGTGGTAACCTCCACATGCGCATGTCTAGAAAGGTTCAATGAGAGCTTGGTATTTAAGCGGTCCTCGTGACTCACCTCCTCTTCACTCGAGTCCCGCACAGTGCGTAGCTTTGGTTCACCCCGACCAAGAGGGCTCGGTCATAGGCTAAACACAATGATTAAAACCGAAAAGGGAATTAGCCTTGTTTTGAAATAGAATGAAACAACAAACCCTAATGTTTTCAAACTTGTGCAATAACTTTCTCAAATCCTAGAACATTGCTTTTACAACGTTTTTTTGAAGAACTTGACTTGTGAAAAATTACAGAAATACCCTTAGGAGTAAAATTACCAAAATGCCCCTGACCCATAAAATATTAATTTAATGGTTTTGCCCAAAAACTTCAATGATTTTACAGACATTCAAAAGCCTTGCTTTGAAAATCATCAGCAAAATATTTTGGTTCTAGAAAATTACAAAAAATACCCTGTAGGAAAAGGCGAAAATACCCCAGGGTAGAAATGGGCAAAAATGTCCGATGAGCGAATAGGTATGGAAAGTATTAAGGAATGGATGCATGAACTTCTTTGTGTGAACTAGGAAAGAAGACTCAAAACATTGTTTGCTCGAAAGAATCTCTCGATTAAACCTTATCCATAAAATTTCTTCATGAGTAATAAAGTGAAAACAAATGCTAACGCATAAAATTTTTCTTAATCGTTAAAAGCGCGGTAGATAGAATGAGTTCTAGAGGGCGTGGGCGCCGTGGACGTGGTAGGGTAGGATGACGGTGTCTCAACCCGTCAGTCGAGGACAAGGTTACGAAAATGAGGTACCACTCGCCACCACCACCTCCTACTTTTAGAGTGAGGAGCCGGATCGGGCCCGGTGGTGAGGCGGTATCGCAAAGTCGTGTTGCGAGTCTTGGAGATGGTGGTGAAATGGTGGAAATGTGGGAGCTCGGAAATGCGTCCCCGGCGACTCGATCTAACGGAGCGGAGGTATTCGAGGTGTGTCGGGAGTGGCACCCGGTCACGTGGAATCTTCACAGAGTCAACCGAAAGAATCATGGATGACCTTGACTGACCGAGGAAGAAAAGGCGAAAGAAGCGGTGTCGCTTCTAAAGGATGAAGCGTATCGATGGTGGCTTACGGTTCGCGATGGGGCGACAGCAGATGATTTGACTTGGGAGTATTTCGAACCACCTATCGGAAGAAGTATGTGGGTATCGGCTACAGCCGACGCCAGAGAGAAAGGCTTTTAGGGATTAGTACAAGGAACTAAGTCCGTGTCGGAATATGAGGCGGAATTTTTAAGGCTAAGTAGGTATGCTAGAGGCATCGTGGCTCTGAACATGAGCGCTGTGTCCGCTTTGAGGGCGGACTCACTCAGATGATTTGAGGTTCTTGATTGCCCCACAGCCCGGGTTCGTGAGTTCTCATCCTAGTGGAGAAGGCTAAGGTAGCCGAAGGGATCAAGGAGGCCGTGAGGCAAAGTTATAGTAGGAATAATCGTAAGAGAGGATTTAGGTCGGTTTGGATCAAGCGGTAGTGTTCGAGAAAAGGCTAGGCCAAGTGGGCCCAATCAGGCGGCAAGGCCCACGACTACTAATCGAGGCCGACTCGGTGTAATCGCTATGGAAAGACCCATTGGGAGGTTGTTGGACCGGTGATAAAGGTGTTTCGAGTGTGGGTCTTTGGAGCATCGTGTCGAGATTGTCCCCAAAACTAGCTAAGAAGCGACGGAAGGCGAGCCGTGCTCGGGATAGAAATGTAGGACCACGGAGGGGTCGTGGTAATGCGAGAGGAAACAACGGTCCTAACAGGAGGTCGTGGAACTCAAGGCGGAGGTTCAGGCAACACGAGGGCTAGGCGGCCTAGCTTAGTTTACGCAAACAGGTGTCGCGAGGAAGGTGGCGCACCGGATGTCATAACCGAATGCGTTTCTAATTTTGGTTTTCCTTATGTTGCATTGATTGATGTGGGCTCGGCGCTTTCGTACATTGCTAGTAGTATGGTAGGAACCATGGACCTAAACTCTGAAGCGCTTCTAGAGAGATGGCGTAGTTAGCCCTTTAGGTCACTCTGTAAGGGTAGACAAACTTTATAGAGGCGTACCCCTAGAACTTCAAGGGGTAGTATTTGTAGCTGATCTGATGGAACTACCATTTGGGAGTTCGATTTGATCCTTGGAATGGAATGGCTGGTTAAGTATCAAGCGAATTTGGATTGCGCGACTAGCGCATGGTCCTTAAGGCAGTGAAGGTGAGAAAGTGGTTATGATAGGAGATAGAAGGAACTACCTATCCAATGTGGTGTCCGCCTTGAAGGCTGAAAAGATGGTCAAGAAAGGTTGTGAGGCGTATTTGGTTCGAATCGTGCTTTGGAAGCTAAGGGGTTAGTAGTTGGAAAGGTCCGAACGGTTGGGGAATTTGGCGATGTGTTCCCGGAAGAGCTTCCGGAGTGCGCCTCCCGGATCGGGAAGTCGAATCGGTATAGACTTGCTACCCGAGGCGGCTGTGTGTCTATAGCACCATACCGAATGGCACCAAAGGAATTGGTGGAGCTAAAGGCTCAAATTCGGGAGCTCTTGGATAGAGGGTTTATTCGACCAAGTATATCTCCGTGGGGAGCACCTGTGTTGTTTGTCAAGAAGAAGGACGGTTCTATGCGGATGTGCATTGATTACATGCCAACCGAACAAGCTAACGATCAAGAACAAGTACCCGTTGCCTCGGATCGATGACTTGTTTGATCACCAAGGGTGCCTCGGTGTTTTCAAAGATAGACCTTAGGTCAGGTTACCATCAACTTAAGGTGAAGGAGGTTGATGTTCACAAGACGGCATTCCGAACTCGGTATGGGCATTTCGAGTTCTTGGTGATGCCATTCGGATTGACCAACGCACCGGCGGCATTTATGGACTTAATGAATAGAGTATTTCAACGATTACTTGGACCAATTAAATCGTAGTGTTCATAGACGACATATTGGTTTATTCAAAGACGAAGAGGAACATGACGTGCATTTGCGTATAGTTTTACAAGTGTTGAGGAGAAGCAATTATATGCCAAATTCAGTAAGTGCGAATTTTGGCTTAGGGAGGTGGCTTTCTTAGGTCATGTAGTATCATTGAAGGAATTAGAGTGGACCCTCGCAAGATTGAAGCGATATTGGATTGGAAACCACCTAGGTCGGTGGGTGAAATACTGAAGTTTTCTGGGTTTAGCAGGTACTATCGGAGATTCGTGGAAGGATTTTCTCTAATAGCGGCGCCATTATCCAAGTTACTAAGGAAAGGTGTTCCATTTGTATGGTCGGAGAAGCAGAGAAAGCTTTGATAAGCTAAGGAAAATTTTGACGGGAGCTCGGTTTTGGTACAAACTGAAGCGGAAAGTTATTCACGATCTATTGTGATGCATCTCACACCGGTTTGGGATGTGTGTTGATGCGAGATGGGAAGGTAGTAGCCTATGCATCCCGTCGATTAAGACCGCATGAGGTTAACTACCCAACGCATACGACTTGGAGTTAGCGGCGATGCGTCTTCGCTCACGAAGATATGGAGACATTACTCGTATGGGAGAAGTCGGCGGTCTACACGGATCACAAAAGCTTGAGGTATCTTCCGACTCAAAAGGATCTGAATCGAGGCAGCGTCGATGGATTGAACTACTAAAGGATTACGATTGTTCAATCGAGTACCATCCGGTAAGGCTAATGTGGTAGGCGACGCATTGAGCGGAAGGTGGTAACGGACTTAAGAGCAATGTTCGCTCGGTTGAGTCTATATGATGATGGGAGTCTTTTGGCGGAACTCCAAGTAAAGCCGACTTGGATTGAGGAGATTAAGGAAAAGCAGTTAGTGGATGAAGGCTTGAGCGCTAAGAAGGTACAAGTTCAAGATGGTGGCTTGGAAGGGTACAGTCTGTCTAGTGATGGGGTGCTTTGTTTTCAAGGGCGAGCATGTATGCCGAAGGATAAGGAGTTGAGGCGGAAAATTCTCCAAGATGCACATAGCAGCCCATACGCTATGCATCCTGGGGGCAGCAAGATGTATGGAGATTTGCGAAAACAGTTCTGGTGGCCGGGGTTGAAGCGTGAGATAACTGAGTTCGTAGGGAAGTGTCTGACGTGCCAGCAGGTTAAGGCTGAACATCAGTTACCATCGGGACTACTTCAACCAATAAAGATCCCTCAATGGAAATGGGAGAGGATCACCATGGATTTTGTTAGTGGGCTACCCCTTACGCCCAGCAAGAAGGATGCGGTTTGGGTAATTGTGGATCGCCTGACTAAATCAGCTCACTTCATGCCGGTGAGAATGGATTACTCACTCCAGAAGCTAGCGAAGCTGTATGTGGGTGAAATAGTGAGGTTACATGGTGTGCCAGTATCGATTATCTCGGATAGGGATCCCAGATTCACGTCAAGGTTTTGGAAAGCATTGCATCAAGCTTTGGGTACACGGTTAGATTTGATGCGACTTTCCATCCACAATCTGACGGACAATCGGAAAGGGTGATACAGATTTTAGAAGACATGTTAAGAGGTTGTGTCTTGGATTTTAGTGGTAGTTGGGAGGAGTACCTACCATTAGCGGAATTCGCTTATAACAATAGTTATCAAGCGAGTATTCAGATGGCTCCATACGAGGCCCTATATGGACGAAAATGCCGTACTCCTACATGTTGGGCGGAGTTGGGAACGACAAGTTCTGGGTCTAGAATCGAATAACGAGGCTGAAGACAAAGTCAAAGTGATTCGTCTCGTCTCAAGGAAGCATCGGATAGGCGTAAGTCTTATGCCGATCTCAAACGCAAGGAAATGGAGTATCTTTGTGGGAGACAAAGTCTTTCGAAGGTGTCGCCTTGGAAAAAGGTGTTGAGATTTGGACGAAAAGGAAGAAGCCGAGCCCAAGGTTCATCGGGCCATATACTGATTGTAAAGTGAGTAGGACCGGTAGCTTATCGACTAGAGCTGCCAGCGAATCGAGTCGATTCATGGCGTATTTCATGTATCGATGTTGAGGCGGTATCGGCCGGATCCTTCGCACGTTGTGCGATGGTAGAGATTGAAGTGAACTTCGGATTTATCTTTTGAAGAAGAACCGGTTCAGATTGTAGACCGAGATGTGAAGGTTCTACGTGGAAGGTAGTGCCTTTAGTGAAAGTGCTATGGCGGAACCACGGAGTGGAAGAAGCTACGTGGGAGCCCGAGGAGGTGATGCGGCAAAGAATACCCCATCTCTTTTGATCAAGGAATTTCGAGGACGAAATTTATTTTAAGGGGGTAGAATCGTAACATCCCAAAAATGGGGTTATTTGGAATTTAATTATTTTTCTTATTATGAATCTATTTTGTGATATTATTTATGGAATGTTAAGGCTTAATTATGGATTTTTAGTAAGCTCGAGTAGTGGGAAAAATATTATTTTCAAGCTTTGAGGTAGGGAGCCTTAACAAGTGGGGTTATAAGAATAAATGGGGATAATTTGGACATAAGATGAGCCTAGAATAAGTGGCAAAGCAAGCCCACTTAAGAGCTAACATGTGACGCCACCAAGGAGCAAGGAGAACCTTGGTTCGAGTCACAACAATCCCTCTTTTTGTTCTTTATTTGGACTGGCACAAGTGGGAGAGTCTTCCTCCTTCAAACTCTTTTTATTAAATATTATTATTAAGGGATAATATGAGAGTTTTATTTGTTTAATTATAGTGATAATAAGGGGATATTCATGGATAATTGATGGATTATTATGAGGCTATTATTGAGTATTCAAAGCTATTCAAATATTTTCAAATGGGTGGCCTAGAGAAAACTAGGTGTTTGCCGAATTTTGAACTCTTTGTTCAATGAAGAGTGGATGACAAGGGGTACTAGGGAGTGCCAAATTTTCTTTTGTTTCTTCTCTCTACTAGCCGAATTCTCCCAAAAAAGTCTCCCATTTTCTATTTTCTTTTCTCCACCCTCTCCAAAACCAAAACACTTTCCTTGAAACCTTTCTTTTCTTTTCCCAACTCCTTTAGCTTGAAACTCTTGCTACCTTTCTTTCTCTCCACTATTTTTCTTTCTTAATAGCCGAATCTACCAACTTTTACTTGTGCCGAAAATCCTTTCTATATTGAAGCTTCTTGGCCGAATATCATAAGTAGTGCGAACTTTTCGGGATTTCTTTTGGTAGTCGATTTGGTGAAGGTAAGAAGAAGTAGAAACTCTCCTCTCAATCTTATATTTTTGTCGACTAGAGTGAAAAGAAGAGCCGAGATTTGGTGTTGGTAATGGCTAACTATTTCTCTTCTTTGGAACCGATTCCATTAGGTATCCCGGGATTTTGAAGTACTCAATCCCAACTCCTATTCTCTAATAATCGGCTTGGGTAAGTGGTGGTAAGAAGATTTCATTTAGTTTGTATTCGATTAAAAGCCGAAGGCTACTGACATTGTCCATTGACCGATTATAGTTTGTGAACCAGATTCGTGATTTGGGTGCTGAGGCTAGTATTCAAAGCGAGTAGGTAAGGATTCGTGTTCAAGCAATAACCCTATAGAATCATTTGGTTTGGCCGAATGGCCATTTCACTAACTTTGGTAGTTGGCCGAATATAGGGGCAAGGACTTAGAGTGTGGCCGATTGGTTTTCTTCGGGATTAAGACTATCATCGATATCAGGTGTGTACATACACACGTATAATTAATTAAATGTGCTAAACTGTTGTGTGTGCTAACCGGATCTGTGTAGATTCGGGATTAATACCATGAATGGTATAAGCAAGGGACCAGGTAAGTCCTTGTTGACTATGAAATATTTTAAGATGCTTTTGGGAAGCATGGTGTGTCTAGTACACGTTGCTTATTGCTGATGATAAAACTTGTACATGTGATTAAGCATATGGTAGCATAAATTATGTGATATAAACGTTGATGTGGGATTGATAAGTGGAGGGGGCAGTGATGTTTCGTGCCGACGGGCACCAGTGTTTTGGTAACACACCGTGACTATATGTCACCGAGGTTTGGTACCTCCGGAGGTTTGGTACCTCATAGCGACTTCGTCCCTCGTGGTTAACACCACCGTGGGTTGGCCCCACTTGAGATATGGGATCGCGCTCGCTAGTGATTTGGTATCACACGATGGGTTGGCCCCATCACCCGATTTGTGTCCACGGACACCGCTGCTTTGGTAGCACATCGTGACTATATGTCACCAGTGGTTTGGCACCACCGGTGTTTTGGTAACACATTGTGACTACGGTCACCAAAGTGGTTTGGTACCACATGGGGTGAGACAAAGGCATTTGGTTGGCTAGGTCGGGTGCATGACTTAGTACATGATGATTGATTATATGTCTGTGTATGAAATTGTTTAAATACGAGGAAGGGTTACACATCTGAGTCTTGGTGACTCACCTTCTCCTTTAACATTTTTCAGTGACTCGTAGATGGCGGTTGAGGAGCCAGTTGGACTCGAGGTGGCCATGCAAAGGACTTGATTTAAATGAACTTTAAACTTAGCTATTTTATTTTATTATTGGGTTATTTTTATTTTGGTTGTAATAAGGCCTCCATAAACTTTACTTTTTGTTATCTCTTACATATTGGAAACTTTGTTCTAAACTATATTATTAAAATTGAATTAAAATCACATGTTTTCTTAAATTAACACGAAAATGTTTTATCGTGCCATCGGGCACACTTGAAATTTGTATAATAACCGGACTCAATTAAATCTAGGTATAGTTTCGGCAAGATAACCAAAAACGAGAAGTTTTCAACAAAACTCAAATTGGTTTTAAAATGGTGTTCAAAAAGTTTTTCTCATGTAATCTAAACAAATTAAATTCGTAATGTTTGGGCCGGGTTTGGGTTGTTACAAGTCATTTAATTATGTTTTTTTTAATCATCTATTTATGAAAAGTTTTAAAATTGTCATTCAACTATTCAAATTTGTCTTCTTCTTTTTTTTTTTTTTTTTTTTTTTACATACCTCAAAATTCAAGATAATTGGGTGACAAAAAAAAGTACTAATAGTTAAGTGATCATTTTGTAAGTTTTTATAATTTGATAGCCAAAATAATAATAGTTAAGTGACTACTAATGTAATTTAATCTAGATATAAAAATATGAAAAATAATTATTATATTTTATCTATATTATATTTATATAAAAAAACTTATTTAACATAATTATATACTGTTTTTAAATAGATTATCTATCTAGTCAAAGTATATCTAAAATGAATTTATTAGCATTCATTAGGTGATGGAAATTAAATTAAAATTAGGATTAAAAAATTAATGAGTATAGTAAAATATTTAAAAAATATTTAAAAAAAGAGATATCAATTTTTTAAAATTACAAAAAAAGTATACTATCTGTGGTTATGATCGATTCGATAGAAAGGAGGGAATAGTATATATTTTTTGTTGGGGTTTTCCTAGAAAAAATCATTGCATCTTTCTTCGATTCCTTATGAAAGATATTCAGTCCATCATAATAGAAGTTAAAGAGGGTATTTATGCTCGTCGTGCCCTTTATATGGAAATAGAGGCCAGAGGTCATTCCCTTGACTTGTACTGTAACGCCCCCCTTAAATTAATTCTGTATTTGTAAAACTTTGACACAATTATGTATCTATTTTAGTGGTTAAGTGTTCTGGGGGTGTGTGTGAGGTCTTGAGTTCAAGTCTCCTTTTTTCCAAAATGTTGTTATTTTTGATCCAAGCCTTACCCTTGTTGAGTGGGCTTTTATAAAATTGTTTGTTAATTTATATCAGAATGAGCCTGTTGGTTTGTGTAACAACCCAAACCCGGCCTAGATGTTATGGCTGTATCTAGCAATCTCACATGACAGTGTTTTTGAAATCTCGTTGTTACGATGAAAACATTCTATGTTATTATCTTTAATAAACCTTTGTTAGAACTTAGGAAGTCGCCTTTATTCATTTAAAACATTTGTTTTAAAACATCCCTCGTTGCGGAAGTTTTAATAAAACAGTCTAGGTGATCATGCGTTTAGAAATTACTTTAACTTTTTGAAAACTGAATTTTCTACGACCAGCAGGTATAAATCCATAAAGTAAAATAAATAAATAAAAACCCAAATTTAAAACCAAATGTAACACCCCAAACCTGGTCTATGCGTTAAGGCCAGATTTGGCATGTCACACGAAATAAATGTACATCTAGCCCTTTAAAGAAAATTTAATTAAAATTTCGAGAAGATTTAAAAGAGTTTGAAAATAAAATTTGGAAGAACATTGTTAAGAGAAAATTTTCCGAGTTAAATTATTTAAGAAATTTATTATGAAATCCTTTTTGCATATCCATTTGAGAAAAACATTTATTTAAATTTTTAGACAAATCCCACTTGAAGTAATTTAAGCAAATTATAAAATCCATCAAACATTAAACAACATTAAAATTTATCCAGAGGCCTTATTACAATTTAACTTAAAATAGCAAAAAAATTAAAAGTACTTAAAAGAAATCCGAATTTAAATAACCAATTATTCGTAGTAATGCGGCCTCCATCGAGTCATCCACGGCCCAAGTCTCCGCACATCGATCATTACGAGAAGGGTAAGGAAAACGGAGTGAGTTACTAGAACTCGATGTGTAACCCACTTACCATTGTCCACTTTGGGCCAAAATCCAATTAAGCATTTATTGGGCCAAAGCCCATTTACAATTATAATACAATAATAACATATATAATATGAATATGATATGCAATTCCCAAACCAAACCTAATTTCCATCCGCTACACACACCACCCGTACCAACCAAAGACACACGTGGGGAGCTTTAGTCACCCACCCCGCCAACACACAAAAATAGGCATTAAGCGTTTATATTAATTTGTGGACAAGCCACCAGATTCACAGAGTTTACATGGCATTGCCATTTTTCGATTTGTGGCGAGAGCACTGAATTTTGTAGCAAAGCTACCAGAACTTCTCTTCATCAATATCCCATCCCATGCAATCCATGTATATAATGCATATTCATTTACAACAATTCATTCAAATATTTATTACGAACAATAAGACCCATTATAACAATTATCACAATCTGGCCCATATCACAATCTGGCCCATATATCAAATATCACAATTGGCCCATATAACCAATATTTCATTTTGGCCCATATAGCAAATATCACAATTGGCCCATATATCAAATATCACAATTGGCCCATATATCAAATATCACAATTGGCCCATATATCAAATATCACAATTGAGCCATATATCAAATATCACAATTGGCCTATATAACCAATATTTCATTTTGGCCCATATAGCAAATATCACAATTGGCCCATATATCAAATATCACAATTGGCCCATATATCAAATATCACCTTTATCGATTTGGCCCATTGAGGGCAATTTCGTAATTTTCACAGTCTTAATATCGATTTCATAGTCTTTACCAACACAGTGATAATTATGCCATTTTACCCGATTTCACTAACATGTGATTTAATCAAGCGATTAACACAATATAATTATTTAACCCATGAATACATTGTGAGATTACACACCTGATTACGGTAAGCACTACACTTTCCTGATCGTCGACACCTAAAAATATTTTTAACGCTCGATTAGATCATGTACACTTATAGTAAATCTACTCTAAGATAAACGGTCTAGGTTTTTACCCTTGGAATCGTGAACAACTACTATTTGCCGGTTCTCCCGGTTGACAGTCCATAACCCGGTGGGAAATCCCAAATCGCTGATGCCTCACAATTGCGAACAACTTCGAATAGTTGATTCTCACCGGATGAGGGTCCACAACCCGGTGGAAAGTCTCGAATCGCTGAAACAACCCTTCGTTTGAATCTAGGAGGGATCGTAAATCTGCTCCTTTTTCGATCACCAATCACTACCCCTTTTGATTCGATCTTGTTTGCCTCCATTGAAAATAAATATTAGTCCAAACTAATATTACGTTGTTATAAATGATAGATCTTAGGAGTGAAGTCGGCTTACCACAAAGATCCGTATGATCTTAAGATGAAAGATCGAGCGATAGAGTCCCTATAATAATATCGATTAATCAACACTATCTTAATGAATAAAAAGTTATTATAGAGTCCTCAAAGAATCTTTACCTTAGAGACTTTTGGACCGAATCCTAGCGATTAGATGATGACTTCGGAAAATCCAAGTTTCGGCCTTCCACTATATTTCTATGGCAAAGAAAAGTGATTTCGTATGAGAGAAAGTATGGTGATGGTCTCAATCAATATGGCCATCCCACACCAAGGTGTAGATTCGGCACTAAGAGAAAGGATAAAATAAAAATACAAAAATGTTGTAATGGATCACTTACTAATTGATCGAAGTGTGAGTAGAAATATAGTTGAGAAGAAAATATATATGAAGGGGAAGATTCGGCTATAGGGAGATGATCAATGATATTCGGCCATGGTGAAAATATTAGAGAGGGAGTGATGTTTGAAAGTTCTTTGCAATAAGAAAAGAAGAAGGAAAAAGAAGTAGAAGATATGATGTTTAAGTTTCGGTTTTTCAAGGATGAAAAATGAACAAGGAAATGGTCTCCAAGTTTGTATGTGTTCCGCAAAGAGAAAGAAAAGAAATGAATCATGCCTCTTCAAGGTTGCATGGTTTCGGCACAAAGAAGAAAAGAGTTTGGGGAGAAAAGAAAATGATACCAAATTGGTCAAAAAGAAATGGCCAAAACAACCAAAAATTTACCTATTGCTATTGACCACATTCGGCTAGGGGAAAAGAGTTTTGGAGAAAAATGATACACTAGTTGCTAATAAAAAAATGACCAAAACTAGCACCTAAACCTTACCAAAATGCTAATAAAATTTGGCCATCCCCCCTTAGCCCCATAAACCGTCCAAATGCATAGCCAATTGGTCAAAAGTTTGGCCACCCAAACTTTCCAAAACATCACCCATGGAATAAGCCTTATGCTCCCCTTACATGCCATTTCCATTTGATTCCTTTCCTTAACTTCAATCTTTCCTTAATCCTTTAGCCATCTTGCCATAAAAATAAAAGTCCAACTTACCATAATTAGTTCTTGGCCGACACTATAAGGAAGGAAAGCAAAAAAATAAAAAAAATCACAAATGCACATAAAGGGATTCGAACTCCTTCCCTCAAGGTAATACATATGGTGCCATCTCCTCTTCACTACTAGCTCACTTATGCTAGCTATTTACCAATTTATTTCCTTAAGCTTTAAGGTCACTTACTCCATTACCTTAAAGTACTAAATGCCAAAATATTTTACAAATTCCAAATAAATCCCGAGCCTTCTCAGGACTACCTAAACACACACCTTGGATAGTTTAACTAGTGAGCACCAAAATAATGCAACATATAAAAATTCAAATTTTAGGATGTTACAATTCTACCCCCTTGAAGAAAATTTAGTCCTCCTCGAAATTTACAGTTAAAAGAGGTGAGGATGTTGTTTGCCGAATCGTGTCCTCAGGCTCCCACGTAGCTTCCTTCGCTCCGTGATTACGCCATAGAACTTTGACTAACGGTACTGACTTCCTTCTCAGCACCTTAACATCTCGATCTAAAATTTGCACTAGCTCTTCCTCGAACGACAAGTCGCCTTATCTCAATTTCTCTACTGCGGTACTATATGAGACGGATCGATCGGTAACGCCTTAACATTGAGACGTGAAATACACTATGTATCGACTCAAATCCGGAGGTAACTCAAGGTGATAAGCCACCGGCCCAACACGCTTCAATACACGGTATGGTCCGATAAATCTAGGGCTCAACTTGCCCTTCCTTCCAAATCGAAGATTTTCTTCCAAGGTGAGACCTTTAGAAAGACTTGATCTCCCACCGCAAACTCAATATCCTTACGCTTCAGATCCGCATACGATTTTTGTCAATCCGAAGCTTCCTTTAACCGTGCCCGAATTACCTTTACCTTTTCCTCCGTCTCGATATCGCGCTTAGGACCCGATGAATCGCCGCTCCCCAATTCAGTCCAACAAGTAAGAGTACGACACCTACAACCATACAATGCCTCGTAGGGTGCCATCCGGATCTTTGGATTGATAACTATTATTATACGCAAATTACGCTTACGCTAGAAATCCTCCCAACTACCCTCAAGTCAATCACACAACCCCTTAACATGTCTTCCAAAATCTAGATTACTCTTTCCGACTGACCATCTGACTAAGGATGAAAAGCCGTGCTGAAATTCAACTTTGTTCCCAAAGCTTCATGTAAAGCTTTCCAAAATCGTGATGTAAACCTAGGGTCCCTGTCCGATATAATAGACACTGGTACTCCACGTAACCTTACGATCTCCGCGACATACAATTTGGCCAATTTCTACAATGAGTAATTGTAACACCCCAAACCCGGCCCAAACGCTACGACCAGATCTAGTATGCTACGGGGTTTATTGTAAAAAACTTTACTTTAATGGTTTTTGAAAATCTCAGTTTCTTTACTTAGGCATTTGTTAAAAATAGGATATTTGATGAAAACTTTTGCTTTTTCTTTGAACGTGTTTGGAAAACCTATTTTATTACTTGTTATGACTTAAGTCCTTGAACATAAACTACTAAACTGTAAACATTAACAAATATAAAGCGATAACCTAAGCCCTGGGGCCTTATTACATAAATAGTCCCAAAATTAAAACTTAAAGAAAAATGAACATAGTTCATGAAAATAAATAAAATAAAACTTGATGGCCCCTCGAGTCCGCCTCGGCTCCCATGTCCACGATCTATTGCTCATCTGAAAAGTCAGGGAAAAATAAAGGAGTAAGTCACCAAGACTCAGTGTGCAAATCCCGAAAACACATAAAAGGCTTTAGGCCCACAAGCACATTATGGGCCTTGGCCCATACACAATGGCAACAAAATAATCACATGCTGCACGGCCCAACCCAACCTAAAAGTCCATCCTCTACACACCAGCCCGTACCAGCCATCACACCTCGGGGATTTCTACAATCAACCCACAAACCGCTACACACCATATCGGACAATCATGCTGCTCGGCTTATAATGCCGATCACCATGTGACCTTATAATCCTCTGTGGCAGAGCCACCGATCACTGTGTGACCTTATAATCAAGTGTGGTAGAGCCACCGATCACTATTGTGACCAAAGTGTACATATCGTGGTTTAACCACTGATCACTAGGTGACCTTTTAACATGCTCTTCCCCTTCATCATATCAACCCCATCCCATGCATACATCCATGCAGAAGCAAAATAATATACAACCTAAAAGATCACAGTCTATCACATACATCGATACACATAGAGAAGTTTCTATGATTATGTACCTGGCATCCCTTGCCTACCCTTTTCGGGTAATACGACTGTCCATACAGCCTTTTTTCGGCTTTTAGCCCATATCATACATAATACAGATAATTAGTGTGTTAGAGATCTACACACCGGATTACAGTCAATATGATACTTTCTATGTCAACACTATCGGTAGCCGATACGACTGCTAACTGCCTTTGGTTTTGTTCTTAAGCCGATCCACAACCCGACGACCAATCCCGAACTACTAACACCGCTCGTTTCTTAAACTTAGGGATTGGTTTAACAGATCCAATCCCCTCCTTCACCTGATCGATATTTGATTCCATCTAAAAGACCCTTTTCAGTTGCTACCATCATAACATATGGTTAAGATTACAATTACGATAGTGAATCTAACGAGAATCTAAATAGAACCCCTTACCTTGAAATCCCGAAAGATGGAGTTTAGAGCCTAGCGATTTTCGGCTTTTAGATCTAGACGATCTACTTCAATTCCCGATGTGTCGCCCAACACATAAACATAATAGACCAACAATCCATTAGCATTTCGGCTTTGTCTTCAAAAATCGAAAGAGAAAAAGAATGGAACAGAAGAAATCGGCACCTACCTTTACAGAGAATTCGACAACTCCTCGAGAACTTCAGCTTTTGAGAAGATCAAAAAGAAAAGATGATCTCAAGAGATCTATGAAGATTCGGCTTCGATGAAGAAATCAACGGAAAGAAAAGGATAGACTAGGGTATTCGGCTTATGGAGATGAACATAATGAGATTCCGGCTTTTGCATAAAAGTGGAGATGAGAGCTTGGGATTAGGAATTTCGGCTAAGCAGAGAATGGGAGAAAAGAATGAGAAAAAAGAATGGAAAAACCCTAATGCCGAAAATAAAAAGATATCTCCCCCACTTAATCACAAAATTTCGGCACCTACTTTCTAAAACCGAAAATGCCCTTTTGATAACTTAAAATTGAGCTACTAATCAAGGGAAATTTTGGCACCCCCTATAGCCTAGCAAAACCGATTTCTCCTCCCCCCCTCAGTGTTGGAATTTCGGCCACCACTATGACCAGCAGATAAATCCTAAATTTCTTCACTTATCTACCTGATCACAATTTTAAAAGAAGCCTAGATCACACCACTTCTTCCTCCCTTTATCTACCATATTATCAGCATTATCTACTCAAGTAAATCTCCCTATTTTTAAGCCTTATTGCCGTCCCTCTCTACTCATTTACATGCCGAAAATTAGCTAACATTTAATTAAAAGAATTGGGCTACATGCAACTCGAATTTGGGCCTCCCCAGTTGACGCCACCTCCCTGCTCTCTATGTGGCGCCACTTTGCCACTAGGCCACAAGCCCATTTGTGATTTAAAACACAGATAATATCTTTAAGCCCTATCTTGTCAGGCTTTCCACTAAAGTGTCCAAATAGAAAATTTGACTAAGGGCTCGGCCCAACCCTGAGCCTAGTCTGAACCCCTTAAACACTCTAATTAACACATTAGAGATAACATAAACATCACAGCACACTAAACGCAAAGGCCTATTAATTCAGGATGTTATAGTTCTACCCCGCTTAAAGTAATTTTGGCCTCAAAATTACCTGCTCAGAATAGATGCGGGTATTGCTGCCGCATCGCTCCCTCCGGTTCCCAAGTAGCCTCCTCAGAACCGTGATTCCGCCACATAACCTTAACCAACAGAACCGCCTTTCTCCGCAATACTTTGACATCACGCTCCAAGATTTCCACGGGTTCCTCCTCAAAGGATAGGTCGGGTCTTACTTCGATTTCTTCCACAGGCACCACGTGGGATGGATCCGAACGGTATCGTCTCAGCATAGAGACATGAAACACATTATGAACCTTACTTAGCTCAGAAGGTAGTTCTAGCTCATAAGCTACTGGTCCCACTCGTTTCAACACCCGATAAGGTCCGATAAATCTGGGACTTAATTTACCTTTCCGCCCAAACCTCAGTACTTTCTTCCATGGCGACACTTTCAAGAACACCTTGTCACCCACGCAAATTCTATGTCCTTACACTTCAGGTCAGCATAGGACTTCTGTCTGTTTGACGCCTCCTTCAGTCGAGCCCGAATTACCTCAACCTTCTCCTCTGTCTCGGTAACCAAATCCGGACCCAAAATTTGACGTTCTCCTAATTCCGTCCAACAGGTAGGTGTACGACACCTCCGCCCATACAATGCTTCATAGGGCGCCATCTGAATACTTGACTGGTAGCTATTGTTGTACACAAACTCCGCCAATGGTAAGAACTCTTCCCAACTACCCCTGAAGTCAATGACACATCCTCTTAACATGTCCTCTAAGATCTAAATTACCCGCTCAGACTGTCCATCGGTCTGAGGATGAAACGCCGTACGAAATCCAACTCTGTACCCAACGCTTGATGTAACGCCTTCCAAAATCGTGAGGTGAACCTAGGGTCCCTGTCCGATATGATTAATACTGGTACCCCATACAACCTCACTACCTCCGCTATGTATAGCTTAGCTAATTTCTGCAAAGAGTAATCGACACTTACTGGTATGAAATGAGCAGACTTCATCAAGCGATCAACAATCACCCAGACCGAATCATTCTTAGTAGGCGTGAGGGCTAGCCCACTAACAAAGTCCATTGTGATCCTTTCTCACTTCCAATGGGGAATCTTCACCAGCTGCAACAACCCTGATGGTAACTGATGTTCCGCCTTTACCTGCTGACAGGTCAAACACTTCCCCACAAATTTGGTCACCTCTCGTTTTAAACCCAGCCACCAGAACTGCTCTCGCAAATCTCGATACATCTTACTTCCTATAGGGTGCATAGCTTATGGACTACCATGCGCTTCTTGCAAAATCTTATGCCTCAACTCAAGATCTTTCGGCATACACACTCTCCCTTGAAAACATAATAGCCCTTCCTCATTCACACTAAATTCTGTTGATCCTTCACTTGATCCTACCGGAAACTTCTCCTTTAGCAACTCGTCAGTCTGTTGTTTCTCCTTAACCTGACTGACCCAAGAGGGTTTCACTTGAAGTTCAGCTAATAAATTCCCATCATCATATAGACTAAGGTGAGCAAACATTGCTCTCAAGTTAGAGATTACTTTACGACTTAAGGCATCTGCCACCACGTTAGCTTTACCCGGATGGTATTCGATCGAGCAGTCATAGTCCATTAACAACTTGATCCACCTTCTTTGCCTTAGATTCAACTCCTTCTGGGTCAAAAGGTATTTTAAGCTCTTGTGATCGGTGTAAATAACAGATTTTTTCCCGTCTGCATAATGCCTCCAGATCTTCAGGGCAAAAACCACTGCCGCCAATTCCAAATCATCTGTGGGATAATTTGATTCGTGCGGTCTTAGCTGTCGAGATGCGTACGCAAAAACCTTTCCACCTTGCATCAACACGCATCCTAGTCCCGTGCGTGAAGCATCAAAGTAAATCATGAAATCCTTTCCAACCTCCGGTTGAATCAACACCGGAGCCTCCGTCAAAATCCTTTTTAACTTCTCAAAACTCTCTTGCTGCTTATTTGACCAAACGAACGGAACCTCTTTCCGTAACAACTTAGTCAATGGTGCCGCAGTTAACGAAAATCCTTCAACAAACCTTCGGTAGTACCCGGCCAGACCAAGAAAACTCTAAATTTCCGCCATAGACCTAGGCGGCTTCCAATCCAACACTACTTCAATTTTCTGGGGGTCAACCCTAATCCCCTCTGCTGACACCACGTGTCCTAGAAAAGTAACTTCCCTTAGCCAAAATTCGCACTTACTGAATTTGGCATATAACTGCTTCTCCCTCAGAATCTGCAGAACCACTCGAAGATGTGAATCATGCTCCTCTTCTGATTTTGAATAAACCAGAATATCATCTATAAATACCACGACAAACCGATCCAAGTAGGGTTGAAATACTCGGTTCATCATATTCATAAACGCCGCTGGTGCGTTAGTCAACCCAAACGGCATTACCATGAATTCGTAGTGACCATAGCGAGTCCTAAAAGCCGTCTTATGAAGATCCGCCTCTTTGACCTTAAGCTGATGGTACCCTGACCTCAGATCTATTTTTTGAAAAGACCGAGGCTCCCTTCAACTGATCGAACAAGTCATCGGTCCTCGGCAATGGGTATTTGTTCTTGATGGTCAACTTATTCAGCTGGCGATAGTCAATGCACATACGCATTGATCCATCCTTCTTCTTAACGAATAACACCGGTGCTCCCCAAGGCGACACACTTGGTCGAATAAACCCTCTATCCAGCAACTCCTGAATTTGCGTTTTCAATTCCACCAACTCTTTTGGCGCCATCCTATACGGAGCAATAGATACTGGCGCTGTTCCCAAGAAGATCGATACCAAACTCCACTTCACGATCCGGGGGTAATCCTGGGAGCTCTTCTGGGAAAACATCAGGAAACTCCTTCCCCGTCCTACCATCTCCGACAGTTAGTTCCTTGGCTTCCAGAGCCTGAACAAACATTAGAATTGCCTCGCATCCTTTCCTCACCATCCTTTCTGCCCTTAAGGCAGACACCACATTTGACAAACAGTTCCCCCTTTCACCTATCACCAACACTTCACCACCCTTGGGAGTTTTTAACACCATACGCTTAGCTGCACAGTCCAAATTCGCTTGATACTTCACTAACCAATCCATTCCTAAGATCAAATAGAACTCCCCAAACGGTAGTTCCATCAAATCAGCCCGAAAAGCTACCCCTTGAACTTCCAGGGGTGCATCCTTATACAGTTTGTTCACCACTACAGTTTGTCCTAGAGGGCTCACTATAGTCATCTCCCTAGAAGAAGTCTCATAATCTAAGTTCAAAGTTCCCGCTATAGCACTAGCAACATAGGAGTGCGTCGAACCAATATCAATCAAGGCAGTGTAAGGCAAACCGAAAATTAAAAATGTACCAATTATAACATCCGGCGCGTCAGCCTCCTCTCGACGTCTGGCAGCATAGACTAACCCCGGCTGTCTCGCCTCAGTGTTTCCTACCCCTTGGCCTAGTGCTCCACGACCCCGACCGGAACCGTTACCACCTCTGGCTGGACCACGACCTCTCTGTGGCTACTGACCACCTCTTCCTGGCTGTGCATTCCCTTGGCCCGTGACCCTTCACTGCCCCGTTGCTGCGGACAGTTTCTAACTTGGTGATCCGTAGATCCACACCTAAAGCACTTCCCACTGCCTGCCCAACACTCACCTACGTGGAATTTACCACATCGAGCATACTTCTGTGTCTGACTAATAGCAGTAGGTCTCTCCTCCCGCCTCGGCCCATCTGACCTAGGCCTTTTCTGAGTACGCCCAGCTGCCCCTGACGATCCAAAATTCCTCTTACTTCCACCCCTATCTCTATCCCGATTTAGTTTCTCTGTCCGCTTTGCCTCTTTAGCTATCTTAGCTTTTTCCACAAGCACAGCAAATTCCCTCTCCCGCTACGGAGCTATCAATACACGCAAATCGTCCCTCAGACCATATTCAAATCGAACACAACATTCATGGTCTGTGGCCACCATTCCTCGAGCATAACGGCTAAGGCGTAAGAATTCCGCTTCGTACGCAGCCACCTACTTTCTTGCACCAGATTCAGAAATGCTCTACGCTGCGCATCCACATAACTTGTCCTAATGTACTTACTCTGAAATGCCATTTTAAAGGAATCCCAAGTGATACGGTCAGCCACCGTACCATCCTTAACCGTAAGCCACCATTGATAAGCTTTGTCCCGCAGGAGAGATACAATCCCTTTCAGTTTTTGCTCTTCAGTAAAATCCAGAGCATCCATTATACGATCAACCACCTCCAACTAGTACTCAGCTGTACTCGAGGCTATTCCAGAAATTCCCCTAAACACTTTTGCCCCATTAGCTCTAAGTCGCTCCGACACAGATTTTCGGGCTCCTGTGCCCACGCCTGCCCCAGCAACCCTCTCTAAAACCCTTAACATCGCCTGAGATACCGCGTCATCTCCGGCCGTCTGGTCCTGAAATTCCACCTCCGCAGCTGGTGGTACTGGCATCTCGTTTCCAGACCCATAACCAGATCCTACTGGTTCAGGCACAGCCATCCTACCCCTACCTCAGCCACGCGCAGGACGTCCACGACCCCTTGTACTCATTCTACCGAGTCACGTTTATATGATTAGAAATTTTATGAATTATTAATTTCTTCCACTGATTAACCACGAACAATCTTATGGACAGTAGTTTTAAGAGTAGTTCCTTCGATTTCGAAATTATATCTACGGGTTCCAAATACAAGTTTATATATTCTAGTTCCACATACATTCAACCAAAGATACATCAACATACAAGTAGCATCCATGAACCCACATTCATCACGTAAGGGTATTTTCGTCATTTCACTACCCAGAGGTATTTTCGTAGTTCTTTCCTACAGGGTATTTTTCGTAATTACACAAAATAGGGTATCTTGGTGATTTTTTTGAAATTGAGATATTTTGATATATTATTTTTTTCGTAAAGCAGGGGTATTTCGGGAGATTTAATTTTGGCAAACCGGGTACCTTTTGTAGATCTAGGGGTTTTCGAGTAAATTTACAAAACATGGGTATTTTGGTAATTTTGCCAACCGGGGGTGTTTCGGTGATGTCACAAATTTTGGTAGTTTTACAAATCTGGGGTATTCCGGAAATTTTCACAAATCAAGGGTATTTGAAATTTTACAAAACTAGGGATATTTTTAGTAATTTTATAAAATAGGGTGGTGGTCCTTCCGGGTTTTAATTATAAATTTTGGCCCGTCAACAAGTCCTCGTGGCTAAAGTGAATAGTCCTACGCACGCACTGTAGGATTCCAAATAAGAGGAGGTGAGTCACTAGGATCGCTTAAATACCAAGCTCTCCTCAATCCAATCCTAGACATGCGCATGCCTGTTGCCACACCTTAACCTAGCGACTGGTTTACGGACATGTTTAGTTAGGTTAAGTTTTATGAATATAAAGAATTGTTTGAACTAGGCCTAAAGTCCATAAATTCCTATCATACTAGTCTACGTCCATAAAGCCCATCAACCCAGCATGCATATCACATCAAGAGTTAGAATACTTACCTGTGTGGATCAGGTGCCGGTAGACTCGAAGGCCAAATCTCAACCAAAGCATTTTCACCAACTTTATAAACTACTACTGGACCCATTTCACAGCCCGAGTTTTGCAACTAGGCTCTGATACCAAAATGTAACACCTCAAACCGGCCCAAATGCTACGACCAGATCTGGTATGCTACGGGGTTTATTGTAAAAAACTTTGCTTTAATGGTTTTTGAAAATCTCAGTTTCTTTACTTAGGCATTTGTTAAAAATAGGATATTTGATGAAAACTTTTGCTTTTTCTTTGAACGTGTTTGCAAAACCTATTTTATTACTTGTTATGACTTAAGCCCTTGAACATAAACTTCTAAACTGTAAACATTAACAAATATAAAGCGATAACCTAAGCCCTGGGGCCTTATTACATAAATAGTCCCAAAATTAAAACTTAAAGAAAACCGAACATAGTTCATGAAAATAAATAAAATAAAACTTGATGGCCCCTCGAGTCCGCCTCGGCTCCCATGTCCATGATCTACTGCTCATCTGAAAAGTCAGGGAAAAATAAAGGGGTGAGTCACCAAGACTCAGTGTGCAAATCCCGAAAACACATAAAAGGCTTTAGGCCCACAAACACATTATGGACCTTGGCCCATACACAATGGCAACAAAATAATCACATGCTGCACGGCCCAACCCAACCTAAAAGTCCATCCTCTACACACCAGCCCGTACCAGCCATCACACCTCGGGGATTTCTACAATCAACCCACCAACCGCTACACACACCATATCGAGCGGTTTGTCTGCCGGTTATAATGCCGATCACCATGTGACCTTATAATCCTCTGTGGCAGAGCCACCGATCACTGTGTGACCTTATAATCAAGTGTGACCAAAGTGTACATATCGTGGTTTAATCACCGTTCACTAGGTGACCGTTTAACATGCTCTTCCCCTTCATCATATCAACCCTATCCCATGCATACATCCATGCAGAAGCAAAATAATATACAACCTAAAAGATCACAGTCTATCACATACATCGATACACATAGAGAAGTTTCTATGATTACGTACCTGGCATCCCTTGCCTACCCTTTTCGGGTAATACGACTGTCCATACAACCTTTTTTCGGCTTTTAGCCCATATCATACATAATACAGATAATTAGTGTGTTAGAGATCTACACACCTGATTACAGTCAAGATGATACTTTCTATGTCAACACTATCGGTAGCCGATACGATTGCTAACTGCCTTTGGTTTTGTTCTGAAGTCGGTCCACAACCCGGTGGCCAATCCCGAACTGCTGACACCGCTCGTTTCTTAAACTTAGGGATTGGTTTAACAGATCCAATCCCCTCATTCACCTGATCGATATTTGATTCCATACAAAAGAACCTTTTCAGTTGCTACCATCATAACATATGGTTAAGATTACAATAATGATAGCGAATCTAACGAGAATCTGAAGAGAACCCCTTACCTTGAAATCCCGAAAGATAGAGTTTAGAGCCTAGCAATTTCTGGCTTTTAGATCTAGACGATCTACTTCAATTCCCGATGTGTCACCCAACACATAAACATAATAGACCAACAATCCATTAGCCTTTCAGCTTTGTCTTCAAAAACTGAAAGAGAAAAAGAATGGAACAGAAGAAATCGGCACCTACCTTTACAGAGAATTCGGCAACTCCTCGAGAACTTCGGCTTTTGAGAAGATCAAAAAGAAAAGATGATCTCAAGAGATCTATGAAGATTCGGCTTTGATGAAGAAATCAACAGAAAGAAAAGAATAGACTAGGGTATTCGGCTTATGGAGATGAACACAATGAGATTTTGGCTTTTGCATAAAAGTGGAGATGAGAGCTTGGGATTAGGGATTTCGGCTAAGCAGAGAATGAGAGAAAAGAATGAGAAAAAAGAATAGAAAAACCCTAATGTCGAAAATAAAAAGATATCTCCCCCACTTAATCACAAAATTTTGGCACCTACTTCCTAAAACTGAAAATGCCCTTTTGATAACTTAAAATTGAGCTACTAATCAAGGGAAATTTCGGACCCCCCTATAGCCTAGCAAAACCGATTTCTCCTCCCCCCTCAGTGTTGGAATTTTGGCCACCACTGTGACCAGCAAATAAATCCTAAATTTCCTCACTTATCTACCTGATCACATCTCCAAAAGAAGCCTAGATCACACCACCTCCTCCTCCCTTTATCTGCCATATTATCAGCATTATCTACTCAAGTAAATCTCCCTATTTTTAAGCCTTATTGCCGTCCCTCTCTACTCATTTACATGCTGAAAATTAGCTAACATTTAATTAAAAGAATTGGGCTACATGCAACTCGAATTTGGGCCTCCCCAGTTGACGCCACCTCCCTGCTCTCTATGTGGCACCACTTTGCCACTGGGCCACAAGCCCATTTGTGATTTAAAACACAGATAATATCTTTAAGCCCTATCTTGTCAGGCTTTCCACTAAAGTGTCCAAACAGAAAATTTGACTAAGGGCTCGGCCCAACCCTGAGCCCAGTCTGAACCCCTTAAACACTCTAATTAACACATTAGAGATAACATAAACATCACAGAACACTAAACAGAAAGGCCCATTAATTCAGGATGTTACAATAATCCGTATGAACAGGTAGGAAATGGGTAGTCTTACCGATCCACTATTACCCAAATAGAATCTTTCTTACTAGGCGATAAGGGTAACCCACTAACAAAGTCCATCGTTATCCGTTCCTATTTTCATAACAGAATCTTCACCAGTTACATCAATCCCGATGGCAATTGATGTTCCGCCTTCACTTACTGACATGTCAGGCACCTACGCACAAAATCAGTAACCTCTCACTTTAACCCTAGCCACCAATATTGCTCCCGGAGATCTCGATACATTTTATTTCCCCCGGGGTGCATAGCATAAGGGCTACTATGCGCCTCACGCAGAATCATTTGTCTCAATTCCGAATCTTTGGGCATACAGATTCTTCCGTAAAAACACAGTACTCCGTCATTATTCAATCCAAAATCCCCTATCACACCACCTTCCACTTGCTGAAGTAAGGGACCCAGCTTTTCATCTGATGACTGCTTTTCCTTAATCTGACCTAACCACATAGGCTTCACCTGAAGTTCGGCTAGCAGACTACCATCTTCATACAAACTGAGATGAGCAAACATCGCTCTCAACTCCGATATCACTTTACGACTCAACGCGTCTGCCACCACGTTAGCCTTTTCGGGGTGATACTCGATTGAGAAGTCGTAATCCTTCAACAGTTCTATCCACCTCCTCTATCTTAAGTTCAACTCCTTTTGGGTAAGGAGGTAATTTAGACTCTTATGGTCCGTATAAATGATCAACTTCTCACCGTATAGGTAGTGCCTCCAAATCTTTAAAGCAAATACCACTGCAGCCAACTCCAAATCATGGGTAGGATAATTCACTTCATGCAGCCTTAACTGACGAGATGCATAAGCTACCACTTTCCCACCTTGCATCAATACACATCCTAAGCCCGTGTGTGACGCATCGCAGTAGACAATAAACTCTTTTCCAGCTTCAGGTTGAATCAATACTGGCGCTTCCGTCAGAATCTTCTTCAATTTCTTGAAACTTTCTTGCTGTTGATCTAACCACACAAATGGTACTCCCTTGCGCAATAGTTTAGTTAGGGGTGCAGCAATCAACGAAAACCCCTCAACAAAATGTCTATAATAACCAGCCAAACCTAGGAAACTCCGAATTTCAGCCACTGACTTTGGTGGTTTCCAATCCAACACAGCCTCTACCTTCCGAGGATCAACTCCGATTCCTTCGGCTGACACAACATGTCCCAAAAAAGTCACTTTCTTTAGCCAAAATTCACACTTACTGAATTTGGCATAAAGCTACTTTTCCCTCAATATTTGCAATACTATTCGTAGATGTGAATCATGCTCTTCTTCATTCTTCAAGTATACCAATATATCGTCTATGAACACCACCACGAACTGATCTAAATAGGGTTGGAAGACTCGGTTCATCATGTCCATAAATGCAGCTGGAGTATTGGTCAAACCAAATGGCATCACCAAAAACTCATAGTGACCATAACGAGTTCAAAAGGTCGTCTTATGAATATCTGCCTCCTTAACCTTGAGTTGGTGATAACCCGATCTTAAATCTATCTTGGAGAAAACTGAAGCTCCTCGCAACTGGTTAAACAGATTATCGATTCTTGGCAACGGATACCTATTCTTGATCGTCAACTTATTCAACTGCCTATAATCGATGTACATACGCATCGACCCATCCTTCTTCTTGACGAACAAGACCGGTGCTCCCCACGGTGACACATTCGGACAAATGAATCCCCGATCAAACAACTCCTGAATTTGAGCTTTAAGCTCCGCTAACTCTTTCGGCGCCATCCTATAAGGAGCAATGGACACCGGAGCCGTTCCGGGCAAAAGCTTAATGCCAAACTCTACTTCTCGGTCCGGAGGTAAACCCAGAAGTTCTTCGAAAAAGATGTCTGAAAACTCCTTCACCGTTCTAACACCTTCTACTGATACTTCCTTGGCATCCAACGCGCTAATATTCATAGTGCACAGTTGAACAGTCTTGGGCCTAAGCCCTTTTCAGTATCAGTGATAGTTTGGACCTTAGCCCATCTCAAGACAATACAAAAAATGCGATGGGGCCTTAGCCCATCATAGTATCGATACTTGATAACAGATTATGCAAGAGAGCAAAATCCTACCCAACCAGCCTCTACACACCATCTCCGTCCAACCCTACACTCAATGTGGGGATATAATCAACCCACCCATCCCTACACTCCAAGTAGTATCGAATGCTGCACAATACTGATAGTTTACAATTTGAAATGCAAGAAATTAGGCTTAAAGCCTTTCAGTACACTTCCTCCGAATAATAACCCCCAACACAATGCAATGCAACACACAATGGATGACATGCTATTATGCAATTTTAGTACATATATTTAGTTCAGATATTAACATGCCCAGTACAGATATGATTCAGTCAATTTCCCATATTTAGGGGTTTAAGTAGCGCTTACCGACCCTACAGTAGGTTCACAGTCGACTTGGGCGACCCGTGCAACCTTAAAAACAATTTGATAAAAATGGGCCCACACGCCCATGTGATCTGCCCGTGTGGGCCCACACACTCGTGTGGCCCACTCGGCCTAAATTGGCCTTGGCCGTGTGATCCATTTTTAAAGTAACTCATGCTAGCTCAATACTCATATATGTTTTCACTATTTACTTATATGTTCATTGAAAGCTGTCTACTTAAGTCATTATCACTAAATTATTTATATCTAGAGCTACAGAATTCCAAATTAAGATCCGCTTGATATTTTTTGAAACTAGACTCAAATAACTTTCTACCATAAAATCTTCAGAATTTGTAGTTTATCAAATAAGTACAGTAAAATCTTTAAAGTTATCCTTATTCTGCTGTTTGACAACTTCATCCTTTCCTTACTAAATTTTTTTTATCTCTTAGAACGGAATTTAGATGATGTTTTCGTTTGTTTCTCTTGAAAATAGACTCATTAAGGGTTTAAACATATAAATTTAAGCTTCTAATTATTGTTTTAAAATTTTTAATGATTTTCCTAAGTCAGAACAGGGGAACCCGAAATAATTCTGACGTTGTCTCGCAAAATTTATTATATCTCATGATTTGCAAATCCATTGCTTACACTGTTTCTTCCATGAAAAACTAGACTCACAAACTTTAATTTCATATTTTATTCAACCTCTAACTCAATTCCCACTATTTTTTATGATTTTTCAAAATTAGACTACTGCTGCTATCAAAAACTATTCTATTGCAAAATGTTGATTTCCAAGTTTATAACACCCTTATTTCCTTTCTCTACAATTTTTCGCATCATTTTCTCTTATTTCTCTTATTTCTCGACAGCAAGCAATTTCGGCTTTTCATCAAATTTCATTTTCTGCGTTTCGGGTACACACCTGTTATCGTTTCTGATGCGTAAGCACTCCTAAGCCTCTAGAACCTAAAAATCGACCAAATATCTCTAGATTAATCAGTTAATTCATTTTTAATCAACCAATTTTAGAAGGAACTCGACTAAAAACCTAGCAAAACCCTTACCTCACTTGAGTAACCACGACTTCGCACAACCACAGCATCGATTCAAAACCACCAGTGTAACATCCTAGAATTTGAATTTTATGTGTTCCATTATTTTGGTGCTAAGCTAGTTAGATTATTAATTGTGTATGTTTAGAAAGTCCTGAGAAGGCTCGGGGTTAACTTGGACCTAGTAAAAACTTTTGGCAATTAGCACATTAAGGAGATGGATTAAGTGACCTTAAAGCATATGGAAATAAATGAGTAAATAGCTAGCATAAAATGAGCTACTGGTAAAGAGGTTATGGCGCCACATGTATTACCTTGAGGGAAGAAGTTCGAATCCCTTTTGTGTGCATTTTTTACTTTTATTTTTTTTTATTCCTTCCTTAAAGTGTCGGGCAAGGAGTATTTATGGTAAGGTGGACTTCTTTATTTTTGGTAAGGTGGCTAAAAGAATAAGGCAAGGTTGAGGTTGGGGAAAGGAATCAAAAGAAATAGGTAAGTAAGGGGAACAAGAGGCTTATTTCGTGGATAGTGTTTTGGAAAGTTTGGGTGGCCAAACTTTTATCCTAGGGGGGATGAATGTGGACAGTTTGGGGCTAGGGTGATAGCCGAATTTTGTGCTTGATGTTTTGGTGAGACTAAAGTGTTAGTCTTGGTCAAAATACCAATATCATCAATTGTGTCTTTTTCTCAAAACTCCTATCCTCCTAGCCGAATTTGGTCATTGGCAATTAGTAAAATTTTGGTTGTTTTGGCCAATTCCCTATTGGCAACTTTGGTATCATTTCTCTTTTCTCTCCAAACTTCTTTTCTCCTCCTTGCCAAATCTACACAACCTTGAAGAGGCATATTCCATTTCTTTCTTTCTTCTTGCCGAATGTATACAAACTTTGAGACCATTTCTTTGTTCACTCATCATTCTTGAAAACTGAAATTAATCCATCATTCCTCTTCTCCTTTTCTTTTCGCAAAATCCTTCAAGCATCACTTCCACTCTAATATTTTTCACCATAGCCGAATATTGAGTCCACTATTTCTCTATAGCCGAACCTTCCATCCTTTCATTGATCTTCCTTTTTCATTCGAGTTGTCACTCACTCTTGAACAATAGGTAAGTACTCTTTCCAATTCTCTTTATTTTCTTCTTTCTATTGCCGAATCCATATGTTGGCTTGGGAGGGTCTTTTGACCAAAATCATCACTTTTTCTCTTAGACAAGATCCCTTTCTTCTTCGTAGTGATATAGTGGAAGGCCGAACCTTCATTCTTCCGAAGTCATCGCATTATCGCTAGGATTCAGTTCTAAAATCTTTAAGGTAAGAGTTCTTCACGGATTATATAATCACTCTTTATGCGTTAAGATGTTATTAGTATGGTGATAGTTAACCAATTGTAATTTTAGGGACTAAATCGTTTGATCCATCCAATCGTTGATCACTCGGGATAAGTGGTAAGCCGATCTTCACCCCTTTTTGACAAATCCATACTTTATCGTAATACTGATCGATGGAGGCTTGTGGTAACGATTTGAAAGGAAAGTCGAGTGGAGATCTCAAAAGGAGTGGATTAATGATCCCAACTCCTAAATTCAAGCGAAGGGTTGTTTCGGCGATTCGAGACTTTCCACCGGGTTATGGACCCTCATCCGGTGAGAATCAATTATTCGAGGTCGTTCACAATTGTGAGGCATCAGCGATTCAGGATTTTCCACCGGATTATGGATCGTCATCCGGGGAAAACTGACAAATCGTTGTTGTTCACGATCCCGAGGGTAAAATCTTAGATCTTTTGTTTTAAAGTAGATTTATTAAATCGCGTACGTTGACTAATCGAGCGTTATAATATTTTAGGTGTCAACGATCAAGAAAGCGTAGTGCTTATCGTAATCAGGTGTGTAATCTCACACTGTTTTTCGTGAGTTAGAGATTAATGTCATATTGATAGTAAACCGTTCGATTAAAATCATATTAAGGTGAAACCGGGAAAATTGGCTTAGATCTCATTATTTGGTAAAATTGATCAAATCGATATATTTGTTATGTGGGCCAAATCGATATATTTTTATGTGGGCCAAATCGATATATTTTTTATGTGGGCCAAATTGATATATTTGCTATGTGGGCCAAATCGATATATTTGCCATATGGGCTGATCTGAAAATTTCTAAATGGGCAAAGATGATATTCTGCTTAATTAGCAAACTTGATAAATTGTTATAATGGGCCATAATTTTGTAAAAAATATCTGAATAAATTATTGTGATTTGTTATGCATTATATACATGATTTGCATGGGATGAGATAATGATGAAGAGAAGTTCTGGTAGCTCTGCTACATAATTTTGATGGCTCTGCCACAAATCTGTAAAGTGGCAATGCCACGTAAATTCTGTTAATCTGGTGGCTTGTCCACAATTATATTTGATATAAATGGCTTAATGCCAGCGATTGGTGTGTTGGCAGGGTGGGTTGACTAAAGATTCCCACAGGTGTGTTGGTTGGTACGGGTGGTGTGTAGCGGATGGAATACTAGGCTTGGTTTGGGAATTGCATTACATATTCATGTTATATTTATTATATTATTATTATTGTAAATGGGCTTAGGCCCAAATATTTGCTTAATGGATTTTGGCCTAGTGGACAACGGTAAGGGGGTTACACATTGAGTTCTAGTAACTCACCCCCGTTTTCCTTATCCCTTTCAGGTAATGATCAGTGATAGAGACTTGGACCGTGGATGTCTCGGTGGAGGCCATACTTCAAAACGGTTAAATTTTGAATTTGGATTTCTTTTAGTACTTTTAATTACTTTGCTATTTTAAATTAAGGTTGTAATAAGGCCTTTGGATTAATTTTTGTTTTGTTTATTGTTTGATGAATTTATAAAATGCTTTAAGTACTTCAAATTGTAATTTTATTTTTCTAAAAACTTAAATAAACGTTTTATTCAAAAATGAATATTTAAAAAGGATTTCATAATAATTTTCATTTTTTTACTCGGAAAATTACTCTTAAGATTTTCATCGATTCTTTTCAAAAATATTTTTAATTTCTTTTAAAATTTTCTCGAATCATTATGATATTTTCAAAAATTCGATTTATAAGATCTTACATCTCAAATTGTCGATTTATCAATCAAATCTTTTACTCAATAAATACTTCACAAAATTTTGAAATCTATTTCACTTAAAAAGGAATCAAAGTATATTTATTTTGTGTGACATGTCAAATCCGCCTTAACGCATAGGCCGGGTTTGGGGTGTTACATTTTATGGTATTAGAGCCAGTTCAAAACTCACTGTGGTTTGGGTTAAAAAACATTTTTTTAAAAACTGTTTTGAAATGTAAAATTTAGAACGTATATTTTTTTAAAGGAAGTATGGCACCACGGGTATCCGGCACCAAGTCAAGTAAGCGTATGTTATTGTATGATTATGATTATTGTGATATGACTATAGGAACACTCTAGAACTTTTAGTTTTAGATGTTGAAACTATAGAGATTGAGACTATAGGATGCGTTTACGAAAACAACTATACTTCTTATACCTCATAAAATATCGTTAATAAACACTGAAATAGTATACTGATTCATAAAACTTCTAATCAGATTAAATTGAATTAGCCAAGATGAGCGCTAGAGGATGTGGACGCGGTAGACGAGGCTATGGTAGAGGCCGAGGTGCTAGGGTTGCGTCTGAAGCGTCGGGTTATATGCCAGAAATGGACGCACCTGCATCACCCGGGACTGAAACTGGATCACATGACCGTATGAGGGAGGACATTACTCTGTCACAAGCAATGTTACGAGTCTTAGAAAGGGTTGCTGGGGCTAGGACTGGGCCCGCAGCTCATGGATCAATTTCAAAGCAACTTAGATCAAGTGGTGCCGAGGTTTTTAGGGGTGTCTCGGGTGTAGCCCCAAATGTAGCAAAATATTGGCTCGAGGCAGTGGAATGGATCATGGATGATTTAGGAGTGCACCACCGAGCAGAAACTGAGAGGAGCTGTGTCCTTGTTGAGAGACGAGGCGTATCAATGGTGGCTTACTGTTCGGGAGGGCACTGAGGCCGATCGCGTTAGTTGGGATTTCTTCAAAACTTCATTTCAAGTAAAGTATGTTGGGGCTAGCTATGTGGATGCCCGAAGGAAGGAATTCCTTAATCTGGTTCAAGGAAGTAAGACCGTGGCAGCTTACGAAGCAGAATTTCTGCGTCTGAGTCGTTATGCCCGAGGTATTGTGCCAACTGACTATGAACGCTGCGTGCGTTTCGAGGATGGGTTGAGTGATGAGTTGCAGGTATTGATAGCCCCACAACAAGAAAGGAATTTTGCCACACTTGTGGAAAAAGCCAAGATAGCTGAGGAGGCTAAGAACTCGGAGCGGCAAAACCGAGAAAGAGATAGAGGCAAGAGCAAGAGGGACTTTAAGTACTCGAGTCCTGCTAGAAGATTTTTGAAGAGGCCCAGGAATGATGAGCCTGCTCAAGCTAGAGCACCAGCTGCTACCAATCAGATACAACCATGTGCTGACTGTGGAAGACGACACCCGGGTGAATGCTGGAAGAGAACCGGTGGTTGTTTCAAATGTGGTTCTAAGGACCATCAGCAAGAATTGTCCTCGACGGATTTGCTCTAACTCGTGAAGCTCAGTAATTATGATGCACAAACACTAGAGGCGTTCGACCACCGAGAGGTCGTGGGCTAGCTCGAGGTGGTAATGGCGGAGGATGAGGTCAGGGTGCATCGGGTAGAGGTACTGGTTTTCGGGGTAACGCGGAGGCGAGATAGCCAAGGCTGGTTTATGCGGTCAGACGCTGAGAGGATGGCGATGCACCTGACGTGATAACTGGTATGTTCTTCATATCTGATGTACCTATTACTGCTTTGATAGATATCGGATCCACCCATTCGTATATTGCTAGTGCTGTATCTGGAAATCTGAACATTAGATTTGAGATTACTGCTAGGGAGATGACAGTAATTAGTCCTTTAGGACAATCTGTGATAGTAAATAAATTGTTTAGAGATGTACCCTTAGAAGTACAAGGAGAAACATTTTTGGCGGACTTGATGGAACTGCCTTTCGGTGAGTTCGACCTTATTTTGGGCATGGACTGGTTGGTGAAACACCGTGCGAACTTAGATTGTGCTGCAAAGCGGATGACGATAAGAACTGCAGAAGATAAAGAAGTGGTGATGATAGGTGAAAGGAGAAATTATCTATCGAATGTGGTATCTGTTTTAAAGGCAGAAAAGTTGGTGCGAAAAGGGTGTGGAACATTCCTAGCCATCATTAGCGCGTTGGATGCCAAGGAAGTGTCAGTAGAAAGTGTTAGAACGGTGAAGGAGTTTTCGGACGTCTTTCCCGAAGAACTTTCTGGATTGCCTCCGGATCGGGAGGTAGAGTTTGGTATTGAATTATTACAAGAAACTACTCCGGTGTCCATTGCTCCATATAGAATGGCACCGAAGGAGTTGGCGGAGCTTAAAGCTAAAATTCAGGAGTTGTTGGATTGGGGATTCATTCGACCGAGTGTGACACCGTGGGGAGCACCGGTCTTGTTTGTCAAGAAGAAGGATGGGTCGATGCGTATGTGTATCGATTATAGGCAGTTGAATAAGTTGATGATCAAGAATAGGTATCCGTTGCCGAGAATCGATGACCTATTCGACCAACTGCGAGGAGCTTCGTTTTCTCGAAGATAGATTTGAGATCGGGTTATCACCAGCTTAAGGTCAAGGAGGCGGGTATTCATAAGACGGCGTTTTGAACTCGTTATGGACACTATGAGTTCTTGGTGATGCCGTTTGGGTTGACCAATGCACCAGCTGCATTTATGGACATGATGAATCGGGTCTTCTAACCCTATTTAGATCGGTTCGTGGTGGTGTTCATAGATGACATCTTGGTATACTCGAAGAATGAAGAAGAGCATGATTCACATCTGCGAATAGTATTGCAAATATTGCAGGAAAAGCAACTTTATGCCAAATTTAGTAAGTGTGAATTTTGGCTGAATGAAGTGACCTTCTTGGGACATGTTGTGTCGGCCGAAGGAATTAGGGTTGATCCCCGGAAAGTAGAGGCTGTGTTGGATTGGAAACCACCAAAGTCAGTGGCCAAAATTCAGAGTTTCTTAGGGTTGGCTGATTATTACCGGCGTTTTGTTGAGGGGTTTTCATTGATTGCTGCACCCCTAACTAAATTGTTGCGCAAGGGAGTACCATTTGTGTGGTCAGATCAGCAGCAAGAAAGTTTCGAGAAATTGAAGAAGATTCGATGGAAGCGCGATCTCGATTCAACTTTGAGGTGGAAAAAGAGTTTATTGTTTATCGCGATCGTCACACACCGGCTTGGGATGTGTGTTGATGCAAGGTGGAAAAGTGGTGGCTTATGCATCTCGTCAGTTAAGGCCGCACGAGGTGAATTATCCCACTCATGATTCGGAGTTGGCTGCGGTGGTGTTTGCTTTGAAGATTTGGAGACACTACACCAGCGGTGAGAAGTCGATCATTTATACAGATCATAAGAGTCTAAAGTACCTCCTTACCCAAAAGGAGTTGAACTTAAGACAATGGAGGTGGATAGAGCTGTTGAAGGATTATGACTTCTCAATCGAGTATCATCCCGGAAAGGCTAACATGGTGGCAGACACGTTGAGTCGTAAGGTGATATTGGATTTGAGAGCGATGTTCGCTCATCTCAGCCTGTATGAAGATGGCGATCACAGCCAAACTTCAGTGAAGCTTTGTATGGTTAGGTCAGATTAAGGAAAAGCAGTTATCAGATGAAAAGTTGGGTTCCTTATTTCAGCTAATGGAAAGTGGTGTGAAAGGGGATTTTGGAATGAATAATGATGGAGTATTGTGTTTCCGCGGAAGAATTTGTATGCCCAAAGATTCGGAATTGAGACAAATGATTCTGCGAGAGGTGCATAGTAGCCCATATGCTATGCACCCTGGGGGAAATAAAATGTATCGAGACCTCCGTGAGCAGTATTAGTGGCCAGGGTTAAAATGGGAGGTTACTGAATTCGTGAGTAGGTGCTTAACATGTCAGCAAGTGAAGGCGGAACATCAATTGCCATCGGGATTACTGCAACCGGTAAAGATTCCATTATGGAAATAAGAACAGATAACGATGGACTTCGTTAGTGGGCTACCCTTATCGCCTACTAAGAAAGATTTTTTTTGGGTAATAGTGGATCGATTGACGAAGACTGCCAATTTCCTACCTGTTCGTACGGATTACTCATTACAGAAGTTGGCCAAGTTGTACGTAGCAGAGATTGTGAGGTTACATGGGGTACCAGTGTCTATTATTTCAGACAGGGACCCTAGGTTTACATCACGGTTTTGGAAAGCCTTACATGAAGCTTTGGGAACAAAGTTAAATTTTAGCACGGCATTTCATCCTCAGTCAGATGGTCAGTCGGAGATAGTAATCCAGATTCTGGAAGACATGTTAAGGGGTTGTGTGATTGACTTCAGGGGTAGTTGGGAGGATTTCCTACCGTTGGCAGAGTTTGCTTATAACAATAGCTATCAATCCAGTATCCAGATGGCACCCTACGAGGCATTATATGGTCGTAAGTGTCGTACTCCTATTTGTTGGACTGAATTGGGGGAGCGACAGTTACTGGGTCCTGAGATGATATCAGAGACGGACGAAAAGGTAAAGGTAATTCGGGTACGGTTAAAGGAAGCTTCGGATAGACAAAAATCGTATGCAGATCTGAAGCGTAAGGATATTGAGTTTGCGGAGGGAGATCAAGTCTTTCTAAAGGTCTCACCTTGGAAGAAGATCTTTAGATTTGGAAAGGAAGGGCAAGTTGAGCCCTAGGTTCATCGGACCGCACTGCAGTGTGTTGAAGCGTGTAGGACCAGTGGCTTATCACTTTGAATACCTCTCCGAGTTGAGTCGATACATAGTGTATTCCATGTCTCAATGTTAAGGTGTTAATGATCGAGATCCGTCTCATATAGTACCGGGAAGAGAGGAAGTTGAGATAAAGCCCGACTTGTCGCTCTCAAGAGGAGCCAAGTGCAAATTTTAGATCGAGATGTTAAGGTGCCGAGAAGGAAGTCGACTGCAGATTAGTCAAAGTTCTATGGCGTAATCACGGAGCGGAGGAAGCTACGTGGGAGCCTGAGGACGCGATTCGAAAACAATATCCTCACCTCTTTTAATCAGGTAAATTTCGAGGACGAAATTTTCTTTAAGGGGGGTAGAATTGTAACATCCTATAATTTGAATTTTATGTGTTGCATTATTTTGGTGCTAAGCTAGTTAGATTATTAATTGTGTATGTTTAGGAAGTCCTGAGAAGGCTCGGGGTTTATTTGGACCTAGTAAAAACTTTTGGCAATTAGCATATTAAGGAGATGGATTAAGTGACCTTAAAGCATATAGAAGTAAATGAGTAAATAGCTAGCATAAAATGAGCTACTGGTAAAGAGGTTATGGCGCCACATGTATTACCTTGAGGGAAGAAGTTCGAATCCCTTTTGTGTGCATTTTTTACTTTTATTTTTTTTACTCCTTCCTTAAAGTGTCGGACAAGGAGTATTTATGGTAAGGTGGACTTCTTTATTTTTGATAAGGTGGCTAAAAGAATAAGGCAAGGTTGAGGTTAGGGAAAGGAATCAAAAGAAATAGGTAAGTAAGGGGAACAAGAGGCTTATTTCGTGGATAGTGTTTTGGAAAGTTTGGGTGGCCAAACTTTTATCCTAGGGGGGATGAATGTGGATGGTTTGGGGCTAGGGTGATAGCCGAATTTTGTGCTTGATGTTTTGGTGAGACTAAAGTGTTAGTCTTGGTCAAAATACCAATATCATCAATTGTGTCTTTTTCTTAAAACTCCTATCCTCCTAGCCGAATTTGGTCATTGGCAATTGGTAAAATTTTGGTTGTTTTGGCCAATTCCCTATTGGAAACTTTGGTATCATTTCTCTTTTCTCTCCAAACTTCTTTTCTCCTCCTTGCCGAATCTACACAACCTTGAAGAGGCATATTCCATTTCTTTCTTTCTTCTTGCCGAATGTATACAAACTTTGAGACCATTTCTTTGTTCACTCATCATTCTTGAAAATCAAAATTAATCCATCATTCCTCTTCTCCTTTTCTTTTCGCAAAATCCTTCAAGCATCACTTCCACTCTAATATTTTTCACCATAGCCGAATATTAAGTCCACTATTTCTCTATAGCCGAACCTTCCATCCTTTCATTGATCTTTCTTTTTCATTCGAGTTGTCACTCACTCTTGAACAATCGGTAAGTACTCTTTCCAATTCTTTTTATTTTCTTCTTTCTATTGCTGAATCCATATGTTGGCTTGGGAGGGTCTTTTGACCGAAATCATCACTTATTTCTCTTAGACAAGATCCCTTTCTTCTTCGTAGTGATGTAGTGGAAGGCCGAACCTTCATTCTTCCGAAGTCATCGTATTATCGCTAGGATTCGGTTCTAAAATCTTTAAGGTAAGAGTTCTTCACGGATTCTATAATCACTCTTTATTCGTTAAGATGTTATTAGTATGGTGATAGTTAACCGATTGTAATTTTAGGGACTAAATCGTTTGATCCATCCAATCGTTGATCAGTCGGGATAAGTGGTAAGCCGATCTTCACCCTTTTTGACAAATTCGTACTTTATTGTAATACTGATCGATGGAGGCTTGTGGTAATGATTTGAAAGGAAATTCGAGTGGAGATCTCAAAAGGAGTGGATTAACGATCCCAACTCCTAAATTCAAGCGAAGGGCTGTTTCGACGATTCGAGACTTTCCACCGGGTTGTGGACCCTCATCCGGTGAGAATCAATTATTCGAGGTCGTTCGCAATTGTGAGGCATCAGCGATTCGGGATTTTCCACCGGATTGTGGACCGTCATCTGGGGAAAACCGAAAAATCGTAGTTGTTCACGATCCCGAGGGTAAAATCTTAGACAGTTTGTTTTAAAGTAGATTTATTAAATCACGTACGTTGACTAATCGAGCGTTATAATATTTTAGGTGTCGATGATCAAGAAAGCGTAGTGCTTACCGTAATCAGGTGTGTAATCTCACACCATTTTCCGTGAGTTAGAGATTAATGTCATATTGATAGTAAACCATTCGATTAAAATCGTATTAAGGTGAAACCGGAAAAATTGGCTTAGATCTCATTATTTGGTAAAATTGATCAAATCGATATATTTGTTATGTGGGCCAAATCGATATATTTGTTATGTGGGCCAAATCGATATATTTGCTATGTGGGCCAAATCGATATATTTGCTATGTGGGCCAAATCGATATATTTGCCATATGGGCCGATCTGAAAATTTCTAAATGGGCCAAGATGATATTCTGCTTAATTGGCCAACTTGATAAATTGTTATAATGGGCCATAATTTTGTAAGAAATATCGGAATAAATTATTGTGATTTGTTATGCATTATATACATGATTTGCATGGGATGGGATAATGATGAAGAGAAGTTCTGGTAGCTCTGCTACATAATTCTGGTGGCTCTGCCACAAATCTTTAAAGTGGCAATGCCACATAAATTCTGTTAATCTAGTGGCTTGTCCACAATTATATTTGATATAAATGGCTTAATGCCAGCGATTGGTGTGTTGGCGGGGTAGGTTGACTAAAGATCCCCACAGGTGTGTTGGTTGGTACGGGTGGTGTGTAGCGGATGGAATACTAGGCTTGGTTTGGGAATTGCATTACATATTCATGTTATATTTATTATATTATTATTATTGTAAATGGGCTTAGGCCCAAATATTTGCTTAATGGATTTTGGCCCAGTGGACAACGGTAAGGGGGTTACACATTGAGTTCTAGTAACTCACCCCCGTTTTCCTTATCCCTTTCAGGTAATGATCAGTGATGGAGACTTGGACCGTGGATGTCTCGGTGGAGGCCATACTTCAAAACGGTTAAATTTGGAATTTGGATTTCTTTTAGTACTTTTAATTACTTTGCTATTTTGAATTAAGGTTGTAATAAGGCCTTTGGATTAATTTTTGTTTTGTTTATTGTTTGATGAATTTATAAACTGCTTTAAGTACTTCAAATTGTAATTTTATTTTTCTAAAAACTTAAATAAACGTTTTATTCAAAAATGAATATTTAAAAAGGATTTCATAATAATTTTCATTTTTTTACTCGAAAAATTACTCTTAAGATTTTCATCGATTCTCTTCGAAAAATATTTTTAATTTCTTTTAAAATTTTCTCGAACTGTTAACGATATTTTCAAAAATTCGATTTATAAGATCTTACATCTCAAATTGTCGATTTATCAATCAAATCTTTTGCTCAATAAATACTTCGTCAAAATTTTGAAATCTATTTCACTTAAAAAGGAATCAAAGTATATTTATTTTGTGTGACATGTCAAATCTGGCCTTAACGCATAGGCTGGGTTTGGGGTGTTACAACCAGCCCTTTGATTTACTCCTAAACACCAAAAATGAATCCCCTTTTTAGAGATTAACCAAGAATGATTAACAGTAGACAAAACTGTTACTTACCGAACATGCGCAACCAACGATGAACAACCGAATCAATTGGAAAAAAAAGAAAGAATCGGCTGAGGAGGGAAAAAAAGGAGAAGAAAACGTCAGAAAAAGTTTAAGGAATTGGAGAGAAATCCGAAACTCTACTTTTTTTTTTGCAACAAAAAGATAATCAGATTATTTTCTGATAACCTCTCCCCAATTTTCTCCTAAAATCACTCCCTATTAACCCACAAAAACACAACTACTCAGAAATTTTCCCCAACACAACTCTTAGCCGAAATTGGAGCAAAAATGCTGTCTCCACGCCATCATAGAGAATTGAACACAGGACCTCCAACATTCAAACACTGCACTTAACCACCAGACCAGCAGGCCCATTCTGATATAAACTTACCAACAATTAAACTTAAGCCCTTTGCACAAGGTTAAGGCTTTATTTATAAAAAATACCAAAATTTTCCCAAGTAAGGCTTGAACTTGGGACCTCTCACACACACAGAACACATAACCACTGAAGCATATTGATATTGTGTGGCATACATACACAAAATGAAAAATTAAAATTTTGGGGCATTACAATTCTACCCCCTAAAAGAAAATTTTGTCCTCGAAATTTACCCGGTCAGAACACATGAGGATATTGCTGACGCATCGTATCCTCAGGCTCTCACGTAGCCTCCTCAGTGCTATGATTACGCCAAAGAACCTTAACCAGTGGAATAGATTTCCTCATCAGTACTTTGACATCTCGATCCAGAATCTGGACTGGCTCCTCCACAAAGGTCAAGTCTGGCCTAACCTCAATCTCCTCAATGGAAACGATGTGAGTAGGATCAGAGCGGTAGTGCCTCAACATCGAGATGTGGAACACGTCATGGATACGATCCAACTCTGGAGGTAGCTCCAACTGATAAGCGACTGGTCCCACTCGCTTTAAAATACGGTAAGGTCCAATAAACCTAGGGCTCAACTTGCCCTTACGATCAAACCTCAGTACTTTCTTCCATGGAGAGACCTTAAGGAATACAAAGTCCCCCATCGAATACTCAATCTCATGTCGCTTCAGGTCCACATAGGATTTACATGCATCGTAAAGTCGCTTTGATCGATCCCAATCGATCTAACCTTATCCTCTGTCTCAGAAACCAACTTAGGACCCAGAACACGTCGCTCACCCAACTTAGTCCAACATAAAGGAATGCGAAACTTACAACCATACAGTGCCTTTGTAAGGTGCCATCTGGATGCTAGACTAGAAACTGTTATTATAGGCGAACTCTGCTAGTGGTAGATAATCCTCTGAACTGCCTTGGAAATCCATAGCACAGCTCCTGAATCTGAGCCTTAAGCTCCATAAGCTCCTTCGTTGCCATTCGATAGGGAGCGATGGACACCGGAGCTGTACCTGGAAGTAGCTCAATCCCAAATTCCAACTCGCGATTCGGAGGTAACCCTGGTAGCTCTTCAAGAAAGACGTTCGAAAAATCCTTTACCGTTCTGATATCCTTAACTCTAGATTCCCCAGAATCCTAAACACTTACGTAGGCCAAGAATGCCTCACATCCCTTACGAACCATCTTCTCTACCACCAGTGCAGAGATCACATTAGATAAGTAATTCTGGCATTCTCCAATCATAACTACCTCCTTATCCTCCTCAGTCCTTAGTACGACCCTCTTAGTCGCACAGTTCAAGCTAACACGATGTTTGACCAACCAGTCCATCCCAGAATTAGGTCGAACTCCCCAAATGAAAGCTCCATCAAATCAGCGAGGAAGATTGCCCTTTGTACCTCTAAAGGAACGTCCTTATATAGTTTGCTAACTATAACAGATTACCCTAACGGGCTTAGTACCGTAACCTCACTCGTAGTGCTCTCAACTGAAATCCCCAAGTTTTCAGACACAGTACAGGCTATATAGGAGTGACTAGATCCTATATCTATCAATGCAATATAAGGTACATCATGAATAAGGAACGTACCCGTGATGATGTCCAGAGCATCTCAATCCTTTCGGAGACGTGCAGCATATACTAGAGCTGACTGCCTCACCTCAGTCTGTCCAACACCTCTGTCCGGTGCTCTTTGCCCATGGCCCATGCCATTATCACCCCTAGCCTGACCACGACCTCTCGGTGGCTGTTGTACTACCCTCCATAGCTGTGCATTACCAGTACCCTGAGCTTGCATTTGATTAGCCCTTAGTGGACACTCCCTGATACGGTGATCTAATGATCCACACCTCAGACACACCCCAGTACTCCTCCAATACTCGCCCTAATGGCGTCGACCACAATTAACACACGGCTGCTGTCCAGTAGCAGTAATAGGGGTCCTAGCTCTAACTGGCCAATCAGCGCTGGCCTTTTTCTTAGGCCTCAGTACAAAACTCGAGGGCTCCGAATCCCTCTTGTTCTTACCTCTCTCTCTATCGCGGTTTTGGCACTCAGTGCGCTTAACCTCCTCGGTGATCTTCGCCTTCTCGACCAAGGCGTAAAAATCTCGCTCCTCTCGGAGCTATCGTAACCTCAAGTTATCCCCGAGGCCATCCTCAAAGCGAACACATCGCTCATACTCGATGCATGCCACCATACCTCCTCGCGCATAGCGGCTCGGTCCTCGTAAACTCGGCCTCATACTCGGCCATCGATCGATCTTCTTGTGCGGTTCGAAACTCCTCCCACGCGGGCGTCCATATAACTGGCTCCCACATATTTTCCCTGGAAGGCGGTCTTAAAGAACTCCCAGGTCAGACATTTGGGCTGAGTGCCCTCCTTAAGAGTAAGCCACCACTGATAAGCCTCATCCCGCAGCAGTGAGACAACACCTTTTAAATTCTGCTTAGGGGTGCAATCTAAATCATCCATAATTCTCTCCATGGTCTCAATCCAGTACTCGGCCACATTAGGGGCAACTCCAGTGACACCCTTGAAGAGCTCAACTCTATTGGACCGGAGTCGTTCCGTAATCGACCCTCGACCTCCAGATCTAGTATTGGGCCCGGCGACCCTCTCCAAAATCCTTAGCATAGCCTGGGACAATGCGTCGTCCCCAGCCATGCGATCTTGAGACCCAGTCTTAGTAGCAGGCGGCACTGGCGTCTCACTCGTATCCAAATTCGTTTCCTACCCAGTGAAGTGGACTCAGCTCGAGCTCCTCTGCGGCCTCTACCTCGGCCTCTAGTACCCCGTCCGCGGATACCTCGTGTGCTCATTGTCTAATCACGTTTATTTGTATTAATAGTTTTATGAATCAGTTATAGTTCCAGTGTTTATTAACAATGTTTTATTTAAAAAAGTATCGATTATTCAGAGTTCGTTTTCGTAAATCGCAGTCTCACTACAGTTTTCAGTTTCTCCACAATTTTCAATATACACTAACTAGAGTGTTTTCAGTACAGTTTAATACCTATAGTAGTTTCAGGATATACTATCCATAACAGTTTCAGTTTAAAACAAATCACAGTTCAGAATACTTACAGGATCGGCGCTGGAGACTCGGTGTACCACTTACTCAGTAAAAATATTTAAAATCATTTGGAAATCAATCAATTTTTTGAAAGACCATTTTTTATAAAACCCATAATCCACAGCCAATTTTTGTAACCTGGCTCTAATACCACTAAATGTAACACCCCAAACCCGGCCTAGACGTTATGGTCGCATCTGGCAATGTCACACGATAGTGTTTTTGAAACCTTGTTGTTACGATGAAAACATTCCATGTTATTATATTTAGTAAACCTTTGTTAGAACTTAGGAAGTCATCTTTATTCATTTAAAAAATTTGTTTTGAAACATCCCTCATTGCGAAAGCTTTAATAAAACAGTCTAGGTGATCAAGTGTTTAGAAATTACTTTAACTTTTTGAAAACTGAATTTCCTGCAACCAGCAGGTATAAATCCATAAAGTAAAATAAATAAATAAATACCCAAATTTAAAACCAAATTCCTAGAGGGTCCTTAAATTACAACCCAAATAATCAAAACATAAATTCTAAATTGAAAACCATGAAGTCCAAAAATTACTGTGGTCACCGCTGAGTCCTCCATCGCACCGATCCGTCTAAGTCTGGGGATTACCTGTGCACATTAAACAAAAATGGTGAGTTTACGTAAACTCAGTGTGTAATCCCACAGAAACAAACAAAAAATTAATATTCACAAGTACACAGATTCATGTCTTGGGCTAAGCCCTTTTCATATCGATGATGATTTGGGCCTTAGCCCATCTCAAGACAATGTCAAAAATGCAAGAGGGCCTTAGCCCATCACAATATCGATGGGAGTACTTGATTATGCAAAGAGCAAAATCCTACCCAACCAGCCTCTACACACCATCTCCGTCCAACCCTACACTCAATGTGGGGATATAATCAACCCACCCATCCCTACACTCCAAGTAGTAACCACGCGCACAATACATGTGAGAGTTTGCAAATCGAGTCACAAGAAATTAGGCTTAAAGCCTTTCAGTACACTTCCTCCGAATAACAACCCCCAACCCAATGTAATGCAACACACAATGGATGACATGCTATTATGCAATTTAAGTACATATATTTAGTTCAGATATTAACATGCCCAGAACAGATATCATTCAGTCAATTTCACACATTTAGGGGTCTAAGTAGCACTTACCGACCCTACAGTAGGTTCACAGTCGACTTGGGCGACCCGTGCAACCTTAAAAACATTTCAGAAAAAATGGGCCCACATGCCCGTGTGGCCCAATCGGCCCAAATTGGCCTTGGCCGTGTGATCCATTTATAAAGTAACCCATGCTAGCTCAATTCTCATATATGTTTTCACTATTTACTTATACGTTCATTCAAAGCTGTCTACTTGAGTCATTATCACTAAATTATTTATATCTTGCGCTACAGAATTCCAAATTAAGATCCGCTTGATGTTTTTGAAACTAGACTCAAATACCTTTCTACCATAAATTTTTAGAATTTATAGTTTATCAAATAAGTACAGTAAAATATTTAAATTTATCCCTATTCTACTGTTTGGCAGCTTCATCCTTTCTTTACTAAAAATTATTTAACTCTTAGTACGGAATTTAGATGATGTTTTTGTTTGTTTCTATTGAAAATATACTCATTAAGGATTTAAACATATAAATTTAAGCCCCTAATTATTTTTGTACAATTTTTTATGATTTTCCTAAGTCAGAACAGAGGAATCCAAAATCATTCTGACATTGTCTCACAAAATTTATTATATCTCATGATTTACAATTCCATTGCTTACACTGTTTCTTCCATGAAAAACTAGACTCAATAAAATTTAATTTCATATTTTATTCAACCTCTAAATCAATTCCCACTATTTTTGATGATTTTTAAAAACTAGACTATTGCTGCTGTCCAAAACTATTCTAGTGCAAAATGTTGATTTCCAAGTTTATAACACTCTTATTTCCTTTCTCTACAATTTTTCACATCATTTTCTCTTATTTCTCTTATTTCTCGACAGCAAGCAATTTTTGCTTTTCGCCGAATCCCATTTTCTGCGTTTCGGGTACACACCTGGTATCGTTTCTGATGCGTAAGCATTCCTAAGCCTCTAGAACCTAAAAACCAACCATCATATCTTCAGATTAATCACTTAATTCATTTTTAATCAACCAATTTCGGAAGGAACTCGACTAAAAACCTAGAAAACCCCTTACCTCGCTTGAGTAACCACGACTTCGCACAATCACAACGTTGATTCAAAACCACCAGCGCATTGATTAACTCCTAAACACTAAAAAGGAATCCCCCTTTTAGAGATTAACCAAGAACGATTAATAATAGACAAAACCGTTACTTACCGAAAACGTGCAACCAACAATGAACAACTGAATCAATTGGAAAAAATAAGAAGAAAGAAATGGAAGGGGAAAAATAATGGAAATTTCAGCAGCAACTAGGGAAAAGAATCGGCAGAGGAGGGAAAAGAAGAAGAAGAAGAAGAAAACCTCAGAAAAAGTTTGGGAAATTGGAGAGAAAACCAAAACTCTACTTTTTTTTTGCAACAAAAAGATAATCAGATTATTTTCTAATAACCTCTCCCCAATTATCTCCAAAAATCACTCCCTATTAACCCACTAAAACACAACTACTCAGAATTTTACCCCAACACAACTCTTAGCCGAAATTGGAGCAAAAATACTGTCTCCATGCCATCACAGAGAATTGAACACAGGACCTCCAACACTCCAAAACTCCACTTAACCACCGCACCAAAGAGGCCCATTCGATATAAACTTACCAACAATTAAACTTAAGCCCTTTGCACAAGGTTAAGGCTTTATTTATAAGAAATACCAAAATTTGCCCAAGTAAGGCTTGAACTTGGGACCTCTCACACACACCCAAAACACATAACCACTGAAGCAGATAGACATTGTGTGTCACACGTACATGAAATCAAAAATTAAAATTTTGGGGCATTACAGTTTGAGTGGTAAGGGAGTTGGTGTGTTTGAGGTCCTGTGTTCGAATCCCTACGCAAGTGAGGATGATATTTTTGCTCACTTACATGTGAGAGTTTCGGTGGAGTTGGAATTCGAGTTAGTTATTGTTAGTGGGATAATGGGGAGGAATTTGTGGGATTTTGATATCTATTGGATTTTATTTTTATTTTTATTTTTCAAAAAAAATTCCTCTTTCTTTCCAAGAAAAGAACTAACGTCAATTTTTCTTTTACTTTTCTCTGCTCTTTTGCACTTCATCTATTTTGTTACTTTCTTCTATTTTTCAATTTGTCAACGAATCCTTGCATCTTGTTGTTCTATCTTCTTTCGATTGTTTGGTAAGTCTTGTATTGTTAAAATTTTAATGCTTTTTAGCTAAGTGTTTAATGAGGGGGTTGTTGTTGTTACTCTCGATTTAGGCGAAGGACAAGAATCTATTGGTGCTCCTGCAGCGATTTGAGCGTTAGGGGTTTCGGTTCGTTGGCAATGAGTATTCGAATTCATTGTTTGATGTTGTAAGGCTCCATTTGTGGAATATTTTCGGTTTGAGTTTCGTAACTGTGTACTGAATTTGGGCATTTGGATGCTGTTTCTTAGGTTTGGGTGGTCTCGGGAGTGCTTGCGCATCAAAACGATACCAGGTGTGTTCCTAAATTGCGAAAATTTCGTCAAAACTGCTTACTATCGACGCCACATAGGCGTGTGGGTGGCCGTGTGTGATACATGGTCGTGTGGTTGATGAAGGCATGGCCATGCGCAAGACACGACCGTGTGGTGATATGGGTGTGGCTGTGTGGGCCCACACGGGCATGTGGGCCCATATTTATGAAATTTTCCCTAGGGTCGTGCAGGTCTTTCCGATCGACTGTGGGCCTACCGTAGGGTCGGTAAGAGCTAACCAAACCCTAAAACTATGTGATCTGTCAGTCTGATATTTTTTTCTGAGTATGATACTGTTATGCATGTCAGATTAGTTTGAAGCATTTACATATCTGATATCTGTATATGAGTATGTGGGCATGATAACTCTGATTATATATATATCTAATTCGTGGGATTGGTATATGTGGAGGAAGTGTTTTTGTAACGCCCCAAAATTCTTATTTTTGTTTCTGTTAAAATGTGACACAACTGTGTATTTGCTTCAGTGGTTATGTGTTCTGGGTGTGTGTGGGAGGTCCCAAGTTCAAGCCCTATCTTTGGCAAATTTTGTGATTTTTGGAATAAACCTTTTGTTCAGTGGGCTTATATTCAATTAATTGTAATTCCATATCAGAATGAGCCTGTTGGTTCAAGTGGTAAGAGGTTTGTTGTGCTGGAGGTCCTGAGTTCGAATCCCTGTGTTAGCAAGAGAGTGTTATTTTTTGGTACGGTCGTCAGATAGAATTTCAGCTGGAATGAAATTCTAAGTAAGTTGAGATCATGTGGGTAGTGGGAGAAAATCAAGGGGATTATGTCATATTTTGATTTTATTTTTCCTTCTTTTCAAATTTTTCTCCCTTTTCCAAAAAAAATTCCCTTTTGACATTTTCTTTCTTTTTCCAATTTTTTTCTTGGTGGTGGCTGCCATTTTCCTCACTTCGATTAAGGGTCCGTTTGTTTGCCAGGAAAACATTTTCTGAAAAATGTCTTCCTAGTTTTCCAGTGTTTGTTTGACTGAAAACATTTTCCATTTGGAAAATGTTTTCCAAGACATGGGTAAAATGTCTTACGTTTTAGGGAAAATGTCTTACAGATTTCATTTCTGTAAGACATTTTCCGGTTCCTCCTTCATCCAGGCAAAAGTCTTTCTCCTTCTTCTGTTCTTCATTCCTTTTTGTTCTTCTGTTATTCATCTTCTAGTCCATCGCATATCTTCTCTTCTCAGGCTGCTGTTTCGTTTCCTCTCTTTCTCAGGAAAATCTCATTCCTCTTCGCTGGGTCTTGGCTTAAGGTATGGCATAAAGCTCTTTTCTTTCTTCTTGTTCTTTACTTGTCCACATTTTAACTAATTTTATGCCTAAAATTTTATGCCTTTCTTTGTTTCTTTAGCTAGGCAAGAAACTTGAATGATTTTGGGATTCCCGAGCTCAAATTTTTAGAAAAGAGAAATATCGGAAACAAGCTTGAAATTGATACTGATCGGTTTCAAAAATCTCTAATTTTTGTTCTTTTCGTTGTTGATCTCTCTTCAGATTCATCTTCTTATTTCGGTTCCTCAATATTCCGTTGTTGTTTCAGGTAATTCTTCTATTTTTGAATCGAATTTCTGTTAGATTTTGTTGCTGTTGATTCGATGAATTTTTAGTCAAAATGAGTTGAAATTGATTGAAACTATTTCTAATAGATGATAACAAAAAAAAGGACTTCTTTTTTGGCTGATTGAACTGGTTACTTTCGGTTCATTGAATGGCTGATGGATGTATGTATTCTTGTATGTATATAAACCAAAGCTCTATTTTGATCGAGCGATAAAAGCAAGATTTTAATTACTGGATATTTTTGTGGATGAAGTTAATCATGTGCTTGTTTCAGTTATGATGCCCTTCATCTTGTTTCAGTCTTCTTTATTCAAGTATTGTTGTTTGAAGTATTTTCTACTTCTTGTGAGTTACATTCTAGAAAGGTATAATCTTTGCTTGGCACTTTCCACAATAAAATCCGAGGTATCAGTCCTTTTTATTATATAAACTCTGCAGCTGATGCTGAAACTTCACTGTTCCAAAACACATGTTTGATGGTATGTGATGTGAATCAGATTACGTGATTTTAAAATTTTCTTTGTTTATTCCATGTGAGGTTTAGGTTCTTTGATTATCTTAATTAGCCAAATATTCCCCCCCAAAAAAATGGCAAAATAGCTTTAACATAGACTTCTGAAGTTAACATATCAAATCATTTTCATGTTTCTGTGGGATTTGAACATATTTTTTATGAATGCTTGTGATTTGTTTTGTAATTGCCTTCATATATCAAACATAAAATATTTTGCTCATAGTAATGTAGACTAAATCATAGAGAAGATTCAATATTTTGCTCACAAATCTGATAAACTAGCAGTTAGAATTGGAGTTTCTTCCATGTTGGATTACCTTTTTTGAAACCATTGATTACCCTATAATCACATTGACATTCTAAAACATAATTTATTCCATCTATTGTAATCAGAAATTTAAGAGAAAGAAATAAGACATGATAATCTCTTAATCCAAGTTTAAACGAAATAAACAGAATTTGTTCCATCTATTAGGAATGCTAGAATCCACTTTCTGTTCATTATTCTTTTGTTGTTTTCTCTTTTGAGTAGCCATGGCAGCTCGTAGAATCTCTTCATTACTTATTCGTTCACTCTCTGTTTCTTCTTCATTTGTTTCTACTTCTTTGTTTTCATCTCTAGGTGCCCAACCATCCCTTTTCTCTTGGTTTTTGATTTAACATAGTAGTTTTCTGTTTGGTTGTTGAGAAACTGAAAGAAAATAAAGGAAGTTGTTGGTTTGTGTTCTTTTTCGAAAGGTTCAAGCTTTGTGCTTTGAAGCTTTTGTTTGACTGTTTTCATATATTTTTATTTCTGATCAGTTTTCTTACCATCTAAAGTTTATTTTTTTGTCATGAAAATGTAATCTGGTGCCACATTTTGTTTGTAAATGTGCTTGATTCTTGTGCTTGTTGTTTTTGTAAATGATGCACCTTTTCAGTTTTTCCCAGAACATGAGCTGCCAATATCAGAAACCATGACCCTTATCGCTTCGAATAGTCTTTCACTCGTCTTGTAATTTTTGTCTTTGTAGTCTAGCAAAAGGGATTGGCTTATCCTGTACATGGAATTAGCAGCCAATACCTTGATAGGCCACTTTGAAAGGCTTGTTTTTGAAACAGCGGCATACATTAGTCAGATAGATTTTAGTTTTAACATCATCTCAAGCTTAGTATGAGAACGATTTTGGGGGGTTTTGAGCTTGTATTCATTTATCTTTCCTTGATATAATTTGAATGTGTAAGCATTCTATGGAACTCTTTAGTAGAAATGAATACTGAATTGAATGAATATTGAAATTGTATGTATGCCAAATAAAACAAAAATTATTAGTATGTATGCCATATATAAGTATACCATGTTAATTTTTAGGAGTTTTCATTTATTTAAAACTTATTAAATTATGAAAAAGAAGAAGCCATACTTCATTCTTATTACATGAAAATTCAAAGAAAAAATTGTTAATTATTATTAAATGATGTTTAAAAGATACTTTTAGAAACACTTGTTATTTTGGTAGGATTACAAATATTGCTTTTTTTAGTTGGAGGGTCATGATTATGCTGATAATCAACTCCTTGAAAGAATATATAAAGAATGTTGAAGGGTTTATTTTAATTGCATGTTCATGATGGGTATAATAAGATCCAAAAGATTATGATTATTTGTTCAATCATAAGCAAGTGATGGTATATGATTTCTTTTTTTTTTTAAGTAAAGAACAGATGATGCATGGACATCTCCCTCTATGATTAAAACTTTGGCAGCTAAAAGGAAATGCTCAATTTGTGTATATATAAAAAATAATTAAAAATATAGAGTTACAAAAATGAATATTAATAAAAAAAGTCCACTAAAAGCAATGTATTATATAAAATGTTATTGCATTAATTGAACATAAAGATGATTACTTTAAGTAATAGTAAATGGTTTTCGTAGCAAATTGCACTTACCACACTCTTTTAAGGTTTGTTAACGTATCGTTATGATAATAATAAATTATACTAGATACAATAGTTGACCACTATATTAATAATATGATTGTTTATGTTTTCATAGGGTGTTTATTAAAAAATCCACAGTATTTTACTTACTATTAATAATATATATTTCAATCTAAATCATTAATCCTTACATTAAATATAATATCACTGCTATAAATGATTCAATTAATCTTGAAGAAAGACAAAAAAATAATAATAATAAAAGGAAACAAAAGGGGAAGTGCATGGAAAACATGTTGAACTTTCCTGGTCAGTGCAGATACTTATATCGTTGTTTTATTAAAAATTATAAATGAATATCAGATATCTTCATGAGCTACTAGTGTATCATATATCAGTTTTCATATATGTATGTATGCACTTTAGTCATGGTAACTTTATTCATATATGTGATCTTATGAAAAGCTTGAATCTTTTTTGTAGTGATCAAATATTTGTGTGGCATTATTTTGTGTAGATGGATCGTAGTCAAGATCAAAATTCAATTGTCGGAGTCGTGGCTTTAGTTTTAGCTTTTGGGGCTCTTTGGATTAAAAAATTAAAAAACTAGGAAGGAAATTTCTTCTCACCCTCGTGTGAATCGAGATTATAAAAGATAAAATTATATTAATAGTATTTTATATAGTGGTGACCAACATTGTATTAATGTGATAAGGATGAGACCGATTGCCTTTTTTAATTTGTGTGATATTCTTGGTAGGAATAATTTGTTACAATCAACTAAATCTATGAATATTAGGGAGCAAGTAGTTATATTTTTACATATAATTGGTCATAATGTAAGGTTTCGAGTGATTGGATCTAGATATTATAGATTAACTGAGACAATTCACCGTTGCTTTGGGGTTGTATTGAGAGCTATTTTGAAATTGTATAAACTAGTTATTAGATTACTTGATGAGTCAACTCCCAGTGAAATCAGAAACAATCCAAGGTTTTATCCTTATTTTAAAGATTGTATTGGAGCATTAGATGGAACTCATGTTCGTGCATCCGTTCCACTTAACATTCAAGGAAGATTTCGTATGTAACACCCCTAACTCGTAACCATCGCCGGAATAGGGTTAAGAGGCATTACCGGACATATCAAAACTTTTACGATCATTTCACAAACATACAATGCACTATCATCATAACATAGCAAATAATATACATGGAGTCCCTTTTAAAGGTCTACGAGACCTTAAACAAGCATTGAAAATAGGTCGGGACTAAACCGAGCACATAAAAAATTTTCTGAAAATTTAAAACATTTTTCAAAGTTACAGAGGTCACACGCCCGTGTGGTCAGGCCATGTACCTCACACGGCATTACACACACCTGTGTGTCTAGGCCGTGGCAAAACAGGGCATACATACTAACTTGTCCACACGTCCGAAGACACGCTCATGTGCTTAACCCGTGGTCGACACTGACTTATTTCACACAGCCAGTCACACGCCCGTGTGTCTAGCCAGTGTGCAAGTCTGACTTGTTTCAATTTGCAAACTTAAGAGACACGGTCGAGCCACACACCCGTGTGCTCAACCGTGTGGGTAAATATAGGCCATTTGCTAGGCCAATTTGCCACCCAAAATTTGGGTCATACCTACAAACATCACACAATTATCAATTCATATCCCAAAGGCAACCATAAAACTTACCAAACTTGACCACTTCATTTGGCCATTCATGAGCACAATAAAAACATACCAAATTCCACTTCCACATTCATAATCAACCATTTAAATTGACCAAAAACATTTCTAACCATAATATCAAATACCATAGCCTATACATGCCATAAAACCAAGTCATAAAGGGTATAAATACCAAAATCATTAGCCAAATAGTGTGATGCGATCTCTGCCGACTTCCAACCCGAGCAAACATCCGAAAAATATATAAACATAGAAAAAAACACACAGAGTAAGCTTTGAAAGCTTAGTAAGCCATAAGAAAATAAATCATTTCAATAATGTTTATAATTCGATTTAACTAGGCCGAATTTAACAATTCTCAACCACATAAACATTCATCATAATTGCAATTTCTTAAAACCACATTAGGTAACTTCACTAGGCTTAATTATGGATGGACATATAAACCATGTTTTCAAATTCATATATCAACCATTAGCTCATTCATATGATTAAGCTTCCACAATTTCATTACATACCAACCGAATCATTGTCATTTATTACAATTTATTCATAAAAATATATCAATTTCTTTTTATACACTTCCAAGCCCGAATAACCATAACAAATCACACAACAAAGCCAAGTTCCGTGTTTCATAATTCTCATGTCCGAAACATAGAACCATAATTTCATTTAACGATCATATATAACACATCATTCATTATCATATATTTCACATATATCATCATTTTAATCATATTCACATTTCATATCCGAATTTCATATACAAATCATTTGTACCTGAATCATATATGGCGAAAGCACAATTACAATTCTACATTTCTTATATGATTCATTTGTTCGTAGTTCACTTGCTAATATCCACATCTCATTTTCACATAAACCATATAACAAATAATCATAATAATACTCACTTTCATTGCTCAAATTCATATTCATCACAACATACATGATTCGGATGCACATTCATATACTCATTTATTTCTCGGAATGCCCGTTGAACCGTTCGGAATCAAATAGGATACTTGGATAGGTCAGAAAACTCGTGCAATGCCAACGTCCCAGACGTGGTCTTACATGTAATCAATATCGATGCCACTGTCCCAGATAGGGTCTTACACGAAATCAAATACGATGTCGATGTCCCAGACATGGTCTTACACGTAAATCTCAAATCGATGCCAACGTCCCAGACGTGGTCTTACACGATAACACATATCAAAATCCTATGTCATGACATATGTATCCTAACTATTCCTATGGTTCGTACGGGGCTTTTCGGACGTCGTAATTCTATCGATTCAAACTCGTAACTAGTTCTCCAACTCTTAATTCAATTCGACATATACACATATATTTATTAAATATCAATTTAGCACATATAACATATATATACATTCAAATTTAACAGCATTTATTTACTTATGAACTTACCTAAATGCGGATGCGAATCGGATTTAAACGACTAATCGATAACTTTCGATTTTCCCGATCCAAATCCGATTTCCACTTTTGCAAATCTAATTAATATCAAAATTTAACTAATTTATTCAAAAATTCATTCAATTTCATCCAAATCACATAAATAGGCATTTTACACTTTAGCCCCTAAAATTTCACATTTTCACAATTTAGTCCTTATCACATAAAATTGTAAATTCATAAATTAAGGACAAGCCAATACTAGCCGAATTTTACCCAAACTACTAGCAGCCCATATTTTTAGTTTATTCACACATTTAACCATGAATTTTACACTTTTCTCAATTTAATCATTAATTGACATTTTTGTCAAAAATCACTTTATAAAACTTGTTAATCTAGCTTCAAACTTTAATAATCTATCATAAAACATCTAAACAACCAAGCATTCAACAATGACATCTTTCAAAATCTATAACAGTTTCAAAAACAGAGATATGAGCTAGCTAGGTTAAGCTGTAACGAGCTCAAAAACATAGAAATTATTAAAAACGGAGTTAAAACCGTACCTATTTGAGCAAAAACACCATAACCGAATGTCAAGCTCTTCCATGGTTGTTTTAAACCCCATTTTTGGTTGTAAAATGAATGGAAGATGATAATATTTGGCTTTGTTTTATTATTATTAACTTTAATTACCTATTTACCTTTTTACCTTTAAAAACATTAATAATTACACCAATGCCACTCCACTAACATCCACTAACTCATAAATGGGCTATTTTACACATAAGGACCTTCACTTTTAATTTCTATAGCTATTTGACACCTTTAGCTTATAGAACCCAACTTTTACGCTTTACGCGATTTAGTCCTTTTTACCGAATTAACAACTTAAATGATAAAATTTCTTTACGAAAATTTCACACAACTCTAATATCATGCTGTAAATACTAAAATAATAATAAAATAAATTTTTCAATGTCGTATTGTGGTCTCAAAACCACTGTTCTGACTAGGGTCTAAACCGGGCTATTACATCGTAGCCGTAAAGGGGGACGACACAAAATGTATTGGCTGCCATTACATTTGATTTGAAACTTTCCTATGTTCTAGCTGGTTGGGAAGGTAGTGCACATGATTCTCATATTTTAAGTGATGCACTTTCACGCCCAAGAGGATTAAGAATTCCGGAAGGTAATAATTATCATTAAATACCAAATAGTTCTAATAAGCTCATAATTTATTAGTATTAATTATGTTTTGTAAAATTGTAGGTAAATATTATCTTGCTGATGCTGGATATGTCATCCGAAATGGATATATTACCCCATATCGTGGTGTCCGATATCATTTAAAAGAGTTTAGTACTCAGGGGCCTGAAAATGCAAAGGAACTCTTTAATCTTCGACATTCATCATTGCGAATCACTATTGAATGTATTTTTACGATTTTGAAGAAATGGTTTCGTGGATTAGATGCTGAACCATTTTGAAATTTTCAAACTCAAGTAGATATAGTTTTGGCTTGTTGTATCATTCATAATCATATAATGGGAGTTGATCCTAGTGATTTACTTAATCAAGGATTATACGAGGAGCCTGAGTCTGATTTGATAATACCAACTCTTACGGAGCGAGAAGAAAGAGAAGAAGCAAGAGAATGGTCTGCTAAGAGAGATGAAATTACACAAACTATGTGGACTGATTATATGGCTAGAAATATTAGGTAGGTTTAGGGCTTAGGGTTATTGTTTCTATGTTAAGTATGTTTTAGTATTAAAATTATTAATTTTTTTTTTGTTAATGTTGGTTGGATAATGATATTGAAATTTTAGTTTAATGGATTTTGAAATTATTATGTCTTGAATTTATTAGATATTGATTATGTTTTAAGCTTGTTAGATATTGAATTTATTATGTTTTAAGCTTGTTGGATATTGAAATGATTGACAATGACAATTATTAATGTAGAATGGATAAGGGCAACAAAGAAGGGACCTCAAAGCAATTCAGGTGGACAAAACTGATGGAACATCTTTTTCTTGAAATTCTAGTAGAGGAGGTGTAACACTCCAAACCCGGCCTAGAAGTTAGGCCCGAATCCGGCGTGTCACATAGAAGTGTTTTTCAAAACCAGGTTTCCTGTTGTTAAAACATGTTTGAGAGTTAAAGCCTCTTTGTTAAAACTCAAAACACTTGAGCAATTGTTGTAACAACCCAAACCCGGCCCAAACATTACGACCGAAACTGAGTTATTACGAAGTAAAACCTTGTGAACACCATTAAAAAAACATTTAATTTCCAAAAACTCCTTGTTTTCGGTTGTCTTGTTTAAGCTACCCTTAGATCTAATTTGGAGTTTTATTTAAGTCCAATTGTTATACCAGTTTCAAGTGTGCCCGATGGCACGAATAAACCTTTTCGTGTTAATAATAAAAACATGTGATTTAATTCAATTTTAAAAGTATAGTCTTGAGTAAATATCCAACGTAAAACAAATAACGCAACTATAGTTTATGGAGGCCTTATTACAACCCAAAATAAAATTAAACAAATTTAAAGATTCAGAAATTAAAATCCTTTGCATGGCCGCCTCGAGTCCCACCTAGCCCTCAACCGCCATCTACGAGTCACCAAAAATGTTAAAGGAGAAGGTGAGTCACCAAGACTCAGATGTAACCCTTCCCCGGTTAATACAACATTTCATACACAACATATAACAGCTTAATTAAGCAAAGTATCATGTACCCAACCTAGCCAACCAAACACCTTTGTCTACCCCACGTGGTACCAAACCACCGGTGACCGTAGTCACGATGTGTTACCAAAACACCGGTGGTGCCAAACCACCGTGACATATAGTCACAATGTGCTACCAAAGCACTGGTGTCCATAGACACAAATCGGGTGATGGGGCCAACCCATCGTGTGATACCAAATCACCGCGCATTTATCCCATATCTCAAGTGGGGCCAACCCACGGTGGTGTTAACCACGTGGACAAGTCGCTATGAGGTACCAAACCTCTGAGGTACCAAACCTCTGGTGACATATAGTCACAGTGTGCTACCAAAGCACTGGTGCTCGTCAGCACGATATCACTGCCCCCTCCTCTCATCAACCCACATAGTCAACAGTCACATATAGATTTATCATATGTATTATCACAGCATGCTTCCCAAAAGCATTATTATCAATCTCATACAAATAGAGACTTACCGGTATCCTCGCTTGTACCATTAAGGCACTAATGCCATATCTACATAGAGCAGATTTACACATAACATACACTTAATACACTTTATTAACTATTATAAGTGTGTATGTACACACCTGTCACCCACGAATAACCTAAATCCCGGATGAAGAAGTCGGCCACCTTAGATCCACTAGCCCCTATATTCGGCCAAACATGGGAGTTAGTACTATGGCCTATTCGGCCAAACCGAATATTAAAAAGGGTTCTCTTTTTGAACCCTAATCCTTACCCGAGTGTCTTTGAACCCAAATCACTATACTCTGAATGATTTTACTTCCCTGAAATCGGCAACTATTAGTAGCCACTTAATAGCCTTTGGCTTTTCCTTAATCATTTGAAGAATAATCTTTTATAAGTAAGCACTTACCACCACTTAAACAAAACCGATTGTCAGAGAATGCAAGATCTGATCTCACTGCTTTGAGATCCCGAAGTGCCTATCATTGATTCACACTGGTTAGAACCTTGCTACTGATTGCCGAAATCGCACCTCTCCTTGTAAAAGAAACCGGCGAAAAAGAAAGAAAAGGAGGATGGACATTCGGCCAAGATCACTTACCACCTCCTCAACCGATTGAAGGAGAGTCTAGAGGAGATTATTCCTGCTTGCTATTCGGCCAAGATGCTACCAAAAAGAAAGAGAATTTCGGCACTTCCAATGGTATATTCGGCCAGAGAGAGTTAATAGGGAAGGAAAGAAGTTTCAGCTAAAGAGCTTGAAAGAACAAATAAAAGAGCACAAGGGAGAGGGGTTAGGGTTTTTCGGCAACTAGCAAAATTGAAGAAAAGAAAAGAATGGTGCTAGGTTGCTCCCTTTATAGACATTCGGCACCCCTAGCAAAGATTGCCGTCCACTCCTCTCATGAGGAGTCCAAATTTCGCCAACTCCTTGTTTCTCTCTTGGCCACTAGTTTGAAATAATTCAAATCACTTTGAATTAATAAAAATAATCTCCTAATATCCCATCCATTATCCTTGAATATCTTCTCCTAATTACTATAAATAAAACTCTTCTATTATCCTCTAATATTTACACCTAATAAAAGAGTTTGAAGGAGAAAACTCTCCCCCTTGTGCCATCCAAAAAAAAGAACTAAAAGGATTTCCGTGACTCAACCAAGGCTCTCTCTTGCTCCTTGGTGGCGTCACATGTAGCTCTTAAGTGGGCTTCTTTTGCCACTTTACCAAGGCCTAATTAGTGTTAAATTACCCACATTTATTCTTATAACACCCACTTACCAAGGCTTCCTTCTTTTAAAAGTTAAAACTAAAATTTCCTACCAAATCGAGCCAACACAAAGCCTTAAATTGATCATTATTATTCCATAAATAATGACTCAAAGAGCTCATATACATAAGAAAAATAATTTATTTCCAAATAGCCCCGTTTTTGGGATGTTACAATTGTTATCCACTTGCAAACGTAATTACTTTTAAAACTTTATCTGTTGCGGAAGCATATTTAAAATAAATAATTTACGTAAATGTGATGTTTAAAAATTGAGTAGCAGAAGCATTTTGAAAACGTTGTGGAAACGTAGTGTTTTGAAGACAATTATCATTTTGGAAATCGTATCCAACTTTTAGCAGTTAGAAAACATCATAAATAAATATCAGAAATAATAAGTTAAAATTAAAGAGGCCCTATAACAACCCAAATAAAAATATTTAAAAGTAAATAATCAAAACAGCAAGCATAAGCAGTGTGTGGTCTTTTCTGAGTCCCTCGCAGCTCCGATCCGTCTAAGGCTGAGGATTACCTGCACAGTTAAAAACGGGGTGAGTTTATGAAAACTCAGTGTGTAATCCCCTTACTAGAGTAACAATCAGTATTCAAAAACAGAAACTGAAACAGCCTGGGCCAAAGCCCTTTAAGAGTAACAGTACAGTCAGTTCAAAGCATACGTGAGTCAAAGCCCACTACAATATCATTTGGGTCACAAATGATAATCAATCAATTGGGCCTAGCCCAAACCAATATCGTAACAAGTGGCCTAAGCCCGAAGATGAAAGGATGATCTCATAAATGGATATGCAATAGTATGAGGATGCATCCCAACCCAGTCCAGCCAACACACCTCCCGTACCAACCAACACACCACGTGGGGACCAAGTCGACCCACCCAAACAAAGACACCAATAACGCACTTAGTCATGCACAATAACGCAAACCTAGCTGCTAATAATAACGCAACATAGCTGCTAATAATAGTATATGTGGCTGAGCCACTAAAATCAGATTACATGGCGATGCCATTATAACAGTAAAACGTGGCAAAACCACTAGTACATAATACTAACGCAGCAGAGCTGCTAATAACAGTGAACGTGACCAGGCCACTAATGTAACACCCCTAACCCGTATCTGTCGCCGGATTAGGGTTACGAGGCATTACTCGACCCAACACAAATCAATGCACTTTTATAAAAGTTACAACTTTAATAATGTATACCAATTCATACTATCAAAGATAAACATGTATATCTCGTCTAATATCAAAACATTAACTTACATTTCACAAATAATATCATTAACAACTAGCAACCCACTATTCTTTGGATCATTCAAAATCAAAGACTAAATAGGCATATGGTAATTGTTAATTTACTTCATTTCTATAATCAACCTTGCATTCAATCATATACCCTTTTTAGAACGTATGCATCACTTTCGATTTAGTACAATTCTCATTTCATTACTACCTAAGATTATACCATTGACCGATATATTTATTCCACATTAGAGTATATCATAAATATAAATATCAACCAACGCATTTATCACATAATTGCTCATCCCATTCGGCAATGACCATTATATACATATATAACATCATAAACACACCTTAGCACTCATTTCTCATAATCGCATATACCTTAACATTCAATATAAAACTTAGACTCCAAACTAGATCAAATCATAACCAAATATTTGATTTTTTTATTATAAAATTGACATACGGTACATGCAAACAATTGTACATATATTCATTCAATTACTTTAATATACTATATGTATTATTCAAAATCATACAAATGCATTCGTACATGCTACGTATATATATTTTATCAAGGTATAAAATTACCAAAATGCTTACCACAAAACCGTACATATTTAAGCATTATAATCAAGACCTATAAAGCATAAACATATACATTACATCATGCATAAACAAGTCAACCCAAACATAATAAGACAGCCATTTTCGCATGGAATCCTTATACATTCACATTTTCTCCATTTAAAGCATTTCAACAAGTAATTCAGCCTATACATGCCATAGACCTTGGGTTCGAAAACAAAAAGGTACCAAAAGAGATGATAATGTGATTGACTTCGACGACGATCCCCGAGCTCGAGCTTCAACTTCAAGATCTAATGAACAATGCATCAAACACACCAAGTAAGCTATTATAGCTTAGTAAGTTTTAAGCATTAGAAAAATATACAAATAATCAATATAAAATTTTAAATCAACCAACATGATCATTAACCAATCCATAAACACAAATAAGCATATCTTGTTACCATTCATTAATTCACCATTTCTAATAGACCTCGAACCGGACATTCACACGCCATAATCCATTTCGAATCAAGCTCAAAAATAAATAATTATGTTACATTTCTATAATTTCATATACAAGAATAACTCACCTCGATAGTACTAATTTATTTATTTGTCATATATTACTTACCTGTATTGTATACCATTTCTCGATTCCTTTCATTCAATTATCAAGGTCTCTAGCCAATTTAACCACCCGCACACGTAGGACAAATCTTTACGTAACGTATCGCACACTTAGTGCCGTTACTTGCAATGTATCGCACACTTAGTGCCATTGCTTATTTTCCGCACATTTCGTGCCAATCGACCGATTTCGCACACACACGAGGCTTTCTGTAATAGAATTCGCACACATAGCACCCTTAGCCGATCATTTCCTCAATCATATAAACACATAATTTCACTATCATTATCATCTATACACCATTTAAAAACACATGTTAATCTTAATTCATTCCTCCATCTCAACACCATCACATTTGGCAATCCCTAATACACATAAAAATACATATTCAATATTCGAACATTATTATTTACCCTAATTTCTTTACATATAAACTCATTCAAATCAAGTATCAATACTTGTATCAAATCATATACTAACCAATGTACTTTCAACCCATCCATACTAAAAAGAATTCATTATACCTTCGGCCATATGAAATAAAACATACTTAATGACATTTAACACATGTATATCAATATAGGCTAAATTTTAATTCTTTCCAATTGCTTAAAACTTACTTCGGAAGTCGATGAATTTGAGTGTCCCGGCTATTCGTTTAATTTAGCTTTTCCCCGATCCACTCCGGTTTCTTTTTGTTCTTGGTCTAAAACAATTCCAAATAAGCTTATTTAATTACATTTCCATTTAATTTAATCCATAAATACTTGATTTCGCAATTTACTATTGTACCCCCAATATTTATAATATTTACAACTTAGTCCTTGAAGCTCAAAATACAAAATAGCATGAATTTAACTACACCAATTAAGAGCCGAATACTCTTAGTCCCTCTACCAACTCCTTTCTTCAATTTATTTTGCTATTTAGTCCTTTCCAAGATTTTCTTTTTTTTTTATAAATTCACCCTTATGCTAAGCTCCATCAAAGTTTCAAGAAAAATCTAGTTAATCTAAGATGCTTATCACCTATTCTATCATTGACCATACAAATCTCAAATTTCCTTTCATGGCAACATTCAAATTATACCACCAAATCAAAATTTCGGGTATGAGCTAGTTAGATTTCATGGTAACAAACTTAAAAATGCTAAAATTAACAAAAACTAACTTCAATTTCTCACCTTATTTGAACATGCATAGGTCGAATGTTTTAGAGCTCAAACCCCTCTCTTTTCTTCAAGTTTCAGTGATGAGAAAGGAAGATGATGATATTTTCCTTTTTGTTTTCTTTATTTTAATGATATCACCTTATTAAATTATTATTACATATTATTATTATTATAAAATATACATTAATAATTTCCTATCATGATTGCCGTCCACTATCATTTTTCTTTAGGGTAATTTGACATGCAAGTCCATACATGCAAGAAACAAATCAATTAAACCATCCAACTTAATAAAGGCTACTTTTACTACTTTAAGTATTTAATCCTTTCACTTAAATTAGTCACCCAAACACACAAATTAATATATAATATTTTAACACATGCTTGACAACATAACATAGATATCAAATTAATAATAAAAAATATTTCAGATTCGTGGTCCCGAAACCACCGTTTCGATTAGGGTCGTAATTGGGCTGTTACAACTAAAATTAGTATACATAGCGAAGCCACTAGAGCAGTAAAATGTGGCAGAGCCACTAGTACAGTACTTCCTCCAACACAAGTCCCAACCCCATGCAATATGTCGTGTATGTCATGCTCAATCATTACATGTGTATGCAAAATGGCCATGCTTAGTAACAGTCATTTCAACACATATTAACAGCATATCAGACACACGTCCACAGTCAAGTCAGTTAAAACACAGTCATACGATCACAGTCAAATTGGTCAAATCATAGCACAAGTCAGTCATTTTACCCTATAAGGGTATGCCGGTAATCCTACCCCTCAGAGGTATTTCGATAATTCTACCCTACGGGGTAATTAGGTGATTCTACCCTACAGGGGTAATTCGGTAATTCTACTCTACAGGGGTATTTCAATAATTTCACAAATTAGGGTATTTCGGTAATTTTGTAAATCGGTGTATTTCAGTAATTTGTAAACTAAGGGTATTTCAGTAATTTCATAAATCACGGGTCTTTCGGTAATTTTACAAATCAGGGGTATTTCAGTAATTTACAAATCGAGGGTATTTTAGTAACTTTACAAACCGAGGGTATTTTAATAATTTTACAACTCAAGGGTATTTCGGTAATTTCGCAAACTAATGGTATTTGGATAACTTTACGACTCGAGGGTATTTCGGTAATTTCACAAACCAAGGGTATTTCGGTAATTTTATGACCTCCTAGAAGGTCTACAGTCACCTCGAGAGGCTTAAGAAACCTAATTTGACTTAACGGTGAAAAATGGCCTGAGGCCCATTACCCTGCCAAAGTGGGCCCACACACTCGTGTGGCCCATTTAGCCTAGAAACAACCACGACTATGGGACAACCCAAATCAATAACTTATCACATCACAAACATTTCATCTGTGTGGGCCCACAAGCCCATTGAGCCCACACGACCCCCTTTCGGCCATACGCGGCCCAAACACCTAAGTCATGTGCGCGACCTGATAAGCTTGTCTATTTCACATTTAACAGTGAGATTCAACCCAATGGGCCCACGGGCCCATCGGGCCCTCTCGGCCCATCAAGGCCCAGGACGGCCCATGCCATGTGCGTGTCATGAAAAGCCTCCCTATCTCCCATTCGACAGTCTAACTTGCATTCGCAGGCCCTACGGCGCATTGGGCCCATCGAGGCCCATTCTATCCCAAGTGGCCCACTACGGCCCAAGCCCATGAATTTGCTCATGGTGGCCTTCCTCATCAGACGCTCATGCTCTGTGAGCTCGGCTCACCAAACGCGCGATCGCACGCTCGTATGGCATCGTTCGCCGGTATTTCGGCTTTTAGGCATAATACCGATCAACAGTCAAGATAATACAATATACACACCTTCGACTTTTCAACCGATTAACAATCAGAACAGTGTATATGGATACACACCTTATCACGTAGAGTACTAAATAATCACAAGCGCCTTCACCTATACAAAATATAACACACAGTTAACTCAATTAGCAAAAGAATTGGGAGATCTCTATTCCAAACACCTAATCATGAGATTTACTATCACTTGCATTCACTAGAACGATCTACTGCGATTTGCCTAGTTAAACCAAAGTTTGATGCCGTCACCCTTCTGCATCCAGGCGGAAAGTCTCGAATCGTTGACACCCTACGCCGTTTAAACTTGGGAGTGGAGGCTATGTGCACAGTCTCGGCCGGCACCTTTGCCCCCACCCTATGGCTAGAATCCCATTTGCTCATCAAGAACACAATCTAACAGAACCGGAGTCAACACGAGATAACAAGAAGAAACGAGATAACAATGCGATGGGCCTAGGGCCCATTCTCGGCCCAAATGAGCCCACACACTCGTGTGACCCATCCAGCCCAAATCCAGAAACAGATATGAGATTCACATAGTCTAGTCCAATATTTACTACACAATCATACAACTTATCCGACTGGGCCTACGGGCCCATTGGCCTCACATGACCCATTTCAGCCCATCGTTGCCAAACAGGCTAAACCCACAAGAACACTCATGATGGCCTCAACTATCGCGTCGAAGCTCCCACACGTGCGCTCACATGCTCGTGTGGCTACTAACACCGTGTGACCGGTATTTCGGCATTTGTCGCTCTACAGCTAGAGCAGTGCAAAATACACACTTGATAGGGATCTGGAGTTAATCCGCGCTCCGAACACTCCTATGCCCAAACACCAACCAAGGTATCCTTACTCTCCTCATAGATCGCTCTATTTAAAGTCAGCTTCTTGCCTACTCTCACGCTAGCTTCCCAATATGGGATCCCTCCATCAATCTTCCAAAACTGTCCCAAATTAGCAAAATAGTTACGTTTCGCATGCAAGGGGTTTCGAACCTCAGACCATTAGGACACTCCACACGCCACTTGCCACATTTACCAGTAGACTCGTTGTGTAACAAAACAAGCACAACTAAATATAAGTCTATGGGCCAAAGTCTAAGTTCATTTAAAAGGAAATCAAAATGAATTGCAAGCGCCAAGACTTGAACCCATGCTCCCTTGCAACCTTAATGACGCCTTGCCACTTGACCACTCACTTCCTTGTGTCATTTTTTTCCCACAATTTATTCTTAAAGCCTACTTACTTACTCCCAGGGTTTTATTCACCTAAAACCAAAATTTTTCCTAAAGCCCAGGTTTGAACCCGGGACTTCATGGAAGCCCCCTAGCCTTCCAAAATCACTCACCTAATAGGTCCAACTCGCATCAGTGCCGTTCTCTTGTTCTCAAAAAAATTTTAAACGCTCCAATGCCCAAGGCCCAATAGGCCCAATTCTACTAGGCCCAAAAATTCGGGGCGTTACAATTCTACCCCCTTAAAGAAATTTCATCCTCAAAATTTCCAACTATAGGAATAGTCGCACATCCTAACCTAGCACACTACTCTCTCGCTGCACACTCTGATCTTAATAACATAAGCATGCACCACACTATCTATCCATCAGAGCGGATGGATATCACACGCAAATCATTTCCAGAATATACATAGAATAAATACAAACTCTAAGTTTAAGTATAGCCATACATTCTAATATCTAAGAAATCATAGTATCTTTATCTACTGCTTTTCAATGAAACCAATAACAGTTTCAGAAACTTACGGATTTGGCGCCGGAGACTCGGTGTACCACACTTTTGGAAAATGGTCAATACAATTTCAGAACTTTAAATGTTTTCAAGCCTTTTTGAAACAATACTTTTAGAAATTCAATTTTGAAGACCCAATCCACAACCGAGTTTTACAACCGGGCTCTGATACCATTAAATGTAACACCCCAAACCCGGCCTAGAAGTTAGGCCCAAATCTGGCGTGTCACAAGGAAGTGTTTTTCAAAACCAGGTTTCCTGTTGTTAAAACTTGTTTGAGAGTTAAAGCCTCTTTGTTAAAACACAAAACACTTGAGCAATTGTTATCCACTTGCAAACGTAATTACTTTTAAAACTTTATCTATTCCGGAAGCATATTTAAAATAAATAATTTACGTAAATGTGATGTTTAAAAATTGAGTAGCAGAAGCATTTTGAAAACGTTGCGGAAACGTAGTGTTTTGAACACAGTTATCATTTTGGAAATCGTATCCCACTTGTAGCAGTTAGAAAACATCATAAATAAATATCAGAAATAATATGTTAAAATTAGAGAGGCCCTATAACAACCCAAATAAAAATATTTAAAAGTAAATAATCAAAACAAGAAGCATAAGCGGTGTGTGTGGTCTTCTCCGAGTCCTCTCAGCTCCGATCCGTCTAAGGTCGAGGATTACTCGCACAGCTTAAAAACGGGGTGAGTTTACAAAAACTCGGTGTGTAATCCCCTTTACTAGAGTAACAATCGGTGATTCAAAATAGAAATCGAAATAATGCAGGCCAAAGCCCTTTAAGAGTAACGATCTGATCGGTTCAAAGCATACGTGAGTCAAAGCCCACTACAATATAATTTGGGTCAAAGCCCATAACAAAATCAATTGGGCCTAGCCCAAACCAATATCGTAACAAGTGGCCTAAGCCCAATGATGATGATGAGATCTCATAAACAGATATGCAACAAGATGAGGATGCATCCCAACCCACCCACCGCCACACACCTCCCGCACCAACCAACACACCACGCGCATCGACCAAGTCGACCCACCCACCCAAAGACACCAATAACGCAGCCTAGTCGCTAATAATAACGCAAAGAAATCGCTAATAATGATATCGTGGTCGAGCCACTAAAATCGACATACATGGCGATGCCACTATAACAGTAAAACGTGGCAAAGCCACTAGTACATAATACTAACGCAGCAGAGCTGCTAATAACAGTGAACGTGGCCAGGCCACTAAAATCAAGATACGTGGCGAAGCGACTAAAGCAGTAAAACGTGGCAGAGCCACTAGTACAGTACTTCCTCCAATACAAGTCCCAACCCCATGCAATATGTCGTGTATGTCATGCTCAATCATTATATGTGTATGCAAAATGACCATGCTTAGTAACGGTCATTTCAACACATATTAACAGCATATCAGACACGCGCCAACAGTCAAGTCAATTAAAACATAGTCATACAATCACAGTCAAATCGGTCAAATCATAGCACAAGTCAGTCATTTTACCCTATAAGGGTATGTCAGTAATCCTACCCCTCAGGGGTATTTCGGTAATTCTACCCTACGGGGTAATTCGGTGCTTCTACCCTACAGGGGTAAATCGGTAATTCTACCCTACAGGGGTAATTTGGTAATTCTACCCTACAGGGGTATTTCAGTAATTTAACAAATCAGGGTATTTTAGTAATTTTGCAAATCGGGGTATTTCAGTAATTTGTAAACCAAGGGTATTTCAGTAATTTCATAAATCACCGGTCTTTCGGTAATTTCACAAATCAGGGGTATTTCAGTAACTTTACAAACCGAGGGTATTTCAATAATTTTACAAACTGAGGGTATTTCAATAATTTTACAACTCGAGGGTATTTCAGTAATTTTGCAAACCGAGGGTATTTGGATTATTTTACGACTCGAGGGTATTTCGGTAAGTTTGCAAACCAAGGGTATTTCGATAATTTTACAACCTCATAGAAGGTCTACAGTCGCCTCGAACGGCTTAAGAAACCTAATTTGACTTAACGGTGAAAAATAGCCTGAGGCCCATTACCTTGCCCAAGTGGGCCCACACACTCGTATGGCCCATTTAGCCTAGAAACAACCACGGCTGTGCAACGGCACAGCCCAAATCAATAACTTATCACATCACAGACATTTCATCAGTGTGGGCCAACAAGCCCATTGAGCCCACACGGCCCCCTTTCGGCCTTACGCGGCCCAAACACCTAATTCATGTGCGCGACCTGATAAGCTTGTCTATTTCACATTTAACAGTGAGATTCAACCCAATGGGCCCACGGGCCCATCAGGCCCTTTCAGCCCATAAAGGCCAAGGACGGCCCATGCCATGTGCGTGTCATGACAAGCCTCCCTATCTCCCACTCGACAGTCTAACTTGCATTCGCGGGCCCTATGGCCCATTAGGCCCATCGAGGCCCATTCTATCCCAAGTGGCCCACTACGGCCCAAGCCCATTAATTCGCTCATGGTGGCCTTCCTCATCACACGCTCATGCTCCGTGAGCTCGGTTCACCACACGCGCGATCGCACGCTCGTATGGCATCGTTCGCCTGTATTTCAGCTTTTCAACAAAATACCGATCAACAGTCAAGATAATACAATATACGCACCTTCGGCTTTTCAATCGATTAACAATCAGAACAGTGTATACGGATACACACCTTATCACGTAGAGTACTAAATAATCACAAGCGCCTTCACCTATACAAAACATAACACACAGTTAACTCAATTAGCAAAAGAATTGGGAGATCTCTATTCCAAACACCTAATCATGAGATTTACTATCACTTGCCTTCACTAGAACGATCTCATCATGATTTGCCTAGTTAAACCAAAGTTTGATCCCGTCACCCTTCCGCATCCAGGCGGAAAGTCCCGAACCGCTGACACCCTACGCCGCTTAAACTTGGGAGTGGAGGCTATGTGCACAGTCTTGGCTGGTACCTTTGCCGCCACCCTATGGCTAGAATCCCCTTTGCTCATCAAGAACACGATCTTACAGAACCGGAGTCAACAGGAATGCTTAAATCACAACCACAAGGTAACCGATCACCCTAATAAGAAGAAACGAGATAATAATGCAATGGGCCTAGGGCCCATTCTCGGCCCAAATGAGCCCACACGCTCGTGTGACCCATTCAGCCCAAATCCAGCCACAGATATGAGATTCACATAGTCCAATCCAATATTTACTACACAATCATACAACTTATCCGACTGGGCCCACGGGCCCATTGGCCCCACATGACCCATTTCGGCCCATCGTTGCCCAAACAGCCTAAACCCACAAGAACACTCATGATGGCCTCAACTATCGCGTCGAAGCTCCCACACGTGCGCTCGCACGCTCGTGTTGCTACCAACGCCGTGTGACCAGCATTTTGGCATTTGCCGCTCTACAACTAGAGTAGTGCGAAATACACACCTGATAGGGATCTGGAGTTAATCCGCGCTCCAAACACTCCTATGCACAAACGCCAACCAAGGTATCCTTACTCTCCTCATAGATCGCTCTATTTAAAGCCAGCTTCTCGCCTACTCTAAGGCTAGCTTCCCAGTGTGGGATCCCTCCATCAATCTTCCAAAACCATCCCAAATTAGCAAAATAGTCACCTTTCTCATGCAAGGGGTTTCGAATCTCAGACCATTAGGACACTCCACACGCCACTTGCCACATTTACCAGTAGACTCCTTGTGTAACAAAACAAGCACAACTAAATATAAGTCTATGGTCCAAAGTCTAAGTTCATTTAAAAGGAAATCAAAATGAATTACAAGCGCCAAGACTTGAACCCATGCTTCCTTGCAACCTTAATGACGCCTTGCCACTTGACCACTCACTTCCTTGTGTCATTTTTTTCCCACAATTTATTCTTAAAGCCTACTTACTTACTCCCAGGGTTTTATTCACCTAAAACCAAATTTTTTTCTAAAGCCCAGGTTTGAACCCGGGACTTCATGAAAGCCCCTTAGCCTTCCAAAATCACTCACCTAATAGGTCCAACTCGCATCAGTGCCATTCTCTTGTTCTCAAAAAAATTTTAAATGCTCCCATGCCCAAGGCCCAATAGGCCCAATTCTACTAGGCCCAAAAATTCGGGGCGTTACAATTCTACCCCCCTTAAAGAAATTTCGTCCTCAAAATTTCCAACTATAGGAACAGTCGCACATCCTAACCTAGCACACTACTCTCTCGCTGCGCACTCTGATCTTAATAACATAAGCACGCACCACACTATCTATCCATCAGAGCGGATGGATATCACACGCAAACCATTTCCAGAATATACATAGAATAAATAAAAACTCTAAGTTTAAGTATAGCCATACAGTCTAATATCTAAGAAATCATAGTATCTTCATCTACTGCTTTTCAACGAAACCAATAATGCTTTCAAAACTTACTGATTCTACACGAGACTTAGTGTACCACACTTTCGGAAAACGGTCAATACAATTTCAAAACTTTAAATCTTTTCAAGCCTTTTTGAAACAATACTTTTAGAAATTCAATTTTTAAGACCCAATCCATAGCCAAGTTTTGCAACTGGGCTCTGATACCATTAAATGTAACACCCCAAACCCAGCCTAGAAGTTAGGCCCGAATCCGGCGTGTCACATGGAAGTGTTTTTCAAAACCAGGTTTCCTGTTGTTAAAACTTGTTTGAGAGTTAAAATCTCTTTGTTAAAACTCAAAACACTTTAGCAATTATTATCCACTTGCAAACGTAATTACTTTTAAAACTTTATCATTATGGAAGCATATTTAAAATAAATAATTTACATAAATGTGATGTTAAAAATTGAGTAGCGAAGCATTTTGAAAACGCTATGAAACGTAGTGTTTTGAAGACAATTATCGCTTTGGAAATCGTATCCCACTTTTAGCGCTTAGAAAACATCATAAATAAATATCGTAAATAATAAGTTAAAATTAGAAAGGCCCTATAACAACCCAAATAAAAATATTTAAAAGTAAATAATCAAAACAAAGAAGCATAAGCAAAGTGTGTGGTCTTCTCCGAGTCCTCGCAGACTCAGCTCCATCTAAGGTGAGGATTACCTACATAGTTAAAAACGGGGTGATTTTATGAAAACTCAGTGTGTAATCCCCTTACTAGAGTAACAATCGGATTGAGAAACAGAATCGAATACCAGGCTAAAGCCCTTTAAGAGTAATAATCTGATCGGTTCAAAGCATACGTGAGTCAAAGCCCACTACAATATCATTTGGGTCACAGACTCATAATGAGAATCAATTGGGCCTAGCCCAAACAAATATCGTAACAAGTGGCCTAAGCCCGATCGTGATGTGATCTCATAAATAGATATGCAACAAGATGAGGATGCATCCCAACCCATCCCAAACAACACACCTCCCGTACCAACCAACACACCACGTGGGGACCAAGTCGACCCACCCAGCCAGCACACCAATAATGTAACACCCCTAACCCGTATCCGTCGCCGGATTAGGGTTACGAGGCATTACCAGAAATTTTTTTTATCAAATTCAGCATATACATATAAATCAAATACGCATTGTAACATAATTAACTATCAATTTAATCATAGTCGATTTCACTATTAATAATAATATTATATTATCATTGAATATCAAAACACTTACATATATATATATCTCGACTCTATATTACCAAATACACATAAAAATAGTACTATTTAAAAGGCATAATTTACTATTCATTTGGTAATTATTAAGTCATGACCAAATATGCGCATCACTTATACTCATTTCACCAACAAAGTAACAAACACTTTAAACTAATAAACCCACACCAAAACTTTATGCCAAACCGAATTATCCATATAATGTCCAATCTCACTCAAGATCATATACTCATTATGTATAAATATTTTCTTCTAAAAAATATATGACCCGTAATATCATTTACCCCTATATACAAATGGCACTTACTCAAACACATGTAAATAGCACAACCGAATGCTTCGATGCTATTTTAATCCAAAACCTTTATAAATCAAATTCAAACATTTCATAGAAACTACGTTCAAAACTAAAAATTAAATATACCATAATTTGATCGTTATTATAACACATCCAAAAGCCACATATTTAGAGTATAATACAATTATCCCATGACCTTACATAATTTATAAGTATATGCATGTCTATTCATAAACACATAAGATCATCCACCATTCAAAATTTACTATACGATTTACCCAAACTATGTTCATGCATTCATAGATGACATATATGTAATAATAATATAGTATAAATTTCCAAAATAAACTTACCACAACCGAACATACACAACATCATCATTATCAAGCTCAATAATTTAAAACCAACTAACCCAAATATAAAAGAAAAGCCATTTTCGTATGGCATAGGCATATATACATATAATTACATAACATTCATACAAAATCCAAAAGAAATTTTGCCTATACATGCCATAGATTTCTAAAAAAGATTCAATTTATAGAATACCAAGGTTATATGATAGTGCGGATGACTTTGACGAAGATTCCCGAGCACGAGCTAGCCTCCAAAATCTATACCATAATCATATAAACACCCTCACAATAAGCTAACTTAGCTTAGTAAGTTATAAGCAAATAAAAACATAGAATTAATGATTTATAAACAAAGAAGAAATCAATTAAATCATTATTCAATAGTTCATAATAACATTTCTTATAATATACTACCACATTGCAATATCATATGTAATGATTTCACCAAGCCAAATAAGTTCCAATATTCCCTACCCTTTAAGTTTCAAGTTTAGCAATTAATAAACACTTTACATATCAACAATCTTAAGTACAAAAGATACTTACCTCCTTAGCACCACGTTATTAAATTTTCCATGCAAATATTTACTTACATAGTTCATATAATCGCCTTCGTTCCTTGTTTTACGTCTTTGAGAGGTTCGATAATCCCCACACACAGTGCAATTCCCCGTAACGTATCGCACACTTAGTGTCGTTACATATTTCTAGCACACATAGTGTCGTCCCACCGATATCGCACACATAGTGCTCGGTGTTTAATTCCGCACACAAAGTGCCCTTCCACCGATATCGCACACAAAGTGCCATTATCCGAACCTTTCTTTGGTTAAGCAAAGCATATAATTCCAATCTCATACACATATATATCTATATACACAAGAATATGATTTTCCTATAATATTTAAACCTTCTTATTCCATCATTTTTCATTCGGCACAACTAGAATATAACATACTTATTCATTCACCAATATCATATTTGGCTAATTTATCAATAGTCTTTCTCCCATTCAACATCACATTCGACCAAAATATATAAACACCCAATTTCACATTCGATAATTTAATACTCAATCCATTAATTCATCTAATTTCATACATGTGATTATATAAATAATTCAAATAAACTCAATCGCTTATAAACTTACCTCGAAAGTCAAAGAATTTAGGTTTTCCGACTATTCGTTCAACTTAGCTTTTCCCCGATCAACTCCCGTTTCTTTTCGTTCTTGATCTAATCATTTAAAAAATGAGCTCATTCAAATAAAATTTCATTCATTTTAGCCCAAAACACATAATTAAACAATTTACCAATTTTATCCCTAATATTTTGCACCTTTACACATTAATCCAATTTTTCACAAAACATAAAATAAGCTAAATTTGCAAATATTTAGCTATGGCCGAATATTCACTAGGCCTATACAAGCCTCCATAATTCATAAATTTCACAATCTAACCCATCAATTTACTATTTTAAAAATTAAGTCCTAAATACTCAATTTAATCAAAATTTCTAATACAAAATTTAATAATCTAACACATATATTTTATTCAAAGTCATCAACTGTAACACCCTAAACCCGACCCATGCGTTATGAGCGGATTTGGTATGTCACACGAGCAAAACATGTTAAACCCTTTTTGTTCGTACTAAAATATTACTTTGTTAAAAATCAAGAAAACAAGTTTGATTTGATAAAATACTACTAACCTCAAAGATTTGATAAATCGATAAATTTGAACTAATGATCTTACAAAACCGTGACTTTTGAAAACGACGTTGAAAATTCGAAAGAGAATCCAAGTCTTTTGAAAATATCGTTAATAGTTTGAGAGAAAATATCCGTGTTAAAAATATTTGTAAAAGTTTATTTTGAAATCCATTTGTTAATCAATTTTGGAAACCATTGTTTAAGTTTTTAGAAAATTACCCTTTTTAAACAATTTAAGAAAAATAATAAAAACATCCCAACAAAAAGTAAAAATAAAAATAGTTCAGAGGCCTTATTACAACATTTAACCCAAAATAGTAAAGTGATAAAATAAACGAGAAAGAAGCCTAAAGTCCAAATAAACCATTTCCGAAGTATGGCCTCCCTCGAGTCATCAATAGCCCAAGTCCATATCATCAAGCATTACCTACAAGGGTTAAGCGAAAGGGGGTGAGTTACAAGAACTCAAAGTGTGAAATCCTTACTGTTATTCATTGGGCCGGAACCCAATTAGCAATATTTTGGGCCTAAGCCCATTTACAACAACAATAATGTATCAAATATAATATGCATATGATATGCAAATCCCAAACCAAACCTAGTTTTCCATCCACTACATACTACCCGTACCAACCAGCACACCTGTGGGAGCTTTAGTCACCCACCCCGCCAACACACCAAACATAGGCATTAAGTCGATTATATCAAATTTATGGACAAGCCACCAGATTAACAGAATTTACATGGTATCGCCATTTTTCATATTTGTGGTAGAGCAACCAGAATTATGTAGCAGAGCTACCAGAACTTCTCTTCATCATTATCCTATCCCATGCAAATCATGTATATAATGCATAGCCATTCACAACAATTTATTCAGATATTTAGTACAATTTTTTTGCCCATTACAACAATTAATCAAAAGGCCCATTAAGCAAAATATCAGATTTGACCCATTTAGCAAAATATCAGATTGGCCCATATAGCAAAATATCAGATCGGCCCATTTATCAAAATATCATATTGGCCCATATAGCAAAATATCAGATCGACCCAATTATCAAAATATCAGATTGACCCATTTATCAAAATATCAGATTTGCCCATTTATCAAAATATCAGATTGGCCCATATAGCAAAATATCAGATCGGCCCATTTAGCAAAATATCAGATTGGCCCATTACTCAATATGTCCTTGCGGCCCATAAGCAATTTTGCATTTCGGCCCTTTAGGGCATTTCCATAATTCAGCCCGTAAGGGCAATTTTGTAATTCAGTAATTTACCCACTAAGGGTAATTCGATAATTTACCCACTAAGGGTAATTCAGTAATTTCACAATCCAGACTTAACTACTAATTTGGGCATAACAATTTAAAACTGACCATCCGCGTCGTACTGACTAAATTGACTATAACTTGAGTTAGGAATCTCGAAATCTAACTCGTAAATTTTCCTTGAGACTAGACTCATATATCTTCTTACTATAATTCTTCCAGAATTTTTGGCTTAACCATTTAGTACAGTTTATTCCTTAAAGATTCCCTTGTTTCACTGACCAACGATTCTGACCTCTCTTACCCAAAATTAAAATATCTCACTGTACAGTTTTCATATGTTGCTCCCACTTGTTTCTATTGAAAGTAGACCCACTAAGGAATATGTACATATAAATTATAACTCATAATTCACTTTGTACAATTTTATACGATTTTTCCAAGACAGATTAGGGAACCACGAAGTCATTCAGAACCAGTCTCACTCAAATTAACATATCTCAGAATATAAAAATCCTTTTCCTTCTCTGTTTCTTCCATACTAAAATAGACACAGTAAGCTTTAATTCGATATCTTATTCACTTTCTAATTCCCTTTCTCCTAAATTTCGTGATTTTCCAAAAACACATCATTGCTTCTAACCGAAACTATTTTATTACAAAATACGATTACCACTACGATCATACGCATGCCCGAGTGATCACGGATGCAGGTTTTCAGTTTTCTTCGATATTTTTACCAAATCACAGAACATATCATACAAACTTTCAGACAGATGTGAGATTACACACCATATCAAACATGTATTCGGAAGGTACGGGATTACACACCTGATTTTGATTTCTAACGAACCACTCGTCGATGACCTAGAACAATACCAACCAAAAGTTAGCCTCGGATTTCCAAAGTATTTCGTATCACTTACACTTGAATCACTTACCACTATGTCGAAGGTAGAATATATCGAGTGATTTCGTCCCTAAAACATAATCGATTAGTCGAAACTTCGATCCGATTTGCAACATAGCCAAATAGAGATATAACGAAAAATCCAAAATGAACCCCCTTACCTTATCGATATTGGATCCAATTCCCACCGTTTGACTTCGGCTAGAACAATACACGGTCTCCCACTTAAAGCATTACGAAAAGAGAGTGATTAAGACATGAAGAAGTGGAGGATAACACCATTTTCAGTTACGATCATGATTTACAATCGAATAGTGATAAATACTTATTCGGCGAAAGAGAAAAGAATATGATCATTGAAAAGAATTCACTTACCTATTTAATCGAAGAAAGAATGTCACCTCAAATGAGAAAGAAATTATGAAAGAGTGATTGTGGATTGTGATTTTCGGCTATGGAAGAAAATGAACAAGAATAGTTTCGGTTATGAGGGTATGGATTAGAGGAAAAAGATAGTAGAGTTGGAGAATTTCGTGAAAAGAAAAGAAAGGTTGAGAAGGGGTGCTTTTCAAATTTCAATTTTCAAGAGAAGATGAATGAAAATAGTTTGGTCTCAATGGTTTGGTACCTACGGCAACAAGAAAGAATTGAAGAAAAGAAATGCTCACTAATGGCTTGAAGTTTCGGCAAAGATGAGAAGAAATTTGAGAGAAATGGCATAAAAATGCAAGAAGGAATTTTGACCAACCAAGCACCAAAGTTTCTATCAAAACACTAACAAAAATTTGGCTACCCCTCTTACACCCAAAACCGTCCACATTCATGATCAAAATGGTCAAAATTAACCAACAATACTTTCCATAACATTTCCCTTGAAAATGACCACTTGTTCCCCCTACTTTCCCCTTTCTCTTGATTCCTTTCCCCAACTTCAACCTTGCCTTTTTCTTTTAGCCACCATACCAAAATAATAAAGTCAACCTTTCCATGAATTCCTCTTGGCCAACACTTAAGGAAAGGGTGCAAAAATATAAGTCAAAATTTGCACAGAAAGTGATTCGAACCTCTTCCCTCAAGGTACTACATGTGGCGCCATAACCCTTTTACCAATTGCTCATTTATGCTAGCAATTTACTCTTTTATTTCCATAAGCCTTGATGCCACTTACTATCTCTCCTTAATAGGCTTAAACACAAAATTTTACTAAGGCCCAACTTGAACCCGGAACTTCATAGAAACCTCGTAACTTTCCAAAATTACCTTCTTAATAAGTCCAACTTGAAATAATGCCGTTCTCTTATTCTCAAAAACTTTTAAAACGCTTCTACGCTCAAGGACCAATGGGCCCAATCCTACTAGGCCCAATTTCGGGATGTTACAATTCTACCCTTCTTAAAGAAATTTCGTCCTCAAAATTTCCAGCCAACTACTAAACGCATCGCTCAAATCACACCATTATACTTTCGCTGCGCACTCTGATCTTAATAACCACAATTTACCTTTAACAAAATCTTGAATCCTTTTTCACACAGCCAAACATCTAGTCACAGAAGCAAGCAGTTATCTACCACTTATACTTAGAATTTTCTACATTCAATCATCACGTCCAACCAAAAAATACCTGACTTGATGGTGATGAAACAATCCCGAGCCTTATGCTCCTTAAACCCGCATCTCAAGCATGCTCCTAACCTCCTCCTAAGATTCTCCCGATGACGCCTTCCGCAATAATTACAAGCCGAAAGTTTGGTCGTGCCTTGACATGCTTCACGAACGAGATCGCGTACCAAGAACCGTAATCTAATTTCTTCTTACAGTCCATAGACCCAACTCGAAAGTGCTTCACTGATCTCCTTAACCTCCTTCAATACCTTCTTAACTATCTGAGTCAGCTCATTAACCCCAGCCCGATCCTGAGATCCCATCTCACCATCGGCGATGCCAACTTCTCCCTTTCGGCACACGCGCCCGATGCCGAAGATTTAGTCCTAGCACCTCGGCCTCTAGCACGCCCACGCTCTACGCGTCCACATCTTCTAGCGTTCATGTTCACTAAGTCGATTTAATCTTGATTACGAGTTTTATGAATCAGCTTTACTATTCGATGTTTATTAAATGATGTTTTATGGAGTATGAGTAGAAAAGTTGTTTTCGTAGTAATGTATCTAAGGTCTCAATTTCTATAGTTTCGACTCCTAAAGCTAACAGTTCTAGAGTATTCTGTTTCGTAGAATTTTTGTACCACAGTAATAACACAATAATCATAAAATGAAAAAAAATACTTACTTGACTTGGTGCCGGATACTCGTGGTGCCATACTTCCTTTAGAAAATATATTTATAAATCAAAATTCTAAACAGCTTTGGAAAACGCTTTTGAACCCAGACCACGGCCGAGTTTTGCAACTGGGCTCTGATACCATAAAATGTAACACCCCAAACCCGCCCATGCGTTATGAGTGGATTTGGTATGTCACACGAGCAAAACATGTTAAACCCTTTTTCTTCGTACTAAAATATTGCTTTTTTAAAAATCAAGAAAACAAGTTTGATTTGATAAAATACTACTAACCTCAAAGATTTGATAAATCGATAAATTTGAACTAATGATCTTACAAAACCGTGACTTTTGAAAACAACATTGAAAATTCGAAAGAGAATCCAAGTCTTTTGAAAATATCGTTAATAGTTCGAGGGAAACATCCGTGTTAAAAATATTTGTAAAAGTTTATTTTGAAATCCATTTGTTAATCGATTTTGGAAACCATTGTTTAAGTTTTTAGAAAATTCCCTTTTAAACAATTTAAGAAAAATAATAAAACATCCCAACCAAAAAGCAAAAATAAAAATAGTCCAGAGGCCTTATTACAACATTTAACCCAAAATAGTAAAGTAATAAAATAAACGAGAAAGAAGTCTAAAGTCCAAATAAACCATTTCTGAAGTATGGCTTCCCTCGAGTCATCCATAGTCCAAGTCCATATCATCAAGCATTACCTACAAGGGTTAAGAGAAAGGGGGTGAGTTACAAGAACTCAAAGCAGAGATCCCCTACTCATTATTCATTGGGCCGGAACCCAATTAGCAATATTTTGGGCCTAAGACCATTTACAACAACAATAATGTATCAAATATAATATGCATATGATATGCAATTCCCAAACCAAATCTAGTTTTCCATCCGCTATCCGCTACACACCACCCGTACCAACCAGCACACCTGTGGGGAGCTTTAGTCACCCACCCCGCCAACACACCAAACATAGGCATTAAGCCGATTATATCAAATTTGTGGATAAGCCACCAGATTAACAGAATTTACATGGCATCGCCATTTTTCATATTTGTGGCAGAGCCACCAGAATTATGTAGCAGAGCTACCAGAACTTCTCTTCATCATTATCCCATCCCATGCAAATCATGTATATAATGCATAGCCATTCACAACAATTTATTCAGATATTTATTACAAAATTTTTGCCCATTACAACAATTAATCAAAAGGCCCATTAAGCAAAATATCAGATTTGGCCCATTTAGCAAAATATCAGATTGGCCCATATAGCAAAATATCAGATCGGCCCATTTATCAAAATATCAGATCGGCCCATATAGCAAAATATCAGATCGGCCCATTTATCAAAATATCAGATTGGCCCATTTATCAAAATATCAGATTGGCCCATTTATCAAAATATCATATTGGCCCATATATCAAAATATCAGATTGACCCATATAGCAAAATATCAGATCGGCCCATTTAGCAAAATATCAGATTGGCCCATTACTCAAAATGTCCTTGCAGCCCATAAGCAATTTCGTATTTCGGCCCTTTAGGGCATTTCCATAATTCGGCTCGTAAAGGCAATTTTGTAATTCGATAATTTACCCACTAAGGGTAATTCGGTAATTTCGCAATCCAGACTTAACTACTAATTTGGGCATAACAATTTAAAACTGACCATCCACGTCGTTCTGACTAAATTTACTATAACTTGAGTTAGGAATCTCGAAATCTAACTCCGTAAATTTTCCTTGAGACTAGACTCATATATCTTCTTACTATAATTTTTCCAGAAGTTTTGGCTTAACCATTTAGTACAGTTTATTCCTTAAAGATTCCCTTATTTCACTTACCAACGATTCTGACCTCTCTTACCCAAAATAAAAATATCTCACTGTAAAGTTTTCATATGTTGCTCCCACTTGTTTCTATTGAAAATAGACCCAGTAAGGAATCTGTACATATAAACTATAACTCATAATTCACTTTGTACAATTTTATACGATTTTTCCAAGATAGATCAGGGAACCACGAAGTCATTCAAGGAACCAGTCTCACTCAAATTAACATATCTCAGAATATAAAAATCCTTTTCCTTCTCCATTTCATCCATATTAAAATAGACATAGTAACCTTTAATTATATATCTTATTCACTTTCTAATTCCCTTTATCCTATTTTTCGTGATTTTCCAAAAACACGTCACTGCTTCTAACCGAAACTATTTTATTACAAAATACGATTACCACTACGATCATACGCACGCCCGAGTGATCACGGATGTCGGTTTTTGGTTTTCTTCGGTATTTTTACCAAATCACAGAACATATCATACAAAATTTCAGAGAGATGTGAGATTACACACCATATCAAACATGTATTCGGAAGGTACGGGATTACACACCTGATTTTGATTTCCTAACGAACCACTCGTCGATGACCTAGAACAATACCAACCAAAAGTTAGCCTCGGATTTCCAAAAGATTTCGTATCACTTACACTTGAATCACTTACCACTATGTCGAAGGTAGAATATATCGAGTGATTTCGTCCCTAAAACATAATCGATTAGTCGAAACTTCGATCCGATTTGCAACATAGCCAAATAGAGATATAACAAAAATCCAAAATGAACCCCTTACCTTATCGATATTGGATCCAATTCCCACCGCTTGACTTTGGCTAGAACAATACACTGGTCTCCCACTTAAAGCACTACTGAAAAGAGAGTGATTAAGACATGAAGAAGTGGAGGATAACACCATTTTCTTTTCATTTATCACGATTTACAACCGAATAGTGATAAATACTTATTCGGCTAAAGAGAAAAGAATATGATCATAGAAAAGAATTCACTTACCGATTTAATCGAAGAAAGAATGTCACCTCAAACGAGAAAGAAATTATGAAGGAGTGATTGTGGATTGTGAGTTTTGGCTATGGAAGAAAATGAACAAGAATAGTTTCGGTTATGAGGGTATGGATTAGAGGAAAAAGATAGTAGAGTTGGAGAATTTCGTGAAAAGAAAAGAAAGTTTGAGAAGGGGTGCTTATCAAATTTCAGTTTTCAAGAGAAGATGAATGAAAATAGTTTGGTCTCAATGGTTTGGTACCTACGGCAACAAGAAAGAATTGAAGAAAAGAAATGCTCACTAATGGCTTGAAGTTTCAAGCAAAGATGAGAAGAAATTTGAGAGAAATGGCATAAAAATGCAAGAAGGAATTTTGACCAACCAAGCACCAAAGTTTCTACCAAAACACTAACAAAAACTCTGGCTACCCCTCTTACACCAAAACCGTCCACATTCATGATCAAAATGGTCAAAATTAGCCAACCATACTTTCCATAACATTTCCCTTGAAAAAGGCCACTTGTTCCCCCTACTTTCCCCTTTCTCTTGATTCCTTTCCCCAACTTCAACCTTGCCTTTTTCTTTTAGCCACCTTACCAAAATAATGAAGTCAACCTTGCCATGAATGCCTCTTGGCCGACACTTAAGGAAAGGGTGCAAAAATATAAGTCAAAATTTGCACACAAAGTGATTCGAACCTCTTCCCTCAAGGTACTACATGTGGCGCCATAACCCTTTTACCAATTGCTCATTTATGCTAGCAATTTACTCTTTTATTTCCATAAGCCTTGATGCCACTTACTATCTATCATTAATAGGCTTAAACACAAAATTTTACTAAGGCCCAACTTGAACCCGGAACTTCATAGAAACCTCGTAACTTTCCAAAATTACCTTCTTAATAAGTCCAACTTGAAATAATGCCGTTCTCTTATTCTCAAAAAAATTTAAAACGCTTCTACGCTCAAGGCCCAATGGGCCCAATCCTACTAGGCCCAATTTCGGGATGTTACAATTCTACCCTCCTTAAAGAAATTTCGTCCTCAAAATTTCCAACCAACTACTAAACGCATCGCTCAAATCACACCACTATGCTTTCACTGCGCACTCTGATCTTAATAACCACAATGTAGCTTTAACAAAATCTTGAATCCTTTTTCACACAACTAAACATCTAGTCACAGAAGCAAGCAGTTATCTACCACTTATACTTAGAATTTTCTACATTCAATCATCACGTCCAACCAAAACATACCTGACTTGATGGTTATGAAACAATCCCGAGCCTTATGCTCCTTAGAACCGCATCTCAAGCATGCTCCTAACCTCCTTCGGCATTCTCCCGGATGACGCCTTCCGCAATAATCACAAGCCGGAAAGTTTGGTCATGCCTTGACATGCTTCACGGAACGAGACTGCGGCCCTAAAGAACCGCGATCTAATTTCTTCTTACAGTCCACAGACCCAACTCGAAGTGCTTCGCTGATCTCCTTAACCTCCTTCAATACCTTCTTAACTATCTGAGTCAGCTCATTAACCCCAGCTCGATCTTAAGATCCCGTGTCATCCACTGGCGATGCCAACTTCTCCCTTTCGGGCACACGCCCCGATGCTGAAGATCTAGTCCTAGCACCTCGGCCTCTAGCACGCCCATGTCTACTGCTGCGTCCACATCTTCTAGCGTTCATGTTCACTAAGTCGATTTAATCTTGATTACGAGTTTTTATGAATCAAGATACTATTCGATGTTTATTAAACGATGTTTTATGGAGTATGAGTAGAAAAGTTGTTTTCGTGAGTACGTATCTAAGGTCTCAATTTCTATAGTTTCAATCAAGCAAAGCTAACAGCTTCTAGAGTATTCTATTTCGTAGAATTTTTGTACCACAGTAATAACACAATAATCATAAAATGAAAAAAAAATACTTACTTGACTTGGTGCCGGATACTCGTGGTGCCATACTTCCTTTAGAACATATATTTATAAATCAAAATTCTAAACAGCTTTGGAAAACACTTTTGAACCCAAAACCACGGCCGAGTTTTGCAACTGGGCTCTGATACCATAAAATGTAACACCCCAAACCCGGCCCATGCGTTATGACTGGATTTGGTATGTCACACGAGCAAAAGATGTTAAACCCTTTTTGTTCGTACTAAAATATTACTTTGTTAAAAATCAAGAAAACAAGTTTGATTTGATAAAATACTACTAACCTCAAAGATTTGATAAATCGATAAATTTGAACTAATGATCTTATAAAACCGTGACTTTTGAAAACGACGTTGAAAATTCAAAAGAGAATCCAAGTCTTTTGAAAATATCGTTAATAGTTTTAGAGAAAACATCCGTGTTAAAAATATTTGTAAAAGTTTATTTTGAAATCCATTTGTTAATCGATTTTGGAAACCATTGTTTAAGTTTTTAGAAAATTCCCCTTTTGAAACAATTTAAGAAAAATAATAAAAATATCCCAACCAAAAAGCAAAAATAAAAATAGTCCAGATGCCTTATTACAACATTTAACCCAAAATAGTAAAGTAATAAAATAAACGAGAAAGAAGTCTAAAGTCCAAATAAACCATTTCCGAAGTATTGCCTCCCTCGAGTCATCCATAGCCCAAGTCCATATCATCAAGCATTACCTACAAGGGTTAAGAGAAAGGGGGTGAGTTACAAGAACTCAGCAGTGAAATCCCCTTACTCGCTATTCATTGGGCCTGAACCCAATTAGCAATATTTTGGGCCTAAGCCCATTTACAAAAACAATAATGTATCAAATATAATATGCATATGATATGCAATTCCCAAACCAAATCTAGTTTTCCATCCGCTACACACCACCCGTACCAACCAGCACACCTGTGGGGAGCTTTAGTCACCCACCCCGCCAACACACCAAACATAGGCGTTAAGCCGATTATATCAAATTTGTGGACAAGCCACCAGATTAACAGAATTTACATGGCATCGCCATTTTTCATATTTGTGGCAGAGCCACCAGTATTATGTAGCAGAGCTACCAGAACTTCTCTTCATCATTATCCCATCCCATGCAAATCATGTATATAATGCATAGCCATTCACAACAATTTATTCAGATATTTATTACAAAATTTTTGCCCATTACAACAATTAATCAAAAGGCCCATTAAGTAAAATATCAGATTTGGTCCATTTAGCAAAATATCAGATTGGCCCATATAGCAAAATATCAGATCGGCCCATTTATCAAAATATCAGATTGGCCCATTTATCAAAATATCAGATTGGCCCATATATCAAAATATCAGATTGACCCATATAGCAAAATATCAGATCGACCCATTTAGCAAAATATCAGATCGGCCCATTACTCAATATGTCCTTGCGGCCCATAAGCAATTTCGTATTTCAGCCCTTTAGGGAATTTCCATAATTCGGCCCGTAAAGGAAATTTCGTAATTCGGTAATTTACCCACTAAGGGTAATTCGGTAATTTCACAATCCAGACTTAACTACTAATTTGGGCATAACAATTTAAAACCGACCATCCGCGTCGTACTGACTAAATTGACTATAACTTGAGTTAGGAATCTCGAAATCTAACTCCGTAAATTTTCCTTGAGACTAGACTCATATATCTTCTTACTATAAGTTTTTCATAATTTTTGAATTCACCATTTAGTACAGTTTATGCCTTAAAGATTCCCTTGTTTCACTAACCAACGATTCTAACCTCTCTTACCCAAAATTAAAATATCTCACTGTACAGTTTTCATATGTTTCTCCCACTTGTTTCTATTGAAAATAGACCCACTAAGGAATCTGTACATATAAACCATAACTCATAATTCACTTTGTATAATTTTATACGATTTTTCCAAGACAGATCAGAGAACCACGAAGTCATTCAGAACCAGTCTAACTCAAATTAACATATCTCAGAATATAAAAATCCTTTTCCTTCTTCGTTTCATCCATATTAAAATAGACATAGTAAGCTTTAATTCGATATCTTATTCACTTTCTAATTCACTTTCCCTATTTTTCGTGATTTTCCAAAAACACGTCACTGCTTCTAACCGAAACTATTTTATTACAAAATACGATTACCACTACGATCATACGCACGCCCGAGTGATCACGGATGCCAGTTTTCGGTTTTCTTTGGTATTTTGACCAAATCACAGAACATATCATAAAATTCTCAGAGAGATGTGAGATTGCACACCATATCAAACATGTATTCGGAAGGTACGGGATTACACACCTAATTTTGATTTCCTAACGAACCACTCGTCGATGACCTAGAACAATACCAACCAAAAGTTAGCCTCAGATTTCCAAAAGATTTCGTATCACTTACACTTGAATCACTTACCACTATGTCGAAGGTAGAATATATCGAGTGATTTCGTCCCTAAAACATAATCGATTAGTCGAAACTTCGATCCGATTTGCAACATAGCCAAATAGAGATATAACGAAAAATCCAAAATGAATCCCCTTACCTTATCGATATTGGATCCAATTCCCACCGTTTGACTTCGGCTAGAACACTACACGGCCTCCCACTTAAAGAAGAAATTTGAGAGAAATGGCATAAAAATGCAAGAAGGAATTTTGACCAACCAAGCACCAAAGTTTCTACCAAAACACTAACAAAAATTCAGCTACCCCTCTTACACCCAAAACCGTCCACATTCATGATCAAAATGGTCAAAATTAGCCAACCATACTTTCCATAACATTTCCCTTGAAAAAGGCCACTTGTTCCCCCTACTTTCCCCTTTCTCTTGATTCCTTTCCCCAACTTCAACCTTGCCTTTTTATTTTAGCCACCTTACCAAAATAATGAAGTCAACCTTGCCATGTATGCCTCTTGGCCGTCACTTAAGGAAATGGTGGAAAAATATAAGTCAAAATTTGCACACAAAGTGATTCGAACCTCTTTCCTCATGGTACTACATGTGGCGCCATAACCCTTTTACCAATTGCTCATTTATGCTAGCAATTTACTCTTTTATTTCCATAAGCCTTGATGCCACTTACTATCTCTCCTTAATAGGCTTAAACACAAAATTTTACTAAGGCCCAACTTGAACCCGGAACTTCATAGAAACCTTGTAACTTTCCAAAATTACCTTCTTAATAAGTCCAACTTGAAATAATGCCGTTCTCTTATTCTCAAAAAATTTTAAAACGCTTCTACGCTCAAGGCCCAATGGGCCCAATCCTACTAGGCCCAATTTCAGGATGTTACATCAACCATCACAAACACAAATTTTTTATCCATAGCCGAACGCCACTCATACATTAAAATTAAAATTTTAACATGGGTTGGATAATATTCGAAGCAACGATCTCAAAAACGTAAAAATTATCAAAAATCGAACTCAAATTCGTACCTTAATTAAACATGCAAGAGGCCGAACGGTGGAGAGCTCAAGCTCTTCTCCTTTCTTTTGTTTTTCGGTGTTGAACAAAGAAATGAAATGAATAAAACATGTTTTCATTATTTTAATATTATTAACATATATTATATTATAACATTTTTAACTTATAATTATAATATATAAAAGAAAAACATGTTATCATGAAAATAAAACCATATGCCACCCACTATCATACTCAATGGCCAATTTCCAACCTAAGTCCTTATATAAAAGAAGCCAAATCAATTTTAACCACTCAATTAATAAAAGGCTACTTTTACCACTTATGCGATTTAGTCCTTTTCTTTAAATTAATCACACAAACGATCAATTTAATTCACGAAAATTTTTGCACATGCACACTCATAAATCATAGACATCAAATATAATATATAAATATTCTATCGACTCGGATTTGTGGTCCCGAAACCACTGTTCCGATTAAGGTCATAATCGGGCTGTTACAACTCTCCCCCCTCTAAAAAGAATTTTCGTCCCCGAAAAATCATACCCGCGAATAAGAGTGGATAACGCTCTTTCATTGATTCTTCGGTTTACCAGGTTGCTTCCTCAACCCCGTGCTTATGCCACATTACTTTAACTAAAGATATCTTCTTATTTTGCAACTCTTTCACTTCAAGAGCTAAGATGCGAATCGGTTCTTCTTCGTAAGTCAAATCGGGCTGAATTTCCACCTCTGATGGATTGATCACATGAGAAGGGTCAGATTTATATCGTCGAAGCATCGACACGTGGAAAACATTATGAATATTGTCTAACTCTGACGGCAACCTCAATCTGTACGCAACCAGCCCAATACGCTCGATAACCTCATACGGTCCAATAAATCTCGGACTTAGTTTTCCTTTACGACCAAATCTAAGTATCTTTTTCCATGGCGATACTTTCAAAAACACTCGATCGCCCCCTGAAACTCTATGTCCTTTCGTTTCAAATCCGCGTACGACTTCTGACGATCTGAAGCGGCTTTCAGACTTTCTCGAATTACTTTAACTTTCTATTTCGTCTCTCTGATCAAATCAACCCTGTGTATCTTGCCTTCACTTAGCTCGGTCCAATATAGCGATGTACGACATTTCCGATCGTACAATGCTTCGGAAGGTGCCATTTTAATACTTGATTGAAAGCTATTATTATAAGCAAATTCAATTAAAGGCAAATATCGTTCCCACGTACCCTCAAACTCAAGAATGCAACATCTCAACAAATCCTCGAGTATTTGAATAACACGCTCGGATTGACCATCCGACTGAGGGTGAAATGATGTACTGAAGTGCAACCTAGTACCTAAAGCTTCCTGTAGTTTCTTCCAAAACCGAGATGTGAACCTTGGGTCTCTATCCGAAACAATAGAAATAGGTACTCCGTGTAGCCATACTGTCTGCGATAGGTACAACTCAGCTAATTTATCAAGTGATAAATCCGTACGTACCGGAATAAAATGAGCCGATTTCGTCAATCTATCAATGATAACCCAGATCGAATCTTTCTTACTTGGCGTCAAAAGGCAAACCCGATCACGAAGTCCATAGTGACTCGATCCCACTTCCACTCGTATCATAATCGGCTCAAGTAGTCCCGATGGCACTTGATGCTCGACTTTCACTTGTTGGCATACTAAGCATTTCGACACATAGTCCGAAATGTCTCGTTTCATACCATGCCACCAGTGAATGCCTTTTTCGTGTCGTTAAACATTTTCGTATACTGGATAAACCGATAATCTGCTATTATGAGCTTTATCACAAATCATTCGAATCAAGTCGTGGTTCTTCTGCACATATCCGATTCTTGAACCGTAGACATCTTTCAAATCTATCCAAAAATCAATCCACACGCGAGCCACAATGACTCCTTTTTGCTTTTAAATCATCGTCAACCTCTTGAGCTTCTCGGATCTGTTGTACAAACAATGGTCTCGCTTTACTCCGCAATGATTATACCATCATCGGTCATAGCTAAATCCACATTCATTGCACGAAGAGCAAATAATGACTTTCGACTAAGTGCATCGGCAACCACATTAGCCTTTCCCGGGTGATAATCAATCACGAGCTCGTAGTCTTTCAACAGCTTCTAACCATCGCCATTTGCCTCAAATTCGGATCCTTCGAGTCATTAAATACTTTAGACTCTTATGATTCGAATAGATGTGGCATTTCTCACCGAATAGATAGTGACGCCATATCTTCAAAGTAAAGACTTTACCCTCCTTGCGCATCAATACACAATACACAACCGAGTCCATTTAAAGATGCATCACTAAAAATAACAAACTCTTTACCCGATCAGAAATAACTAGCACTCGAGCTTCCGTTAGTAAGGTCTTCATTGATCAAAACTCTTCCGACACCTTTCCGACTTTCAAATTTAACGCCTTTCTCGTAATAGCTTTGTCATAGGTGATGCTATCATAGAAAAACCATTCACGAAGCGTCTATAATATCCGGCGAGTCCCAAAAAGCTACGAACCTCAGAAACATTCCGCGGAGGTTTCCAATCAAGTATAGCTGATACTTTACTCGGGTCAACCCGAATACCCGATGCTGAAACAACGTGCCCCAGGAAGCTAACTTCACTCAACCAAAACTCACATTTGCTGAATTTCGCGTACAATTGCTTATCACGCAAAGTCTGTAACACCAACCTCAAATGCTCAGCATGTTCTATTTCGTTTCGCGAATAGATCAATATGTCATCTATAAATACAACTACAACCCGATCTAGATACAGTCTGAATACCCGATTCATCAGATCCATGAAAATAGCAGGGGCATTAGTGAGCCCAAACGGCATCACCAAAAACTCATAATGATCGTATCTTGTCCGAAAAGTAGTCTTCGGTATGTCTGAATCTCTAACTCGCAGTTGATAATATCCTGACCTCAGATCAATTTTTGAAAATACCGAAGCTCCCTTAAGTTGATCAAATAAATCATCAATACGTGGCAACGAGTATTTGTTCTTTACGGTCGCCTTATTGAGCTGTCGATAATCAATGCACATTCTCAAGGTTCCGTCCTTCTTTTTCACAAATAGAACGGGCGCACCCCAGGGAGAGAAACTCGGTCTAGCGAAGCCTCTATCCGTTAATTCTTGCAACTGAGCCTTCAATTCTTTTAGTTCAGTCGGTGCCATTCTATACGGAGCTATCGAAATTGGGGTAGTTCCTGGTACTAGCTCAATCCCAAACTCTACCTCACGAACGGGTGGCAATCCTGGTAATTCCTCCGGAAACACCTCTGGATATTTACTAACAACCGGTACAAATTCAATCTTCTTTTCGGTTACCTTGCTGTCAATCACATACGCAAAATAAGCTTCGCAACCCTTTCTCAAATACTACCGAGCCAACATCGAAGATATCACAACCGGTAGTCCATTCAAATCTGTAGACTCAATTCGGATTATCTCGTTATTCGACATCTTAAATCAATAGTCTTTCATCTGCAATTCACTACCGCATCGTGAACTGTTAACCAATCCATACCGAGGATAATGTTGAACTCATCGAAAGGTAACAGCATCAAATCGGCCGGAAAACACAAGTCTCGAACCATCAAAGGGCAATTCTTGCACACTTTATCGACTAGTACACATCGACCCAGGGGATTTGAAAACTGAATCACAAATTCGAGAGACTCACAGTGAGAGTCTTCGATACTAATGTTTCACACACATACGAATGAGTTGAGTCGGGATCAATCAAAGCAGTAACATTAGTATTAAAGAAGGTGAAAATACCAGTAATGACATCTGGGGATGAGGCCTCCTCTCTAGCACAAACGGCGTAAGCTCTAGCCGGTACACGAGCATCTGATCGAACAACCGCATCTGTAGTCCCCCTCTGTGCACCACTCCTACCTCCCCAAAACGAGATGATCTACCTCTCTAGTTGCGCGGCCGCTCGGTCTCACACTTTGAGCAAGACTTTTCAATATTCTCCGGGCAATCCCGAATGAAGTGGTCCTGCGAGCCACACTTATAACAAGTGCGAGAAATGGATTTACCCCAGCACTCTCCAAAATGCCGTCTGCCACAATGCTGACACTCCGATTTGCTCGATTTTATATTGCCAACACTAGCAACTGACGTAGCCCAAGAACTCACTAGTGGTCGTTCTCGTATAGAAATCCCAGTGTTAGGTTTGGATCGGCTACCATCATTCTTGAACTTCTTCGTTGCCATTTGCAAAAATTTACTCGCAGATCTCTTCCAAAATCTTTAGATTCAAGCTCGACTTTCCGCTTTTCTTTCCCCAACTCTTCAGACTTTACAAGCTCGCTTCAACCAAAGACGATTTAACTCATTAATTTCAAGAATACCAACTAGAATCTTAATATCTTCATTTAGACCATCTTCAAATCTCCGGCACATAGCAGCCTCAGACGAAACACATTCTCGAGCGTAGCGACTAAGTCACACAAATTTGCGTCAGATTCGATACGGTCATACGACCACGCTTTAAGCTCAAGAAATTCTTTACGCTTGAGTCTACAAAGCGTACCGGCTTATATACTTCTTACGAAATTCCGTCGAAAGAAGTCCCAAGTAACCCTCTCTTTCGGGACAACTGACACGAGCGTATTCCACCAATAGTAGGCAGAATCCCATAATAATGATATGGCACACTTCAGACACTCATCGGGTGTGCGGGATGATTCAAATCGAAAATACGAATGATGTTATCGAGCCAAAATTTAGCTCACTCGCATCGTCGTCATCCTCACTCTAAATTCCCGAGCTCGTGCTTAATGCGATCAACCAAGGCTTGCTTACTCTTTCAGGATTCACAATCGGGGGTACCACCGGTACTACAGGGGGAATATTCAGATTCAGGGATGGTTGAACAGCCGGATTGGTTCGTATGTATTGACTGAACCAATCATTCATCATACTATAGAAGGCTTGTTTAGCCCCCTCATCAGGATTACTCGTAGCCGGTCGAGATTCCTCTAGCGTAGTCCCCTGCGCGGGAACAGGCACCACACTCTCGACGTCATCGGCTAAAGCTCGTTCGGGATCAATATCCATTACTATATAAGAGAAACGAATACATTTCAATATCAAAAGTCATCACATTATCATATCACAAAATATGGCATGTATAGCTAGACTCTCACGCGCTACGTTAGTCCGAGAACCGACTAAACCATGGCTCTGATACCAATAAAATGTAACACCCTTACAGTCTCACTAAAATTTAAATATCTCATAATATAAAATTCATTTGCCTACTGTGCTTCTTTCATATAAAAATAGACACAATAAGCTTTAATTTTATATCTTATTCAATTTCTAATTCCATTTCTCCTATTTTTGGTGATTTTTCAAAATCACGTCTCTGCTGTTAACCAAAAATTGTTTCATTGCAAAATATGGTTAACTAGTTTATAACATCCTTACTCCATTTCATTTAAACACTATACATTAACCATACTTATATGTACTAAAACTAAATCAATGAAAACCACAACCAAACTTAATCATCAAGCCAAAATATAAATTTCCAAGATTTACAAGATGGACAAGCCATTTTTGCATGGCTTATACAAATATATACATCATATTCAAAATGAACTCAAAAGAGTAATATAGCCGATACATGCCATAGACCTTAAGTTCAAAAACAAGAGATACCAAATTTTTGATGATAATGTGATTGACTTCAAGATGATCCCCGAGCTTAAGCTTCCACCTTAAAAATCTATGAAACAAAAACAACAACACAACAACACCCAAGTAAGCTATTTTAGCTTAGTAAGTTCTAAACAATCTAAGATGTAATGATGACCTTACTCAAATTATTATAAGTCAAATGATTAACATAAAAATTAATACTATTCATTGCAAAATTCGGAATAAATCACCTATTAACTCCCAAATTGATATCAAATACTTTTGTAATACATTCCTATCAATACTCCTTATCATAAATTAAAATTCAAACCATAGCACCTAGCTTTAATAGGCTACATCACAATAACCGAACCATCCAATAAGCTAAGTACAAATTCAATACTATAGGAAGTATATCTCATACCAACTTTAATACTCAAATTCCTAATTTGATACAAATATAACATTACCTTCCATTCATACTTCACATGTACATATGTACTTATATATTTATAATTTTAAATTTGAATAATAGCATTTCATAGAACTAACTTACCATTTCCATCTTTTGATATAAAAATTTATCACACACTTAGTGCCCTCTCACGGCTTTCTGCACACTTAGTGCCCTGGACCTTTTACTTGTATTCTTAATACATATCGACCGATATTGCACACACAAAGTTTTTCGGTATATTAGCTCGCATATATAGTGCATTACAACCGATATCGCACACACAAGGTTTCGGTATATTAGCTCGCACACATAGTGCATTACAACCGATATTGCACACACAATTACTTCGGTATATTAGCTCGCACACATAGTGCATTACAACCGATATCGCACACACGATTACTTTCAGTATATTAGCTCGCACACATAGTGCATTACAACCGATATCGCACACACACGAGTGCTTTCGATATATTAGCTCGCACACATAGTGCCCCAATCCCATATTCGACTCACGATAAAGTAATAAATATATATATTTATCTTTATATTCATCACATTCTCTAAAGATACACTTACTATACTTTTATCACATATTCATCATATTCACATAACCACATTTCGTATCATTTTTGAACTACAAATAATCTCAATTACATATAAACCAAATCAACAACCAAATTAAATCAAATATTACATTCAGCTATTTCATGGTAAAGTCATCCTCATCTTCGGCCATACACAATTTAATTTGTTTAAATCTATTAACATATGCATATAACACAAACAAAAATTCAATTAAATTCGATTGTTTAAAACTTACCTCGGAAATGGTCGAACTAAGGTTTCCTGGTTACTCGTCCAATTTCGCCTTCCCCAGATCTAAACTCTTTTCTTTATGAACTTGACCTAATTTATTCAAATTAACACATTCATCACTTTTCTCATTCAATTTAATATGAAAACACATAATTTAGCAAATTTACAGTTTTACCCCTAGCATTTGAAATTTTGACAATTTAGTCCCTAGTACAAAACTCACCAAATATACAAAATTTGACCCCCATTCTTTGGAGCCAAATTTTCATCTCTTCCATATAAGCCCTTACAACTCGTTTTCTTTGCATTTTAACCTCTAATGTTTTTCTTCCTTCGAATAAGTCCTTAATTAACAACTTTCATTAAAATCTCAAGAACAAAATATGTTCATCTACCTTAAATCTTTCATACACTACCAATATCCATCATAAAACTCAACCTATCATCCATGGCACATTACACAAGCATCACCATTTCACAAAATTAATACATGGGTTTGATAGTATAAGAAACAACAAGTTCAAAAATGTGAAAATCATCAAAATTTACAAACTAACACATACCTAATTTATCTCATGAAGGGCCGAATGTGATGAAGCTTAAATTCTTTCTTCTTCCTTGAAGTTTCGGTCAAATGAAGGAAAAAGATGGACATGCAATCCTTTTTTTCCTTTTTGTTTTATTATAATATTATTATTACCTAATATAAGTAATTTATTCATTATTTATTATATTAAACTATTATTATTACTCTTAGTGGACACATGACGCCGTCCCACTAAATGCAAAAAGGATAAATTGCCTATTCAAAACTTCTTCAATTGAAAACCTCTCAATTTAATCACTTAATTCCACAATAGCTATTTTTCACACTTACTCACTTTAGTCCTTTCACTTAAATTAATCACTAAAACATGCAAATTAATCTACGATATTTTAATACATGCTTGACCACATAACATAGATATCAAATTAATAATTAAAATATTTTTCTAGATCGGATTCGTGGTCCCGAAACCACTGTTCCGATTAAGGTCATAATTGGGCTGTTACAAATAACGCAGCCTAGCTGCTAATAATAATGCAAAGAAAGTCGCTAATAACGATATCGTGCATTGAGCCACTAAAATCGACATGCGTGGCGATGCCACTATAATAGATAAAAGCGTGGCAAAGCCACTAGTACATAATACTAACGCAGCAGAGCCGCTAATAATAGCGATGAACGTGGCCGTGCCACTAAAATCGATATAATGCGGCGGCCACTAGAAGCGATAAACGTGGCAGAGCCACTAGTATGCGATTTCCTCCAACACAAGTCCCAACCCCATGCAATATGTCGTGTATGTCATGCTCAATCATTACACGTGTATGCAAAATGGCCATGCTTAGTAAATACTATTTCAACACATATTAACAAAGATATCAAACACACGCCCACACCAATAATGCATTTAACACACGATCATACGATCACAACCAAATCGGTCAAATCATAGCACAAGTCGGGTCATTTTACCCTATAAGGGTATGTTGGTAATCTTACCCCTCAGGGGTATTTCGGTAATTCTACCCTACGGGGTAATTCGGTGATTCTACCCTACAGGGGTAATTCGGTAATTTTACCCTACAGGGGTATTTCAGTAATTTCAAAAATCAGGGTATTTCGGTAATTTTGCAAATCGGGGTATTTTAGTAATTTGTAAACCAAGGGTATTTTAGTAATTTCATAAATCACGGGTCTTTTGGTAATTTCACAAATCAGGGGTATTTCAGTAACTTTACAAACCGAGGGTATTTCAGTAATTTTACAAACCAAGGGTATTTCAATAATTTTACAACTCGATGGTATTTTGGTAATTTTGCAAACCAAGGGTATTTGGACAATTTTACGACTCAAGGGTATTTCGGTAATTTCACAAACCAAGGGTATTTCGATAATTTTACGACCTCTTAGAAGGTCTACAGTCGCCTTGAGCGGCTTAGGAAACCTAATTTGACTTAACGGTGAAAAATGGCCCGAGGCCCATTACCACGCTTCAAGTGGGCCCACACACTCGTGTGGCCCATTTAGCCTAGAAACAACCACGGTTGTGCGACTAAGCACCCCCAAATCAATAACTTATCACATCACGCATATTTCATC